>CM052317.1:10249530-10632004 GCA_028455605.1 Lasioglossum malachurum | reverse complement strand
TGTTACCACAGACTTTAGTCTTAAGTCTGTGCTGTAAGTCTGTGCGCCACTTTGATCTCTCAAAAGGTAAATATTTCGTGCTGCCGCTGCACGATGGAGCCACCGTTCACTTTACCAACCCTTGGGGAACTTCATCCCTGTACAGCGGTGTTTGCTCGAGTTTATTTCTCGGAAGCTAGTTACGCAAGAAGGGCCGCTTGTCAGTGATGTTTCATCGACTAATAAGATGTTGAAGGCTCGATGTTGCGTGGCAGACGCTTGTAACTCAGTCTACTTAATCGACTCCATTTCCTAATATATTATCTCGTTATCGCAGTCCTTTCGGCTGATGATTCAGTGGCGTGCAAGAAGTCATCTACGCAGCGCAGTTACCAGCAAGTGCACGCAAAATGAACTAATTTAGCAATTTCTGATTATAGCCCAATTTCTTCCACCCTCTCAACCCCACGATTCACCCTCGACAGGACGAAATCGCCGTGAATATTGACTCTCGCAATTACCTCGAAAATAAATGCACAAGACCTTTGAGTAAATCATAAAAACACATTTGACCGATTTCTCTACGACTGCGTTGTAATTTGATCGTCTTCTTTAATTTAAGAATTTTACTAGAATATCCTGAGCGTAAACGATCGTAAACTGATGTTACCATACTAGATGGGAAAGGAAGCGGTTCCTTGTTTCTTAATTAAAATACGCCAGCAGAACATTTCGTTAACGGCAACGGCTCAAATGGAAATACCAGCGAACAGTTCCGCGGAATCGAAACGAAAAACGGGGTAATGGCGTCTAATAAAATCTATGGGGACTGTTTCACGGAAAGATCGGAAAAACTGTTTAAAATTCAAATGAATGCGTAGCGTCGCGTCGCAGCCAATGCAAACAGCGCAATAACCGGCGTTTACTTCGCGATCGAGTTTTGGAAGTTCCGCCGCGCCGGTTGGACAGCAATGGCATCTGCCTCTAATTCTCTTACAATTGATTTCAAAACTATTCGCGAATATTAACATTCGGAAACGTACTCTGTTCAAACCCTACGATTCCAGATATCATCTATCGCATAAATGTCGTGGAAACATTAAGGATGTTCTGGAGGTAATATAAAGACGCAACAAAATTTTTGAAAATTTGACAAGATATAATTCTTACTAAATTAATGCAATTACCAAAGTTTGTTTAACACGTCTTCTTATGGAGAATTCATAAAATTCCACTTCAAACCCTATTTAAACCTTGAAAAAACGCAACTAGAAACTCCAGTTTTTTTTATATGTAGCAAAAATTACGTAATTAATTATGTTCAAAATTTATTAAGATGCACTAACCAGTTACAGAGCAAAAAAATTATAAACTGTTACAAAACGTCAAATTTATCGTGTTGTCTCTCACTAGCATGGAAGTGCGACAAATGTAGACCACTGAATATATAGCTACAGAGGGTACAGTAATCGCAAAAGTTTAATGCAAAATATACTCATGAATGGCTTTCATTGTCAATATATTGATGGAGTTCGAATTTCTTGTACTTTTGTCTCCCATTGCCCTTCCAGAACATCCTTAAGTTCTATTCAAAATTAAGACACGGTCAATGTCACATTTTAAAACTGAAACACAAAAATCCTGTAAAATTCAAAGCGTGTTTACTCAAAGATGAAGAAACAGCGTTTCTTCGAAATTTGTCGGATTTCCCTCGAAGCACACTCGAGCCCAATTTGTTTCCAGCAAGCGGGATTTAAGCGAGTTCTTAATGAGCTTCTGGTTACAGTTATCTGTCAGGAACCGGCTAATATCCACGTTAGCCACTTTCCTTCGATAAAAAGTTCGGGGCGTGGCGGTTTTATCGGATCGCCGAAACAGAGTTCCAGATTAGATTCGGACCGGTCGGTCCTGCGTGAGGAGTTTTTAATGCATTCGCTAAGAACCCCCGAAGGCGAAACTTCCTAAACGAGTTACGGGTTGAACTTGTTCCCGGCGCAATGTTCCGGCATCCCCACCCTCCTTGTCCCTTGCACCTTGCCTGTTTCGTTCGAGCGTGTTCCCCTTTATAGGGACGAAGAGACACCGGAAGTCATTGTTCATTCGTTGACCGCCGACGGTCTGAGAATCTCGTTTCGCGATACCACCGTGACGCAGAAAACTCGTTTCCCTTCACTTCACCTGCACGGCACTCTTCCTAGAACAGTTCCCGAGACGGGCAAACGCTCGGGGTACTCGGATCAGGGATCTCGATGCGATCTTCCGGATGTTCAGCGGCTGCGATATCACGTTGCAATGCTGGGTGGTTAACACTAGATCTTAGAACCGCTAGAAGTCACGGTCCATTCAGAATTTTAACAAATTTCCATCGCGGCGTTTCACGGTGGGCGAGAAACGATCTTTTTGGACAAAAATCTGCCGACAACTCAGTTTTTCATCGATTCAATTGGAATTTTTTTTTAAATGTTCGTGAAGGACTATACTTTGATTACGTGCTGCGCGAAAATCGTTATCAAGAATCCTTATCTACAGAACCCAATAACTCCGATACTTCATCCGTCCATACCATGGATTTGCATGTCCCAGCTGAGTTGCCGACACTTCTTAACCCTAAACCGCAAAATTTTAAACTGTAAATCTGGCCCTGAGAATTACCAATTGAGTGGCTCTCCTGAATATAAAGCTGATTCTGTGAAATTCAAAGAACATTGTTCGGAGGCGGCTAAATTATGCATTCAAATTTATCCATGGTATAAACTACCTCCATCAGTTGATAAGGTACTGCAACATGGAAGTGAAGTACTTGCTACATTTGAACTGCCAATTGGTTTGTATTCAGAAGAGCCACAAGAGGCAAATAATAAAGTCTTCAGGAAATCACCAGCTGAAAATTCCCGAATGTGTTGCCGCAAAAAGACAAATATAGACATTATACGGCATATGTTATTATTATCCGATCCACTTATAAGCTCCCTAAGAATAAAGGATGGCAAGCACAAGGAAGTTCTTTCCGAAGAAGCGAAAACGCTGCTGTTGAATCAATAAATTAATGGTAAGTCTCATAAATGCCGAATGTAATTCTATTCAATTGGTAATTCTCAGCTGGGACATGCAAATTTATGGTATGGGCGGATGAAGTATCGGAGTTATAGGGCTTTGTAGATAAGGATTCTCGATAACGATTTTCGCGCAGCACGTCATCAAAGTATAGTCCTTCACGAACATTTAAAAAAAAATTCCAATTGAATCGATGAAAAACTGAGTTGTCGGCAGATTTTTCTCCAAAAAGATCGCTTTCTCGCCCACTGTGCATTTGTCCAGAGAAACGGATTTATTGAAATTCGGCATAGAAGCATCTGTAAACGCGATATCAAAAATGATATCGTTCAGCAAATCTTATACTAAAATAGACCTTAATCCACTCGAACATCAGTGAATTAAGTGCGACCAAAATGGCGTCGTCGCTACCAAAATGGTGCCGAGTCGCAGAATATACTACCGGCCGACTACTTACAAGTGACAGACATGCTACTCTTCGCAGAAAATCACCGTGTTCTCTAAACGGGACACAGACCCGGCGTTAACACGGAAGTTTCGCCGAGTGGCCCAGTCACCGAGGAGCGTAAAATCGCAGCGTGCTGGTGTATAAAAGCCGAGAGAGCCCGAGCGACCGTATTATAAGATAGCAGGTCCTCGAACAGAAGTCCAAAAGTGCATCGCCGTAAAATGTTGCCGGTGGATACGCTTGATGCTCGTAAATATTCGCGGCAGAACGACATCCGAATCCACTCCCCGGGTACGGTTTACAGTGGCGCATACCGGCTTTAACGACATCTACGATTAATTTCAAGAGGAACGTCAGCTATGCCTTAACGACGGCTCTCGCGGATCATTTGTACCGCAGGCGAGTTTTCGGGGAACGAATTTAACGATGCCACTCTATCAAGGCGGTCGAGGACACAAAACGGGGCTTTATTCCTCTGACGCAAACTAGATTGTGCTCGGGAATTGAAAATAGTCCGCGATCACTGTCCGCGTAAACGCTTGTGACTCGTTCTTAACACTTCAGAGACGACGTCGCGGGTCGGTTATGCATCGATCACGTATCGATACCGATATTCGTGCATCGCTTCTCGGCGCATCGTTGCACGCTGGACGGAAAGTTCGCGGGCCGCTTTGTTCAAAGCGGTAGCGCGCGGCGCGGCGGCCGACACGACGACGATTCAATTTCGCCTTCTGGTCGCAACAGTTCGGCCCGTTATGGCGACGCGACGGCTGCTTTATTCGCGCGATCAAAGGCCTTCCTTGCTATTTACTTGCGGCGCCCGCTGGTAATGCTACTCGTCGTCCTCCTGCACACCCACGTCCCCCTTGGTTTTCCGGGCATTAATGCGCGCCTTTCTGTGTACCAATTATCGCGGCCGCGCGAAGATCAAACGAACAGAGCTCGGGACACCGTAATCATTCGTCGTTGCCGTTCCGACATATTCGAACGATTAATATTAAAAGCTGAGAAACGGCGCGCGGCGGTCCCTTTGAAACGCGGTTCCCTCCTTCAGGAAAACTGTCTCCCGTCCGCGCAGTCCTGAATTACTCGCTTCTTTCTCTGTTTCCCGCGTCCGGGGGAATTAGTTGGTGCTTTTGAAGGGGAAAGACAATTCCGGATGGAGAGGACAAACCGCGTCAGACAATATGCTAAAACCATGAACGGGATTTCATAGCGACGGAGGCGACCGCGACTGCCAAGACCACCAAAGGTCGAGTTACTTTCACGCGGAGGAGCCGCCAACCGCTTTCGTTCGCCACCTGTTCATTGACAGCTTAGCTCGCGAGCGTGACGAAATAGTCCCGCGGTCATGCCACGCTGATCGCAGTAACATTTTAATTGATCCGGCGAACGGTGCATTATTTATTTCGCACGAGACCTATCGCTCAACCAGATACGCTGTCCTCGCGCGATGATGACGGCTCAATCGCGCCGCGCCGCGCCGCGCCGTCCTGCGTGCGGCTCTGATAATTGCTGCGTTTTCAACCGATAATCGCGAAAAGGGGACGCGGACGTCACGAATACTATTATGCTTCAGTGGCGCGAGGCTTTTATTATTCAGTCGTTGGCTACTCGGTTCGCGACTGTAGATCTTCCTGTAAACGTGAATTTTTCTCAGATATTCCGGGGATTATGTGTCGGTATTCAGTCCGGCTTAAGCGTTCAATTAAACCGGGGCACCCAGTGCATCAAAGAAATACGAGATATCGCCTGGAACACGTCGTCGCAGGGAAGAGAAGGCCCTTAAATCACGGCACGGTCGCGCGGTTTCTCGATGCTCCTCGAGTTCCGCGTCTCGTTCGTCCCGAGACGTCTCGAGACGTTTCAGAATGCCGCGGATTCAGCGATGGAGACGGGTCAGTTCTGACCTTTGCGGCCGGCAGCAGCGGTTCGAGACGCGGTGGCTCCACTTCCTGTGACACTCGTCGTGACCTTATTTCCGCGGAGAGGGAACCAACGTGGGTTTGAAGGAGGAACGAGAGAAGAGAAGAGAAGAGAAGAAGGAGAAAAAGCAGAGGAAGAGAGAGAAAGAGGCCTGCCCTTCGAGGGAGAGCGGCCAGACCGGTCGTCGGACACGCAGAAAAAGGAGCAGAGGCTGCGGAGCGCGATCCCGCCGCGCCGATACTTGTCACGACCCGGCCGTGGAGACCTTTGACGATTCGAGGAAGACGAAGAAAAGGACGAGGAAAGGGGACGACGCGGCGCGGCGCGGCGCGGCGGCGGTGGTCTCTACCCGGTGGTTGCTCCGGAGGCTTGAAAAACACCCGGGGCATTGATATAACGAACGTGACCGGCGCACCTTCGACACTATTACCAGGCCTCGCAAAAAGACGGGCTCCCGGGTCCTTGGTCGGCGGACGCGCGCCCGCCCGAGCCCGTGGCGCGATAAATCGGTGCTAAGTCGAAATTACGATCCGATCGAGAGAGGGCGAACGGAACGGTAGCGGCGTTGTGCGTGCCCTGGCAACCGGACAGGGGCTTAAGCCTCGTTCTGGCACCATCTGGATCGACTGGACTCGCCTCTGGATACTGTACACCCTCGCGTATTGATGGTAATTGCTCGCGGATGGACCATTTGCACGGTTTTTAGACGGGACTTCCCGCCCCGGACGGTTTTGTTCGGCCTCTCCCGGACACGGCCAGGATTATTGTTTGTCGCCGGCGTGCACCGTGCTGATCGCGTCATTCGTCCGACGATTTGTCTTACGGCTGCACGACCGAACGCATACCCGGTCCGCTCGCCCTCGGATCCGCCGGATCTCTTCGCTTTCAACTGCTACGCGACTGGTAGGATGTGCTCGCGCAGAGTGCGCACAAGAAAAGTAATGGATATCCGTAGGAAAAGAATAGCGGGGATAATAATCGTAATAATAAGCGCCCCTCCGTTAATCTCGCCGCGTAAAACGTGTCGTGCTGTATACGGGGTCCAGGTTTCATATCGCTGTCGACGGCGGAACTCGTTAATCCGCCGCTGTTAAACTGTAGTTTCGTCCGGGACGGAGCCGTTGTGACAAAAGAGATCAGGCGCTATTATTATTATTTTCATTCTCGGGGCAGAGCCGTGAAACCCGGCGAACCGGATTTTAATCCGGCGTGACAGTGACGAGTCGCTGACACGAAGATCCGCGCGAACAATTCACGGATCTCGCGCGCCCTTCGCGACCACTCGAAAGCCTTTGAAATTAGCATAATCGTCCCTGTAGACTGTAGACTGTAGACTGTGTAGCCGGCGCCGCGACGTGACGGCGAACACGCGTTCGTGAACGACACCGTGTATCGAAGTCCCGATGCAACATCGCCGCCAGAAAATCAATATTGTTCCTCGGTTTGGTCGTTTTGCAAGAGAGCACTTTCGCGTTCGACGAGCACTCGCCTAGTCACAGCACCGGAAAACACGATCTATTCGAGCTCGAACTATACTTAGAGCAAGCAAGTATACTTTTGCAGTGGCTTTTTAGACTGCCGCGACAGAGGAAGTCGGCGGAAGAAACTAAATCGATTGCAAGAAACAGGAATTAACTAGAAATGTACTTCCCCCCTTAATAATTTTAATAAGTCGCAGTCAATGTTCCTTGTAAATCACCATCGATATACAAATTCTGAAACAATCGCACAAGGCCATCGTTTAAACGATCGCGTAAACGATAAGGCATGACGTATATATGTACTTGACACCGTTCGTTATTGTTTACTGCACCGCGTATCGGATGCGTCCGCGTCCGGAATGCAACTTATCTGTTTCTATCAGGAATGTCGTTGGGAATAAAAAGAGAAAAGAACGCGATCGCGTGGAAGTCGATAAACGCGGTGCAGCTTATCGATGCGCGGCCAAATCACGGTTTAACGTCGTCTTAATCATCATTTTACTGCGACGCTCGCCCGTGTTTAATTAGGTTCGAAAAATTCCCTGCGGGATAAAAGTCGATCGAGACGATAACGCGTTATCGGGACGCGTTT
Source organism: Lasioglossum malachurum (assembly GCA_028455605.1). Lineage (NCBI taxonomy): Eukaryota > Metazoa > Arthropoda > Insecta > Hymenoptera > Halictidae > Lasioglossum > Lasioglossum malachurum. The sequence goes on along the minus strand of CM052317.1, from coordinate 10,624,524 downwards.
TCCAGGACACGTATCGGAACTGGCTTGATCTGACGTGTACGTACAGTTATTCGGATTCGTTCGGATCTCCTATCTCTGTTTGTGCTGACTTTTGTGTGGAAGAATCGTTTAAACATCGTGTTGCTCTTATTTTTAATTTTTAGGAAAGTGCGCGAACCGTGGATGGACATTATACAGGTGAATTCTTCTCGATCGAAAATTAAATATATCGTTTTTAATCAACAGCAAATGTGCAATTAGTTAAAAATCCATCTCGACGTTTCGATCCTTATATGGATCATTCTCAAAGAGACATTTTTTGCGTCTGAGAAATAATATATGAATAATATAATATAATTTGAAAACAAATATTGTAACACAGCTGTGTAAATCCAACGGAAAAAAAAGATAATAAGAAACACATACTTGCTGTGACATGAGAGACAAACTTTAAACAAATATTCAAGATTCACATTATACAGTTTCGTACAATTAGTTCGTAGCTTTCGGGAAACAGTGGGTCCGTGGAAAGAATCCAGCCCTGTCGTCTGGTGGCATTTTATTGGCAGCGTGGACGTGTTAGTGACACGTATCAGGGAACCGTCGAGTATAGTGCACACGCAAAAGGGAGAAGTTCGAAACGCCTGTGCTCCCGCGTGCATAATACTGCACAGTAGCGTTCCACAGACAATACGTAATTACCGGGAATGTCGATCGATACGCGGCAGCTATGTAAACCGTACCAATGATGACTGTTGACCGATAACAATCGTTTCGAAACGTACAATCTAAAACGACTTCAAAACACCGGGACACTGGTTATTTACGGCGATACGGCAACCAGTTTTTCGTTCCTCTCCCATCCTCTGTTTCTCTGTCTCTCTCTCTCTCTGTGTGTGGCTTTTTAAAAAATTTCATTCTATCGTGTCACGCGATTTTGAGCAGTGTAATTACACACGCAACGTATAGCAGAATGTGTTTACCGCGGCTAGAGATTCGATTTGCCGCAGGCAACCTGTACACGGTCGTTTGGGGAATTCGTTGCTCTTTAATTTCCCGCGGATTGTGTACACGCCGTTTCAAGAAAAATAGTGCCACATATTTGCTTAAATTTCGGAGCGCAGCTGAGTTTGATCTAGAAAAATAATGGACGGAACCGGGGCTGCAGACAAACGTTCGGGCGGTTCGCGAAACGTTCTACTGCCATCGGGCTTCGCATTATGATACCAAGAGTCTAATGGTGAAATATTCAATCCGAAGTTATCGAATCGCGATGAGTACGGCGTGTTCGGCGCATTTATCTTGTTCACCAATCTGTGGGAGAATTACCTTGGCACGACTGGTGAGCGTTACACGCCGACACGCGGCGCGGTGCTTTCGTCGAAAGCTTGCTTGTATCGCGAAACTTTACGCGTTCGCGCTGCGCCGCATTAAACATTCCGAAGATTGTAAAATGTACACGGCCTTAATGGAATTTAGCACGGGGTTGTTTCAGTTTTAATTCGCGAAACGTTGAGCGCGCCGGAAACATACTTTTCAATCTCGGCTCCGGGTCAAATTTGTTCGTATAAATGAGAATTCGCGTGTACGCTGGTCAGTTTATTTTTGTGGCTGGCTTTTCATTGAATCAATTATGAGAGCATTTGTTGTTTAAATATTTCCACGATATTTACGGATTTTGAGCAACTTCGACAGTTACTAATAATAATAGTAACAATAGATTGCAGATTTTATTGGGTTGGCAAATAAGCTCGTTCGGTTTTTGTTCCAGTGTAAGTTTCATTCGGATTTGCTTTTCTTTTGTCAGCGCTATCGTGCAAATCGAATACACATTTGAAAGGTTATATTTCACTGTTTATGTTGTGCTGCGTTTGGTTAGGTTAACCTCCGCATTGTGTATGCTGCCTAGCTGTGAACATTTTCATGTCGCATTTTGCACTATTATTTTAAAAAAGGCAACCGGGCTGCGCATGCTCATAAAAATATATGCTGTGTGTATGGAGATGATGCCTTAACAGAACGCGTATGCCAAATTACGTTCTGGAGATCGTCAATGATGCGCCCCGACATTAATTGAAGTGACGTTAAGGCTGTAATCGACGTAAATCCATTCCAATCGGTACGAGAGATTGCTACGACATTAAATATATCCCACACAAGCGTAGAAAACCATTTGCGCGAGCTGGGTTACGTTCCTCGTCTTAATGTTTGGGTGCCGCATCAATTAACCGAGATAAACTTGACCACGCGCATATCCATTTGCGATTCGCTACGGAAACCCCAAGAAAACGACCCATTTTTGAAACGAATGGTGACGGGTGACGAAAAATGGGTCGTCTACGATAATGTAACACGTAAAAGATCATGGGGGCACAGCAGCGAGCCACCACAAACAACCTCGAAGGCGGGATATTACATCCAAAGAAAATAATGCTCTCCGTATGGTGGGGTTTCAAGGGTGTCATCTATTACGAACTGTTACCGGCAGGCAAAACGATTGATTCAACTGTATACTGTTCGCAATTAACGAAATTGGTCCAAGCAATCCGCACAAAACGTCCAGAATTGGCAAATCGCAAGGGTGTCGTCTTCCACCACGACAACGCCAAACCTCATACGTCATTGACCACTCGGAATAAATTGATTAGACTTGGCTGCGATGTTTTGCCTCATCCTGCGTATTCACCGGATCTAGTCCCTTCTGATTATCATTTGTTCCGGTCGCTACAGAATTCCAAAACCACCTGGATTGGTTTCTCGCTGATAAGTCCCAGACGTTTTACGAACGCGGTATAATGAAGTTGGTGGAAAGATGGCAAGAGGTCATCGATAAAGATGGCCAATACATAATTGATTAAAATTTATCTTGTGTATCAAAATATTGTGTTTTATTCCACTCTAAAAAACCGAACGAACTTATTTGCCAACCGAATGTTTAAAGTAAAACTAAAATCAGTAGAGTAGAAATCCGCAGTTTACTTGTTAAGTATAATATACGTAAAAGAGTGATTGCGAACGTGGTGTTCGCACGATTGAAAACGCGTTAAATAGATTTTCAGCGACACGGTTCTCGTCGGTAAAGTTAAAAAGAACATTCCCAGTGACAGAAAAGTCGCGAGACTGAGGTAAAGCGGGTAACTCGGGCTTTTTCGAATGCGCGGGATTATTGTGTATAAATATGGACGAGTTCGCGGTCGCTTCGCTCGCGGAAAAGTTCGCGTGCAATAATTCGAGATTACGGCGCGACCGAAAAAGTTTCGTTAGGAAATATTCTGCATCGGAAGTTCGCAACTCGTTACGCGGAGAGAGCTCTCCTCTCTTCAAAAGTGCCAACTCATTTTTCGCGCGCGCGATCTTCGTTTTTAGAAGGCTCCCTTTGAGCCCGTTGGAAAAGGTTGTGCATGACAAAGAGGCACCCTCCATCCGGTTTCCCAGTGACGTGCCCGAGTTTTAATAAATATTGAGACAGAGTGTGCTGGGAAGTCTCTACCTTCCAGGATTATAGCCGAAGAATGAAGTTTAACGAAGTTTTTAATCAAAACATTTAGTTGGGCCCTTGATTAACAACTCCCTGGCAAACCCTGTTGCATCCGCCGCGTTTATTTCCATGCGCATTATTTACCATTTTTATTCAACCAAAGGTATTTTAATAACTTACGAACAGCAGCAAACTTTTAACGCTTTCATTCTGGATGAATAAAGGGAGAACCTAATGAATGGGTATTCTTTCCATAGTGAACTCAGGTGTTGCAAGAGCTATGAACAAAATGTATACAGTTAATTAGATAAGAATTGCAAATGAAGGATGGATAAAGAACAACGTTTTTACGAGACCATTATTATAAGAAATTTTTCGCATTCTCTAATCGATAGAGGACATACGTGGACCGCAATTTCTTTGGGACGTTAAAAAGTTGTGATTAGAAGATCGCCTGTGTGAATATAACGAAAAATCTCGTGATAGACAGGGGCACGTGGATAATCAAGGGAGCACCGTTTCATTTTCATTTGATAATTCAGGGAAATAGAGAGGCAAGGCTTTGGTGCGTCCATATGTGCACGCGCGTGCATGTAACTAACGGCACAGCGAGTCTATGATGCGGTTTTAATTGCATACGAGTAGGAATTGCGATCAAAGCGTGCCGGGTACGGGCGTTGTAACATTAACGAGTCTGTGCTGTTTAACCCTTTGAAGGAAAAGTCAAACAACGAGGACCGCAGAAAGTTCTCCAATTGGGAATGGGCGGCAAGACTTTCCTCCCGCGCTAAATGCCCGAGAGAAGAAGTCTCTGTTACGCCCTCGTTCCTATGCAAAACCGTGTGGCGCCCATTGTTGTCCGGCGCGGCGCGGCGTGGCGCGGCGGTAGGCACCGTTGCAAACCAGACTTAATCCCCACACGGCCGAATTCGAAATACTTTTACGACACCCCCAACCCACCCCCTGTTTAACGAGGGCTTAATGTCACTATCGACAAACCACGGTAGGCGAGAGACACCGAACCCCGGGGGTTGGAAATTTCAAGGACGATCTCTCGAACGACTATCCACCCAGACCCCGGCACACCCTACGCGACGATGTTCTATTTACACGATGCCACCCCTTAGGAGCCCGCAAGTTGACTTCCCGAGGAATCTCTGCCACCATCGCGCGATTAATTCCCCACCGAAATGAGAGGAACGCTTTTCCCTAACCCCTTGATAGACGCCATACCCTTGCTTGCGATGCGCTGCTGCGCGGTCATTAGTGCAGATTTCCTGTAGTCGCCGCTAATATATGTTCAGAATTTTCAAGAGAATGGAACTGAATTTTTGTTTAGACCTCAGGCTAGGGATGCCGATTATTTTCAAAAAGATCGATTTTTCTGAATCGATTATAATCGAAGCTTCAAGAATCGATCCACTAAAAAATCGTTTAAAAAGCGAAGATCAAAATTTTGTTTCGATCGTAAATGTTGAACATTTTAAATTTAATGATGTTCTCGGCACAACTGTTTCGATCATTTATTAAATCTAGCAATTTTGCAATAAACTTTTTTTTCTTTCCTAACGTTTCGGTTCAGTTTTGAACCGTTTTCAAAGGAAAAAATTGCATCTACCATAAAATATATGTATATTAAATACAGTAAATAGAATAGGTAAAGTGAAAATGAAACAACCAGGATGTTAAAAAAAGTTTATTGCAGAATTGCTAGATTTAATAAGTGATCGAAACAGTTGCGCCGAAAACATCATTTTAAATTGAATGTAATAGTAATTATTAGACTGCGGATCTCTATGCATCTATAGCAAAATTGAGTGTACGAAAAACGAAGAAGTTGAAAAATTTATTCCGTACTTGCTCGTTGCACGTCAGCCAATGGTCGCGTGGTCGGCCGAGTACGATTAGGGAATTATCCAATGAAAGAGTTCCGTTAGAATCATTATGCGCAGTTGAATTGTCGCGTTTTAGGAACATTTATATAATTACTTTTGATGATAGTTGGGTCTTGGATCTCTTTATATAGTCTCCACAGTAAACACTCCACGGTCTCCACGTAGTCATACAATTTCAATTTGCCATAAAAATCGATTATTTTTACAATTTTGGAATCGGTTATTTGTAAAAATCGGATATTCAAGAATCGATTCTAAAAATCGATTTATTTTATGAAAATAATCGATTAAAAATCGACATCTCTACTTCAGGCTTCCACTCTGACCGATCAGCTCCTGGCGTACAGTAGACGCAACCCGTAAAAACGTGATTTACCCAGCCTGATGGATGTTTTACAACGCTGTTCGTTCGTCCCGACGTTATTAATCCATCCTCGAAAGAACGTGGAAAAATTAGGAAGCCGGAATTAAGTCTTGGGCGATGAATGCGATGATCGTCGTGTCGTGTCGGTATCACCGACAACAACGTCTCCCGCAACGCGCTCGCTCGCGTCGGCCCATTCAGCGCGGTCTTTTACGAGTATTTTCTTAACATTATGCAAAACGATTCCCGGCGGAATTACCGAAGCCACTCGGATAATTCACAGTAGCGCGCCTCGGGGGTGCCGGCTGGATTCTCGCGTATACGTAATACGTACACGAATGGGAAGGTCGTTTCGGGGGAAAAATTCGCGTCACTCCCGGCGACGGACGCCGGGATACCCCTGCGAGCAGGCTGGGCGGCTTGAAAAAAGCATTATGCGAAACCCCGGCGGAATTGCCGGCTAGATAGACCGGCACAGGCTGAACTTAGGGGATGACGGCTACGAGGAGACGGGACACGGGTAAGTGTATGCCGCCTATACCTCCTAATAGACGGGAGAGTCCGTGCAAACCCGATACCGAAGGGACTTTCTCTCGTTCCACATGTTTTCTCGTCCTTCGTATAAAATATTAATTGCTTTCAGTCGTGGGAAGAATTTTCATAAACGTGGGTATGGAATGTTCGGTGATCCTGTATTCCTAAACTGTGAACAACGATCGTTTAGTCTTCTGTTTAGCATAATTCATGCGTTTAGTGTATCTTCTTCAATTACGTGGGAAGTGTTGACGCTCGTTCTTATTCAGGAATGAAGAGACTTTTAATTTGTGTGTGGTGTAGCGTTACGAGATCGTGTAACACTGTGAAACGACTGTCAGTATTGCGGCATCTAGAAATGAAAATGACAAATGAACGAGCATGGAGGAATTATTAGGAAATGTTTCAAGAGGAATGTGTGAATCTCTGAAAGAGTATTGTATTAGGAATTAATTTTACAACCTCTCAGGATTAATAATTCTACAGAAATACAGGGTGGGCCATCTAACTTGGAAGGTTTGATGACATTTCCGATGTGTGACGGAAAGTTAGTTTTATGTTTGACATTTATGAAATGGGTCGCTTTTCGCTTGAACAAAGTTGGGAAATATTAAAAACTTATTTCCGAAGTGGTGAGTCTTCTACTCAAACTGTAAGGAATTTACGGAAAAAATTTGACAAAAAGGATGTGCCAAAAACGCAGTTTGTGGATCAATTTGTGAAGCGAGTTCGTGAAACTGGATCGTTGTTGGATCCAAGAAAATCGCATAATCAGCCGAAATGCTGATGTCAATTGGTTAAACTCATAACTTTGAAAAAATATTCATAATTTTTCTTTTACAGCCGATTCAAATTCCAAATCTTAAATGGCCCACCCTGTATTTAACGCTTCTACTAATATTAACTAATACCGTCGCGACAAAGAGATCGTGCAGGCTGCGTCGAGAGATAGCGAAATGGAACAGTAATAGGTGAAAAAAGAGCAATAGCGAACGATTCCATTTGTCATCGGTTTTCACGTCGGGAGCTCGATTCCGCTATTGCTCTATTCCGCACACCTTTCGTGCCTCTCTGTTTGTTTTATTGAAAAAAAAAATCTATTAAAGAATTTTTAATAGGATTGCGCAGATATCGAAATTTACGGTTTGATATTGATGCGCGTATCTCTGCTGGTACGAGACAATAGATGCGGTGCCGGGAATCCAGAGTTTATGAAGTATCATATTTTCGTGTAGAACGTGCATCGATACTCATGAATTATTAGCAGCGAACAGAGATCGCTAATAATTCTCTTTCAGAAGAACGTATCGATCTTCCGAACGCGAGGCGAAGCTATTGCATTTTAAAATTTCAAGCTTCAGCTCTTGTGCTGTGGCATTGTAATATTACTTTGGCTTTGTCGCGTCGAATAGCACCACTTTAGCAAGAGGAAATAACTCGAATATAGTTTGCTTCATTTAACCCACAGTAAACGTAATCATTAATTTTTCGAAATATATTTTTTAGTCTTCCCATTGTTCTGTTATATACTATGATCAGTTTGAAGAAACCTCCCCACATTCGGTATGTTCGCGAGCATATTCCGGAAATTAGCGAGTGACACGGGACGCAATTAAAGCGTTTCGGGGCGTGAAAACGGGGACGGGTGTGTGTAACGGAGTGGCATAAAAGTAAAAAGCTTCTCGCGGAATGATATCCGGAACCGAACAAACCGGGAAATCCGAGGCGTGGCGAGAACGGTGGGAATTTCTTAAGTGGTGAAATTCGCGACAGAGAGTGCCGGCACGCGACGCGGAAGAAGTCGATTACGCCGGAAGCTGTTGGTTAAACAAGCTACAACTTTACACCCGGGAGAATACGGGTCAACTGCAGGGGGTCGTCGTTCAAATCCGTTCAGAATTTTGCACCTGAGCTAACTCGGCTTTCGCAAGCGGCCGCGCGAGCGAGCGAATCCACGAAACCATACGCTGCTGCTGCGAAAATTTGCCCAGCTTCCTATATGATGATTTCTCGAAAGTCCCGGTGTTGGATTTGAAGTTCGAACGAGCTGCACAAGAATATCGTTTCAGCGAAACTCGAAAGCGAGCGCCACGTTTGCACGATTACACACTCACAGGTTCGCGAAATCGAGAGAGGGAAGATTGAATAACCATCGTCGGTCTCGCTCGTTTCTTTGATAGAACATCATCGATCCAGATGGAAAAACACTTGGTATTAATAATCTCCATATGTATGCGCGAGTGTGTCGAAATGTAATCGAATAGACTGCGTTAACAACGATAATAACACCGACGCATGCTGGTTTTAATGATACGCTTGATGGTGATTTCAGTTAATTAACTTTTTCGACTTGTGTGCAGCTGATTAGTGGTCGGGAACCCTTGGGAATATTTATCGCTCGAATCGGATGATCCTTATCTTGATCAATTATAAAGGCATCGGTCTTCTCATAAATCTGACTTTCACGATCATCGTTAACGAGACGGGTTATCTGCGGGTATTTGTCGGCAGGTGAGAAGAAATTCGTTGACACCTGTTTATTACGTTGCTGATGTTAATGGAGCAAACACAATTATCTTCCGTATATTTTGTATTAAATATGTATGTTGAATATGTATAAAATATATTCATCGTGATATACACGTCCGATTATAATGGCCAGTGTTAATTAATTTTAAGTGTATTAATATACAATATTAATGTGTCATTGTAATTTTTGGCATTGGTCTGTTACGTGTTTCTGAAATAATCAATAACATGTACCAGGTATGTAAATATGAAACCGGAATTTTTGTATAGAAAATACACGTTTATTGTATGACAATGATACAAAATATTTAACAGAAAATCAATGCTATCCGCATATCGTAGTTTCCAGGCACAAAATTCGACATGTTCAACGTTATTAAAAACTATGCTGTTTTATGAAACTTGTATGATTGTGAGTTGGAAATCTTTACCAGATGTCAAAACAAGAAAATGGCGTCAATGACGCGGTTTGACGGTAACTGCATTGACAGCTAGAGCCACCTATGGGCAAGTTCCGGTTTCATATTTACGTAGGTAGACGGGACAGTCTACGTTGTTCAGAACGATTTGTTGTTAATAATTGGAAATTGGCTTCGTTGTCCGAAACCTCAATTGTTAGAGGATTCGTTAAACGAGATATTACATTCGATTCAAATAAAGTTCTTACCTGATTGCACAGTAGCAATTTGAACGAGGTGGCGTGGAATAAAAGTATGATGGAATCGAGCGACCATTGTTCATATTTGACTGCGGCCTTTTTTTTCTGTGGAACAAAAAGTCATTTTAAACGATTTTTTAAGAACAATATTATATTTGAGAAAGGACTAATATCGTCGAACAAAATTTATTTAACAATAACTTGGACAACATTATTGACTGTCTGTATTCCAGCCAGTATATCGAACGTTCGTGCAATGTACTGTGTCAATAAAATCTTATTCCGCAATGTCTGAAACAGTTGGTTGTCTGTGGATACTATTGTCAATATCGTCTCGGTTTCTTTCTTTCCTTTCTTTTTATTTCCTCCATTTTCTCGTGTTCTTTTTCCTTCCATAAGAGAAAAAGAGCAAATCAATGGCAACACCAGCTGCAACCTAAATTATTACACAATTCCATTTTCCATTTACACGAGATACAATAGTACTATTGATCGTTTACTAGATTGTAATAGGGGCTGTTGTATAAATTTTTTGAAGAAAATGTCAATAATGTCGACAAACACGTACAATATTACCAAATACGGAAACCGATAAAAGGAAATATGAATTAAAGACGAACTGTTCAATCAGTCGGTCAGAAAGAAACTTTGCATCATCTTTTCTAAAAATTCAAAAGACATCTCACAAGATGATCCCACGAAGATCCACCAAAGATAGAGTTGACGTTTGAATTGCGCGCTCTACGAATGTCGTGAAGCATGTTACGATCGATACGCGATCGATTCCCTCTCCTTGCCGCGTTCAGTCGCAGGCGACGGTCTTCACTCTCGTCAGTCTCCGCGGGCGATCGATAAGTGTGCATTTTTATAATTTATTGTTAAACGAATTAGTTATAGATATATAAGTTTATTCTCAGAAGATAGTATCAGCAAGGTGAGTGACGTGAAACAACTAGCAAAGTACAAACGAAGGAAATCCTACTAAAAATGTCTAGATGAAATGATTCCTAACGATGTATGTAACACCATCTTTTCGAACAACGAAGACAAAGTATCTCACCAGAAAATCTCGAAGAAAAGAAAGACGATCGAGCGATGATTTAACAAGTGTGGATGGATTAAAGTAGTGTAACCGAGTAGAATTTGATCAGAAAAAGACATGCCGTGAACACAGAGGTTATATCTCAAATCAAAGGTATACAATCTATGCACGATGCAACGAAATGAAGAAATACTCCAAAAAGAGATGATCGTAAGAGGACTCGGGAAGAATAAAGTGAAATAAAGCACAACTTGGCACTCGGTAAACATAAAAGAAATACTATAAAAAGAGATGATCTGACAAGGGTGAAACAGAAGTACCACTCGAGAACGCTACAAAACAGCGAAAAAAAGAAAAACGAGTACCAAAAGGAGAAGATGATCCCAGGAGGCTCGTGAAAGGCACGCATCGCCACCACGCAAGGGCGTCGCGCAACAATTATCAAAGTATAAAGATTCGCCTCGCAAGTGACACTAACGATTCCAATAAAATAACGGGGGAAGGAAAGATGGAAGGAAGGAAGGAAGGACACGGAGTTCTGTACTCGCGAAGGGATCGAGGGATCGCGGTATCGAGGGATCGAGGGGGAGCAGAGATGCGAGAGTGTATCTGTACGAGGCGAGGGTTAAACCAGAGGTGTACGATCCACACGTACACGAGGCGAAGTTGCGGCGCGCCGCGCAGTCTCGACTCCGATTGGCCGTCGTGAAATCCGCGCGAACCAGCGGAGACGGAGACCAGTTGAGCGCGAGACTCCGAGCCGAACGGTTGTACGCACGGACGCAACGGGGCTGAACACAATATTCTCTCGATCGCACGCACGTACGCACGACACTTTGTCGGGTTTTTCCTTTGCCACCTGATCAAATCCGTGTATTCGTCGCCCGAGAGCACACGCACACTCGGGCAAACCGATCAAATTCAACTCGATCTGCCCGTGTGCCGATCGTCTGTTCTTCGATCCCAGTGACGCATGACAGCGTGAGAGTGGTGATATTACGATTGTCGTGACTTCCGAGCCGAGTGACCACTCTGGATTTTTTCCAAATTATTCTCGAGAACCTACGAGGGAGTTTCCGGTGGCAGGAAGCATCGTGACGTCTGGTACGCACGGTGAGTCCACGCTTTTACTCTATCTCGATTTATTTTACCGGCGATCGCGAATTTTACGCGGAACCGTACAAGCATTTCTCACGCGAATTCATCGTACAAATAAACTGACATTGTGTTTTTGAGGGAGCTGACGGTCCACGATATTTTTCGGAGTATTGTTATATGTGATACACACGCTCCTTTTGATTTTATCGAAGTAGGAGCTATTGAACTGACGTTTCGGCTTGTTTTGAAGGATTTTTCTTGTTTTGGAGCAGGTTTAATCTTTAGGGAAATTAATTATTATTTGGGGTTTAGAAACTGAAAAAAATTCGTTCCCGTTTTCCAGCACTTTTATCCGTATTTGCGTCACTTCATATATGTCCTCGTTTTTACCAAGCTGGTGTAACGAGAACACCAATTTGTGCAACACGAGAACGTTTAATTGAAAAAGCGAGGAAACAATATTTTTGATTTACCATTTGCCAAGCAATCGGGAAACGAATTTTTCTCTCGGGAATGAAAGAAGTAGTAATTGCGGTAACTCGCGAATTTTTCGATCGTGTTTCGAGGTTTTTCGAGGATGTTGAAGTAAAATGAGGATTCTGTTGATTGTGTGGATCTGAATGTTATGGAGAAGGTTTTTCGTGTCGTTTGCGAGTTCAGTTGCCGAGTTCTTTATTGCTGAAAGTTTTCCATGTCGCTCCGGTGTGTTTCCTGAGTTTGACGTTTTTCTGAATTTTTTATCTCTCAGTTTCGAAAACTGGTAACTTATTTCGGTGCCCGTTAACAGAAAGTTTGTTGTATGTCGGCACGATTCTGTCACTCGTGTGTTTCAACGCGGTCGGTGAAATCTGCTGGTTTTAATTAATCGTGTAGCGGAGTGAAAGAAATCTTTCGAAATCTTGCGGCGTGATTTATTGGGTTCTGAAAATCTGTATGGAGTGTATCGGTGAAATCTGAAGTTAGAGAAATTTAGCTACATAATCTGCGAGCATGCATTGCGATTTTCCAACGACAATTTCCTTCCAATTTTGTACTAGCATTACACGAGGCTAATGTTGATTATCTTGAGTAGTTCCCTTCATCTCGAAAATAAACGGAAACAGTGTTCGGAAGACTTTAACGTCGGAACCGTTCCGCGTCTTATTAAAGTAAGCGCCGGGAAAAGTGTAAACCGGAAGGCCCGCGCCGCGCCGTCAGAACTATTTCGATTAAATGCGTGAAGTTCCGCGGAAGTTGCACGGTCGCTGAAGTACCCTCGAAAAAATGACGACACTTCGCGTGCACCTAATACTTTGCGGGTTTCACGTGTATCGACGTTATACGCGCGGAACACGGTAGTTGTTTTTTGCTTCGCGAACAGGAAGTAATGCGAAGACCCTTAACAGTTCGCGGGCGGCTGTGTGAAAAATAGCAAAAAGTGGCTCGTGTCGCCTGACGTGTCCGGCACGTGACTGTGGTTGGTCAGTCAGGTTCTTGGGTTGCGTTCGTTCAATTCTGTGGCTTCGAAATTAGAAATAGCTAAGCAATCGCACAATAAATTCCCTGTTCTTTAGAGAATTCAAAGATGAAGATTGGCGATATTGTAGTTTGCTAGATTACGAGCCAATTATTATAAATATATGTTATTTCAGAATATCGAACCGTAAGGTTTGTTCTATTGGTCACAGTGTATTATCTTTTGCGTGGAAAGTATTAAGCAACTGTGTAAGTCGACGCGTAATATTATAAAAGTTATGTATCTGCAAACAGTTGCGTCAGTTCCCGTTCAACAGTAGAAATTAAAGCGCGTGGGTTTTAATTGCTCCGTAACTCTAAAACCCACAGGAAAGTGCTGTATATTTCTTAGCATAATTTTCATATTAATTACTTCCTCCTCAAAAGTTCAGCTTCTTTGTTAATCCCCGCGTTTCCGGCTCACTTTTCATAGATTAAAGAATTCAAGACTGGCTGAATAACGAATTCAGGATTTACACCATTAGCCTTATGTATTAACACTTAATTACGTCGGAGGGCTGCGAGGAACGTTCAACTTTACTAATAAAATCGTCTTTGAAGTTCCCCCCGCGAAATTCGAGCAGACTTTTCAAACGTCCACCGATCGATAGATTCAAGGGATCGCGGATGCACGAAATGGAACTCGAAAAGTGTGGGAGTGGACGGTAAACGGAAGTCATCGCGATAACCGCCTATCCAACGTGAATTTGACGGTTGTTTGAAGTGCACCGGTGGGGTGGTGCAGCGTCTGGTGTATCTGTTGGAGTTTATCCCTCGGAATTTGACGGATGAGGCCTTAGAAAGCGTCTGGCGATTTAAAACGCGGTGAAAGAGAGGGAACGAACGAGGGTGTCTGGAATATTTCTTACTCGCTCGGAAAGCGAGCGGCTTTACTATCGCGAGACTCTGGCGCATTAAAATGTTACGCTCTTAATACCCCGCCCCTTCAGAATACTGTGCTCCAGAGCATTCTGGGGATTTTCGAAAAATCATCCGCTATCAATTGCTTTTGCTGCTCGGTAGATGTATTGCTTTTACAATCGCCATCACAAATATACTTCTAACCGGTTCACGAACTACGAGAAACATATTATTATTTATAAAGTGTCTACAGAACCTTTTCCGACTAATTGTATGAAAGATGCAGTGCTCAAAGTGCGGATTAGACGCCCGAGCGTGGCAATTACAGAATTTGCACGGTTTCAAAGAAATTGCCGTTTCCCGCGGGTGTTTCGCGTTAAAAGGATTATCCATCGATTCCCCGGTATCCTTGAAGTGGAACAGGGGGTGTATCGGGGCGTTACGTTATAAAATTAAGCTTAACCGGCGAACGTCTGTAATTATGCCGTGAGCCGGGTAATTTCTTGGCGCGTTCGCGCTCATGCTCGCGCGGAGCAACGTTGACGTTTCATTTCGTCCGGTGCAGTGCCCGTCGTTACAGCATGTTAACTTTCTAGCGTGAAGTCCAATCGATAGGTCTCGTGTGCTAAACAAATTGCGGCCTGTGCTAGTCGATCTTTTTCATCGCGGTTTTCTCGATCGATCGTCTCGTGGAAATCGAACGACTAATCCCCCGGTAATCATAACGATCGCCTCACCGGTAATCGACGGTCGCTCGAACCCGTGAAAAATCAAGTCGACCGACTGGCTGTTTGTAATTCAATTTCGTGCTTGTTAAACATTCCGTACTTTTTATTCGACAATGCGCGTGCCGGCCACGTTCGCGCTCATTCGTTGCCAATTACGCGGCCTGCAATTTGCACGACGGCAAAAAAATACGCGCGCGAAACGTTTACTTTGAAAATCGTGCGGGTCGCTGCTCTCGCAGGCACCGAAATCTTTATTTTCTGTTTTTTTTTTTTGTCGACCTCCTCCTCCTCCTCTTTTCCTCGGACAGGACGAAAATTATACGCGAATAGTTGAAATTTATAGGCGACGCGCTGAAAATATAATCCGTGAACCCGTTTGAATAATTATGCGCGCTCTGGTGTGTGCGCGCACGCAGATGAATAACACGCGCGTTTATTCGCCGTTTCATGAATATTGCAAACGTATCCCGGGACGTGGCACACTTCGGTCTCCATTTTGCAACATCCTGAATATTTCAGGATCGACGGTCGGTCGATCGGTCGGTCGATCGGTCGGTTGTTTAATTGCTCGGATTCGGGCGAGTCTGTGGACTTTCCCTTTTCGTTGCGAAGGAGACGCGCCGCTCTTTCGTTGTATTAACAGTTTCTTGCGAATTGATTTTCCGGGGATGCTCCGTCCAAACACATCTATTAAGCTCTGTAAATCGTGTAACATTTATTCATTGCGACATACAGATTCGCTGCACACGGAAATTCCCAAATTGAATAAATTGCTGGACTAATAACTAATCCAGCGGGAGCGATTGACGCGGTGGATCATTTATTCAAAGATCCCGCGGACTTATCTCTAAAATTCGCCGGAGGATCCGCGGGTTCGCGTTCATGAGGTAATGGTTAATTCAGGTTCTCGCGATTAAAAGTTTGCAGTCTCGCGGAAACTCGCGGAAATCCGGCCGCTCGGAGTTTCAGCTATCGAGAGCTCTCGGGCTTTCGGGAAACAGTGTTTCGAGCGTCGCTTTCTCTTCGCTCGCGTGCCTCGCGCGGAAAAGCTTTTCTTCCGCTTTCTCGCAGCGGAATCGCGGGGAGGAAAGTTCGGAAAATTCGGTGGAAACTAGGCCTCCGTGGAACGACGGGCTCCCGGAGGCGACGACAGTGACGTGATCGATCCACTTTGTCAGCTCGAAAGATAGGGAAAAGGGGACTCGGGACATCGAGGGTTTAGACGAGACAGAGAGGAGGAGAAAGAGAGAGAGAGAGAGAGACTCTTTTTAAAAGGAGCCGGAGGGACGCGTTTTTCGGGGTCGGCTAAAATTTCCTCCTCTTATTCCTTTCTACAGATTCTGGCGTTGCGTAGTGGTTCACTCTATTTACTTTCGATCTCTTTGGAAGTTTCATTGCTCGAAAGACCGCTCGATGGAGCGCGGATCACGCTCCACGATGTTTAATCTGTTCAAGTTCACTGTTCCAGTCAACCCTGCTGTTGGCCACTCGATGAGGCAGAGTTGCCTTCAAGAAATCGATAGACTGCACGATTTAGCGGAATACTAGAAGGAACATTTTGCATTCTAATGATTTTCTAACAGTTCTCTTTCTTTCTTAAAAAATATTAGTGAATGTACAATGCTCAAACAAAACGCCCCTAAACTGTCAACCCGAGATTATCACTAGAAAGTGATTTTCCACCTGCGGTTGCACAAGGCTCGTTCGAGGCCGCGCTAATCGCTCGGAAAGCAAGTGCACGAATTAGTCAGAGATTCCTGAACACTTGCCGATTTATCGCTCGGTGTAATCTCGCGACGAAGAAAATTATGACGAGGCACAGACACACGCACACACACGATACCGAGGCTCGTGAGTCACCGCAATTAATGGGCAAGACGAAAAAATGTCGTTGCCGTGATACCGATCAAAGAGACTCGCGGTCTAGTGTGGCCCGAACGTTTCCGTCGCGATGCCACCTCTAACATCGTGCGCTATGCCATGCCTCTAACGCCCATAACTACGTAACTATGCGAGAGCAGGGGCAGCATACAATATAGTCGAATAGCAATCTCTCCGATAGGGCGACAGTCCTTGAAGCTCTCTCTCGTTCACGGTCGTCGTTGGTTCAAGGACAGGGGGCAATTAAAAGAATTTCTGCGGCCGAGGTCCGGCGTGACGAGACGCGGTGATCGACATCCGGGGGCTTATCGGTTTCGGCCGATCGGAATTCGTGCAGTTTACCTACACCGATAAACCAGGCGTTTTCGTTATCGGTGAACGGATATTCCTGTTAGCCCTAATAGGGTTCGATAAAGCAGATAAGTAAGCTGCTTAACGGTCTAGCGGTAAAAATGCGAGACCCGATGCACCGCCTCTGCTACCCGGAGCCTCTCGTTTGGCGAGCCTGATTCGCGAATGCTCGTTCCCCGTTTGAAAAACGAAATTGTTGCGCGAACGAGCTCCACGATGCTTTTTTGGTCGATGGAAAGTCGGCTAACTATTCGCTTTGCCAAGTTCTCCTATCCAGACTGCGGATCTTTTATTCGTTCTTTTTTTTTTTTATTGTGGTACGCATGCGCTGAGTCCTCTGTACGATAAAAAAATTATGCTGTTCTCTGTAAAACAATGACAAAGAAGTGTTTGTTTCGATACCGATATGTGTTGAATGCAGCAAACAATTTACTCATCGGTGCACTCGATAATAGTAGTCCATAGTCTATCAAGACAATCTTTCCAATTGTACGATTGTTCACAGATTACTGCACAGTACGAATGTGCGAAGATCAACAGCTCATCGATAATCTACATCAAGCCAGTCTCGTCAACGTGCACATTCTGCAATTCTTTTACACATGATTATACATTAGAACCGCAGAAAATTTCACAGTTCATTGATCGGGATTAACAAGCCAGTCCCATTAGGATGCTCATTTCGCAATCTCTCACAGATCATAGTGTGCCGTAAATGCACAAAGCTGAGCGAGGTCTATTGACGAAGATTATCGAGAACAATTTCCACGTCCATTCTTTTCAAACAATCCCGGTATACTAATTTCACAATACGAGAGGAAGTTAGAAGGCTGAATGCACGCGTCAACGGCGTTTACAATCCGCTTCGGAGCTCACCGGGGCCGAAAAAATGATTTCATAGCTCGAGTGACATTACAGTAAGCCAATAAACGTATCCATTGTGTCGCGAGAGGCTGGCCGGGGGGCAGAACAGAGCGGCAAAATCGAATCGAAACTTACCGCGTAATTGCTTCCGGCAGCGGTGGCCCTTCCACTACCTTAATCTCGTTTCGAGTTTCTGAAAACACGAGTTAGGATGGTCGTTTTGTGAGAGGGACTAGGGCCACAATAGACGTCTCAATTTTGGGTTGCGCGAGTTTTCGTTTGGTGGCTTCGGAGGGGACTCTGGCAACAAACATACGAGAACTCTCATTGTCGCAAAGGTCGGGTCGTTTTGGGAGTCATTTGTCTGGAGTTGGTTCAACGACAATTCAAGCAAACGAGTTTTATTCGCATCTCTTCAACAGAAACTCTTATGCAAAATAAAAATCGTTTGGATCAATTGTAAGAAATTCTTCTTTTCCACTGTCCCTCTCTATCTCTTTCTCTTTCTGTATCGTCTCGGGTCCGTCGCTCGGACGAAAATTACTCCTAACAAGATTTATTTCATTTAAATGAGGATGTGCGCTAGGCGGCCGGCTAGAGTCCTCCCATCTCTCTCTCTCATTTTGTAATTTTTTTTCTGTTACTTCCCCCCCTCTCACACCCCTTGGACTCCATCCTTTTTTGAACTGTTTCACAGCCCACTTAGGCTGAGGCGTGAAACGAATCGTCCTTTGCCCCCTGGTGCTCACACGTTCTCTCTTTCTCTCCCGTTTGCTCCCGCTTTCTGTCTTGACTATTAGAGAGACAGGTCGACGATCGATCGATCCCGACGCGTTACTCTTTCCCCTCACCCGATCGGAACACGCCTGTCGATAACAGGCAGATTTCATCTCCATTGCACCCGCGAAGTATCCGAAAGTCGTAAAGTAATACGAACCGCGGAACCAGAGGGTTGATCTCCCGCTACGGCGAACTTATTTGTTTAGGGATTTTATTTGATGCCTTACCAAGCATTACACAGACTGTTTATTGCTCCCAGTATGAACTCCGACGCGAAACCGAGATTTGAGCAGCTATTCGATTGAAATTATTGATTCTGTTATTGCTGCATTCGACGGCAGTATTTAACTGCGGATTTCTGTGGAAAATAAAAATCGTATTGTTTGTATGATGTATCACATAAATAAGCAAACGTAACACTTAAGTCAAAATGATTCTCAATCCTTATATTTACAAGGTTCAATGAAATAAATTTAGTTTTATTCGTGCTTTGATATTTTAATTCATCAAATTATGCCGTACTATAATCATTTCACATTTCAATTCAACAAATTCTGCTCTGGATTCATAAATTTTAGTTTTAATTCGTCAAATTATATTTTACTCATAATTTCATATTTTAATTTAACAGATTCTGGTTTATTCACAATTTCACATTTTCGTTCGCCAAATTATGCTTTGCCAACAATTTCGTATTTTCCTTTAACAAGTTTTGTTTCGCTAATGACTTTACATTTTCATTCGACAAATTCTGCGGTATTTTTAATCTCACCTTTCAAACAAGCGCATGGAATTTCGCCACGATCAGAGAGAAACCAAACGTTTTGCAATATCTAGAAACAGAAGATGAGTGAATTTTCATCCGTAAATCCAACAAAGGTTAAATATGTCGCGCGCGATACACCATTTTTGAGCGCGCGCCGAATATGCTTCATATCGATTTGTGCAATTAGTTGTGTGTTTGTTTCGTGTTGTTCACTTCGGATTAACGTTACGTTCTCCCGAGGCCGTGTGATCGTTATGGTGAGCCGAAAGTTCTCGGCGGATATTCGTCGTTAACGCTTTAATTATTTCTGTTGACTCGCGATTCTTTGTAACGTTTCGTCGCAATGAATGTCGTTGTTAACAAAAGGTATACACGTATTAATGCCTTTGTTCCGCTGCAAATCATTATTTCACTGCTGTGTTACGGCTAATGAGAAACTTCACCGAGAATGTGTTTACTCGCGGTTTGCGTAATTATTTCCCTGACACAATATTTAGAGACCAGATAACAAGACCCGTTATTTGATCTCATTGAAATCATCGGGATTGAGCTGTCTCTGAACAATTTTCGCGAACCATAGATTTTCGCTTGATCCAACCAGACGTGACAACTTATTTAAATATTTATTTTTGTAGGTCTTGAAGCATCAAATAAACTTTCACCATCTCGACGCATTTCCAATACACCAGAACAAAATCAATTTCCGTTCACCAGCTCGGCAAAAATAAATACGAAATACATTAATCAACCTGTTGCTTCAAAAGGCATTTTGAAACTCCGCTTTTAAAGAAACAAATGCTGCAATAATCATTTTCGCGCCGACTTAATAATCGAAGCGTTAACGACAAACGCTCGCCATACCGAGGAAACCGCGCTTGGCAGCGTTGCGCTAATCCGGGGCGCACGAATTGCGCGCTAATCCGTGGCCCGACCCAAAATTTCGGCCGCAAATCGATGCCACCTATTTCCGCTAAAACTGCGCTTCGCTTGAATAGTGCAGGCCTGGTTGGGGCGATGTTGCGAGGCATTGAAACGCGGTAGAAAGCGTTCCCCATTGCAATTGCGTTATCATTGTCTCTTTTTAGCTTCACGCGTTCCTCCAGTAATCCACATTCAGGAAAATGGTCAAAGCTGAATTTTTTGCCTCCAAGTTTCCAATTTAGAAGTTATATATAAACGTATCTTTTATTATTATTTCCGTGTATTTGTTCGTCGAAGAATGGTCGATTTTAAGGGAATCTTTGGGATCGATACTTGGCACTTGACGCGTGAAAAGTTCTCCAGAGACTGGAAATTTCGTGGCGATTTTTCCGAACGCGGGAGCGGTTCGTCGGTCAGGGGAACTTGTTTTTAACGGAATAACCATAAATCTGTGCGGGGAACGTGCTAGCATCTCGTCGTAAAAGGATATCTACGAGTCGGTCTGCCGATTTTCGAGACGCGGGCGGTTTCGAGCCAAGTCGGCCGTTCGCGGTGCGGAACTTCGGCCGTATAAGTCAACGCGATCATATAAAACTATGGCCCCGGATGTTACGACTATCCTTAGGAATCGGTGCTGAATATTTCATGGGGGTCGGGGGAACGGGGCGGTTCTTCGGGAGGCGGTAATTTGTGCGTTCCTTCGAATTGCGCGGCTCCCGGATCCGCGAGCGAGCGCCGCGCGGCCGGCTCGGTTATAATCTGCATAAATTGGGCCGTTACTTTCGCGAAACTGAGTCCCGAGGAGAAAAAAAAAATCGGCAGACCCGAGCCGCGCGCGTGAGAAAGTTTGCGGACCAACACGCGTGATTCATAAGACGCCGGAAGTTCGAGAACCCTAACCCTCCCTCTCTCGATACTTTTAGGTAGCGAGACGCGGCAGGAACCATTATGTCCGACCTCGTATCGGAATTACCGGTCTCGCGAAAGAATTTTATTGGCTTGCTGCATCGATGCAGTTGCCGCTGCGAGTGGGTTAGCTACTGACTCGAGACCGGCTTTTCATAGAGTTCGCCTTCTTTGGACAGTTTTTCTTAGGCTCGACCGAGGCGGTGCTATTCGTACCGAGGGAGAATAAATTGGTTGTTCGCGAGTTCGCGGGGTGGATCTCTCTCACTGAGAATGGTTGTTTCGACTCTTCAGACGATGCTTTCTTTTTGTGGACTTGTTACATTGATTCTTTGTCTGATATACAGATTTCGGTTACGTTAGAGCGGCTAGGTCCGATAATATGACTAGCGTATTTTATTCCGTTGGTGGAATGATAATATTTCGACAAATTTGTTTTTTAACCGACTCCGAAAAAGGAGGAGGTTACTCAATTCGATCTGTATGTGCCTTTTTCTTCGCTTTTTTTTCTATGTATGTTCACCGATTACGCCGAGATGGACCAATCGGAACGAAACCTTTCTGCATCTTGTGGAGTATGTCCCCGGGGTGGTCCCGTGAAAAATTTTTGCATTTCTTTAGTCTTTACGATTTTATTTGCGAAAGCGTAAGGTGATGATGCCGTCGTGAACTCCGCTGAATGTTAGATATTAGGAACAGTAACGACGCGACGTCGTTATAAAGAAAAATTAAACCGACTTCGAAAAAACGCACTAAAAAGTATGAAATAATATCCATTTCATTTATGTGGATACACACGAACTTAAATATAATACAATCTTTACGGAGGCGGCGCAAAATTGAAAATTTCCGACACTGAAAATTACGAAAATCCTGAAATTCTTCTACATGCTTTCACATATTAAGGTACTTTTTCTTCCCAACCTACTGATTTCCAAGTCCACCATATTCCAATGAAATCATAATCAGCAACATCTGTCATTTGAAAAATTTTCGATGATGCGCCGCCTCCGAAAAGATTGTATTGTATTTAAGTTCGTGTGTATTCACATAAATTAAATGGAAATTATTTCATACTTTTTAGTGCGTTTTTTAGAAGTCGGTTTAATTTTTTTTTTTATAATTAATGAAGCTGGGTTAATTGTTTGACAGCAACATCATTATCTCGCGACACGGAACAGAATGGATTCTCCACTCAACGCAATAATATGTATCGACAAATATAATTTCGAAAGTAATTGTAAAGCTCGAGTACATATTTGAATCAGATTTTAAAACAGTGTTTGGCTTGTAGACCCCTCCCACAAACATGCAGTGTTTGTTCAATTTATTGTGCGGTAAAGATAATATAATAATAATTATTGTAATTTGCGAAATAAATTAAATCAAAGACGATATAATTATGAGCAAAAGCTTTAACAATGCAATGCTATTAAATGTAGACTGTTGGTGGGAAATCGATTCGTGTATTTCTATAACAAACCCTTAATGAAACCGCAATTAACCTCATTTAGGAAAGAATTTTTCAAACTATTCGTGCACTCCACATGAGTGTAATAAATAAATAACAATAATTTGAAATGTATAGAAAGACGAGTGCATAAAATGAAAACTGAACAAAGCATTCGTGGAGAGTCCGAGCGACCATTTTAAAATTTCGCCGGGACTGTTTGCCACCTATGTATGTAAATTCGTCCCGAGCGTTTCTTCCTCAATCTGAGACCCTACCATATTCTTCTTCCTCCCGTCTCCTATCGACGATGATCGCTTCCTGCGATCACGCTGCTCCCCGAAAACGTTTCCTTCCGGTGTGGCGTCTTCGCGATGGCGGGCTTGCGTTTTAGATGCGATAAAGGAAGGTGGCTCGGAAAACAAGAACCGGTGGAGATCGTTTGTTCGGTGAAGAACCGGGGAACCAACAGTGCTAGATCTCTAGATCAGTCGGGTGCAGATCCGAGGCTTGGCTGACGTCGATTGTCAGCGGGATTGTCGCTCGCGCATTCACCGGCCAGGACTGACAACGCAGTAACAGAATCCTGTTTTCCAACTCTCCCTACCTCTCTTTTTCCATACACACGTTTACTCGGGAACGTGTGACACGCGCAGTCGACATCTGTCGTGTGTCATCCAGTGCAGGGACACGTGTCAACGCTGTCGTAAATACGCGTCGCACGAATTCGATCCCTCGTCGACGGTCTTGCGAGTTGTTCGCGCTGTCGAGACGTCCTGGTATATCTTCTGGGCGATCTATTGTGCCGCGAAGCCCCCATTTCAATGCTTGATGCATCACGATCGCTATTGTAGCCTTGGGTGACCGGCGATTTTGGAGAAAGTGGGAAAACATACAGAGGAAAAGATCGATCGAAAATTGAATACTGTCGAAAGCGCGACTGGAAAAACAACTGTTCCAACGAAGACAAAATCGAACGATTCAAACCATAAACAATTGCACGATTAAGGATGTTCTGAAGGTAATATAAAAACGCAACATTTTTGTAAATTTGAGAAGATATCATTCTTACTAAATTAATGCAATTACCAAAGTTTGGGTTCGATCCACTGCACGGTTTAAGAATTATAGCGTATAATTAACACGTCGTCGTATGGAGAATTCATAAAATTCCACCTTGAAGAAACGCAACTAGAAACTCCGGTTTTTTTTTATATGTAGTAAAAATTATGTAATTAATTATGTTCAAAATTTATTGGATTCACTAAACAGTTACACAGAAGGTGACCTTGATATCTCTAAAAAAAATCACATAAAAACAAAAATTTCTTTGGTATCATGTGAGCCTCACTGAACCATTCAACTTTGTCCTTCGGACTTTTGACGTATCTTTAAAAACAACAAAGATATTCAAGGTGGTCAAGTTAGCTGGGACATCCCGTATACTCGTGAATGGCTTTCATTGCCAATATATTGATGGATTTCGAATTTCTTGTACTTTTGTCTCCCATTGTACATCCAGAACATCCTTAAGGGATTAAGACTGCCATAACGATTGTGCCACACGTATACTGTAGACGCAGCAGTATGCAGATTTAGTAAAAACTGCAGTGGTCCATATCAGCACCCCATCATCCCTCGTTAGCCGAAAATTCAGCAGACCGAGGAATTCCTTCGGCGTCTTCGTTTGGTCATTGTCTTCGGGCCCAGCGTGGCCGTAATTAATTACAAGAAGTACGTAAACCGAGAGCCTGCACGTGTCTCTCTGTGTCCTGTAATTAATTAGGTTTCGAGCATGCGCGCGTGAGATGGCATCTTAATTAACGGGACGCACTGTGTACCCTCCCTTCTCTCTCGCTCCTCTATCTTTCTACCTCTTCTTTTTCTCCTCTCTTTTTTTTCGCATTCCCTCCACGTAAGAAGATAAGTGGCGCGACTTTTATTTAGCGGTCGCTCCGCGGAAAAGTTCCGTGTATAATGCGGGTCCTTGGAAAATTAAAGAGCCTGGAAGAGTCGTAAAGAGCCGCGTCGGAGTTCGAATAACCCCGCTGCCGCGTCGCGCCGCGCCGCGCCACGGTGTGTGGCGAATGCGATTTGTTAAACTGTGACGCAACGACCGTGAGCGAGGGCGGCGGGACGAGAGGATTCGCGGGTTCGAAACGGCGGGAATTGTGGCCGCAGAAAATTAGCAAGACTTGCGGTACACGGACACACACGTTTCGTGCCCGTGCTATGGCCAGCATCTAATTTTTCATTTCAACAGTACCGACCCGGATCCGCAGAACTCGACGCACTGAACTCTGAAATTAATATTAGGAGTACAAATAAGTCTCCGCCGTTTGAAACCAGATAGCGCAACCAGTAAGTTATGGCGGCTAGTGTCAGAGATGTAAGACGTCATATCGTAAGGTTGCACATCTGTCAACAACATAACCTCGAAATATTAGCGATTGTGTATCAGCGTCGTATATTTTTTTTCGTGCGAGAATGTCGACTTTTGAGTCGAATAAACGTCATTTGCGGGAAGTTCTGACTTAGGGTAACTGCACCAGTGAATAAACTTTAAAATTTAATAAAGAAAAATAATAATAATTTCATTTTATTTGTGTGTTCATTTATTTTTGACAAATGAAGTATAGGGAGCCATTTGGCGTATATGAGATAAAATATCTTCCTGAACCCTTTCTTAAATGTTCAATCACTGGTGCAGTTATCCTACTTCTTTAATTTGAAAGAATCTGCAGCCGAGGCGCATCGATTACTTGTAGAAGCATATGGTAAGGCTGCATTAAGCGATAGAAGTTGTCGTGAAATCACTTTCAAAAGTTTAAGAACGCTGAATTTGATGTCGAAGACAAAGAACGCAGCGGAAGGCCGAAATTGTGCGAAGACGCGGAACTGGTATGCACTTGCATTATCAGTGACTCAACAAACGATTTCACATCGTTTAAAATCATTGGGAATGATTCAGAAGCAAGCACATTGGTTTCAAAATCATTCTTCTGCATGATAATGCTCGTCCTCGTGTTGCGGTGCCGGTCAAAACCTACTTGGAAACACTTAATTGGGAAGTTTTACCCCACCCGCCGTATTCACCAGACATTGCTCCTTCTGATTACTACTTGTTTCATATTCACGTCATATGAAGATACCAAAAATTGGGTCGATATTCAAAAGATGAAACGTTCTTCCGACGCGGCATCCGGATGCTGCCAGAAAGATGGGGAAAAATGCCCAATTTAAGATGAAAAACAGCGGAGACTTATTTGTACTCTCAATACAAGAAACACATTTGTTACAGTTTAGAAGAAATGCCATCGGATGAGCATTAACAAGAAAGATAAAATCATCATTTAATATAAAATGGAGGACAGAACGGGGAAAAAATGTCGCGGCAGTGTCTCGTATGCGAAGACCGACGAGGAAGCGAATCGTTAACGTTTCAGGGGTGGAAGTATCGATCGATCGCTTCAGTCAACAGTCTCCGAGACACCCTGTCGAAAATTTGGGAGGAGGAACATGTGTTTTTTCGACGCTTTGATAGCTTTCCTTTTCAAGTCCACGTTTGTCCTCACAGACGCGGGAACACACACGGCACACAGGAACGTTCGATTTCTATCGGAACAGCAGCGCCTCCGGTCGAACGTGTTCGTGGATAGAAAGGAATATCGTCAGACTTCAAACGGCCTGGCACACCGAGTTTCTCGCATTACTTGCGCCATAAAATCTCGAAAGAGGGACGGGGAAACAGGGTGTCGCCCCATGGCACGCGTTTTACGAACGACGATTTGAATTTTAAATCCTCCGACCCGGCATTTGCGTACTTGGTTAATTTTCGCCATCATCATCAGGGCGGTTAAAGGGGACTGCCGAAAGAAATGGAATTATTTCTGATGGAGGGGACCGAGTTTGCTTTCGTTATCGGCAATCATTTAAATCTGTCTTTATGTACCTTGAAAAATCTGTTTCTAAGAAATTGATAAATAAACTCGGGCGAACGATAGTAAATAGATAGTGCAAACTAAAATCATATCTTTCCAAGAGAGCTTTCCCGAATATCTGAATTACAGTTCGTCCATGAACTTTTATCAGTTCCTTTCCGATATTTTATAAAAGCACATTACGGCGAAGTAACGACTCGATAAGGAGGCTCTGTTTTCACGATTCCCGTTCAATATTTGCAAACCGGGTTTCCTTATTTTTATCGTCGGCTAAATGATTTTACAGAGAGCACGAAATCGCCGCGCGGCGGAAACGAAGTTAATCGGGGCGATTTATCGCCGGGCGAGTTTATCGATCCGAGGCTCGACAATAAAAAAGGATTACGATGACGATTGACGAAATATCGTTCAACAAGTAATCATGATTCGAACGGCCGCCGGCCGAGAGCCCGACGAAGCGACGCGACGCGACGCGGCAAAGCATGTTTGCGCGTGTTTTCGACAACAACTATTGTCACCGTGCCGTTGGAAAATGGCGGCTCGCTGCGATATCGCGGGGATGTTGCATCGGGGATGATATTTTACGGACACGATCCGAGGGCCGTTACGCGCATTGTTCCCCTCGAGCGCGCGTCATTTCGGCCAATTAAATCTTGGCGTGGAACGCGCACGCGCTGAGCGCCCCTGTCGATCACAATTAACGAGCGCACTTTTAACGTTCGTCTATGTTTTATGGTTGTTTTACGCGCTTCTCCCACACCCTTTCATCGTTCCCCTGCCCATCTTCGTTTCCGTTCTCGCGTTACCGCATTCGAATGATTTTCTGGAACCTTTGCTTTTATGGCTGTCGGCCATCCAGCGAAAGAAAAAGCTCACGCGTGCTCGGGGAACATCGCCGCTCCCCGGGCGTAAGCGTTCCTCTCGCGATATGTTTTTACGAGGATCGCCATTCGCGGATTATTTGCTCTGTCGTGAGGAACGCGTTAACAATAAATTGGCTCGCGTAAAACACTAAGCGCCCCGACGCCAGCGGGAACATTGTAAACCGATCGTTCAGAGAGAACGGGGTGGCCGGGGTAGTTCATTTTAACTCGCCGATGCACGGGGTAGACGCGTTTTCTATGTTCACGAGGGATAAGGAAAGGAATTACAAGAAATGCCGTGTGTTATAGCAAATTTAACCCTTTGCGGGAAGCTTTTTTTAAAAATACGAAGAATATTTTCCCTCGGATACGTGGATTTAAAAATCATGAATACGGGACTTGCGTTTCGTCGAATTGTAACGAGCTAAAGTTTGTCTTTCGTCCTTAAATATCGAAACGTGCGCGAAGACGTTCCAGGCAACTCAATACAGGGGCGTCTCGAGAGAAGGAAAGAAAGAAAAGAGGAAAGAGAGCCGCGACAGTTAGAAGATAATTTAACCACGTTCCTGTACCAGCGGGAAAGTACCGTGGCTCGAAAGTAAGACGCCCGGTGTGCTGGCAAGGCAAGCCAGAAGTGCCCGGTCGGCGAACAATTTTTTCCACGGTGCCCGATCTGCTTCGTAAAGCTCTCGGTTACGGTGTACACCCTCTGCGTTTTATTAGCGCAATCAATAACTCGCAGTACACAGCTGCCGTGGAACGGGAGAAAGTCGCAGAAATCTTAGGGCGACGTTTAGCTGTATTTCTCGGAAGACCGCGGCACCGTGAAGTTAAGTAGACGATTGCGTTGGGGGGAGGCGGGAGGGAGAGGTTAGGTACGGTTGAGTCCCAGGGACAAGCAGAGCTTGCGCGAAATAAGCTCGTCTTCGAGGGGATGGAATGGAATATCCGAGTCAAGTCGATGAATTCTGCCGCTGCTCCTTTATCGTGGCGCCTCTCTCTTTTTCTCTCCCTCTCTCTCTCTCTCTTTTCCGGCGAGAAAGTCGCGCGCTCAGTGAAGAAGACGTGCCCCTTTCAACGAGCGTTCCTTCGGCCCCCGCGATGGGCGACGAAATCGGAAGATCCAGCGGGTGGTAGGAACTTCTTCTTCCTTTCTTATAGTTTCGAATACCGGGCGGGTCATTCGGAGTCGCCTCCGTTGCACCTCCTCCCCACTCCTCTCCGCACCGTTCTCCGGGTCTCCGGGTATCTCGTTCGCGCCTTCTCCACCGGTTCTCGTCGCCCGAGAACACAGACGAATATTTCTCTCTTGCAAAAAGTTCAAAGGAGCTTTGCTCTGCGCGGCTGAACGCGAGAACGCGGATACTTCGCCGGGGAATTCAACGGGCGAGAAATTCGTTTCCGTTCGCCGTGCGATCGCCCTCCTCGATCGCTTCTTTGTTAATCCTCCTCGCTTGTACGTGCTCGGCTACGTAAAAATTCGGCGCCAACTCTCCTCGCGAATTTACAACCTGTTTTTACCAGAATTTGACCTGTTTCATTCCTTCGGAGTTTGTTGGTTTATTGTATTGCTTGTTGGAAGCGGTACAACTTGGAAACAATACGAAATACAAATATATAGATAGGCGATTGCGAGTAAGGGTCGCCCTCATGATTAATGGAAAGTACCTTCGCGATTTCATCGTTCTCGCCACGAGGAACCTGAAAAGTACCGTTCGGCCGCTTGTGGCGTCAGGTTCCCGGAATCTGTACCTCGTTACGGGGCGAGATTATTTAAAAAGTTTCGACGGTAATGCATTCGCAAGAGCGCGTGGCGTGTTCGCGAAAAACGGGGGCGATATTTTTCCGCGACGCGGAGGGGCGCGGCGCGAGGCAGAGAGCGAGGCCGGGGCTTGATTCATGAATTTGCCCCGATCATAAACTCGGCGGTAATGGCGAATAGGATACAAGGTAATAAACGGTCTTCTATCTCGAGCGAGTCGAGCAAGTTCCCCCGAAGATGTTCCCCGCGAGTTTATCTGCTCGAGCCGGTGCGAAGCGGTGCGGAGCGCGTCCGCGTGCACAAGTTAAATTGGAATAGCGAGGACGACAAAAGCGCGGCCCACATCGCGGCCGGTGAGAGCGCAGAACGACGAAACGCGAATATTATTAACGACTTTTGTTCGTCGTCGCTTCCGTGCGCCGACTTCCGATAACATTTTCATTTTAATGTGTTCGACGTAAATCATCCGGCGCGCCACCGCCTCGCCCGGATGAAATATGGAGATTCAGCAGCCTCGTGTCTCTCCCGCCGGCGACGGAACCGTTCGCGGAATATAAAATTCGACGCGTTCCTTGTTTATAGACGAGCCAGCTCGCCCGGAAGAATTTCGTGAGATCGACTTCCCAGATAGAATCCTCGCGGAAACAAGACTAACGCTGATAGAACCGGACGCGCCGTACTGTGGGCGAAATCCGGTTGACATAGACAAAATTCGATAACTTCGTGAATTCTGCTGTAAATTTTTAGGAAATTGGTATCTCTAAGTTGTTTTGGACGTAGATTTCAAATTTTTAACATATTCACATAAATAGCCCTTCTTGATTCTGGGTATTCGCACTTAACTGTCTGCATGAAAATACATACGGTATTATATTATTAATATCTTTTCAATAGGCAAAAATAGGCAAACAGGGTTTGTTTCATAACTTTGAAGATACTTTAAGAAAAAGATTTATCCTAGTCTCGTTCAGGCATAATGAGACCGTCTTATTAAATTGTGCATCGGAAATTACTTTTTTTATTCAAGATCGAGTTAATACGCTGGTCAATTAATAAACTTGAAAATAATTATTAAACATATTTCAAAAAATATTAAAAATTTTTTATCGATTCAATGTATAAAGAGCTATATAAGCAATTTTTTAAATAATTTTACATGCAACTCTAGCTGTGTACGAGGAGTTTGAACAGACAAAAATATTTTCATTTTACTTGTTTCTCATAAACTTTAGGGTGTTGTGTGTTAAAGACGTAAAATAATTGATTTCGATTATTTAAACAAAAGTTAAAAATCGATTTTTATCCGGATTTCGCGCACTGTGCGCCGGAAGAACATTCGCGAAATTTCTATAGGAGCGCTCAACTCAAACAGCTAGTACGAAATCTCGAGGTGTGCAAACTAGAAAAATGCAGGAGATATTATTCTAAATTTTTTTTGCGCAAGTATTTTACAGTTTCGAGGAACGCCGAAAAAAATCAGTCTTTTCACTGGCGGGTCAGAATCCCTGCTTTCCGCCAGCGTGCATTTGTCTGACTTCGGTCATGCGACCTGGCACTTTTTCTCTACCTTCGCTCCCCTGTTTCGCTGATATTATTTTTCCTTTTTATTTTCACGTGCACCACGATTCGCGCCTCTCCGCGTCCCCCCGGGTCCGGCTCCCCCATTTAAATTCATTAGTCCATTCACAATTCCTTCTTTGTTCTTGTTTTTCCCTCGCCGCTCGGTCCTTGTCACCTATTGGATGCTGTCGCTTGCGCTGCTCCCCTTCCTTTTTTCTCTCCCCGGCTCGTGTTCGGCCCTTTCATTAACAGACGACATTCCTCGGGATATTGTAAGATGCGCGCCAGTTGTTTAGCTGACAGCCACGGGGTAACCTACATATTCGAGGCTTTTCGAAATTCAATGGGTACACGAAAAACGGAAACACGGGCAGAACGATATGATGTATTTGTCGTTGTCGCGGGGGGTCGTGTAAAATCGTGCAGTTTACAACGAGGCTATTCAGGAGAAAAATGAACCAGAAATGAAGAGTTAAATTTTTCAGGCGAGGATCCGTTCCTGAATACATCGACCTGAAAGATTCGTTTGGGGGAATTCAATTCCCACACGAATTGTGTCCATATTCACTTCTTGTAGAAAAGTAACATTCGCAATTACTAAATAGCTGATTTTTATACAGCGTACATTTTCGTAGCAGAAACAATATTCTACTAGACGCGAATACACATTTTATATTCGCTTTCATTTGGGGATTTTTGATTATACTCGCACATCGCTCGAGCCGTAATGCATAAAATCCACAAAACCAGTGTTTGCACGAACAAATCTTTTTTTTTCTACGCTATCTGACCTATTTTTCCATACAAAATGGAAAACACCGCGATCCTTGTTTCCATTTTCACGCGAAAAAGGAAATCTGCGATTAAATCCCGCGTCATAAAGCAGCTACGATTTTAATACATTCTGTAATCGCTATAAATTCTGAAGCCGTGGAGAGCGTTTTCGAAAAAAAATAGGATTGCCCGGGTATACACATATACATACATAGTGAATGAAGCTGGTAGTCGATGGAATATAAATCCTAGTCGCACTGTGTGCACAATGGAATTACACATTTGAAAATCATTCAGTTTTTTCAACGTCAGGCGCGAAACATATTGTCCAGCATCGCCATGATGGATGGCATCCTTTCCGTTGACAAACATATCACGTGTATCCGGT
Source organism: Lasioglossum malachurum (assembly GCA_028455605.1). Classification (NCBI taxonomy): domain Eukaryota; kingdom Metazoa; phylum Arthropoda; class Insecta; order Hymenoptera; family Halictidae; genus Lasioglossum; species Lasioglossum malachurum. The sequence continues at coordinate 10,592,657 of CM052317.1, read as the reverse complement.
GTCCATTTCTAGTAAAAAAAATTCTAACTGGCAGCAATAAAATTCAACGATGATTGATTGAAATTCACTTGAAGACACAGAGCGCTGCTTGAACCGACGGAATATTCCGTCGAGGTCGCGGTAAACGGACTTGCTATTGAAAACATTAACTAAACTCGCTATCACGATGTTTCTTGGTCGTTCTAAGTGTGTAGATAATGTCGAATCAGTGACGTAGCCGGCTGCAGTCGCAATTAAACGGTCCTCGTGCCTCGTCATTCGTATCCAGCGCGAGACGACGGTAACGTGCGAATAGCAGAGGCATTAATATGGTTATTAACGTGACGACTGACGGCCCAGAAGGCCGAGGCATACGTACTCGTCGACGAAAATGTTCGTCGATTATCGTCACCGCCGCGCCGCGCTGCGTTTAATTTACACAGGAAAAGAAGAGAAACGGGGGAGAAAGAAACACGCGGCCCCGGGTCCACCGTGGGAGCTGAATTATTCATGGTTCTGCCATTGAACCGATGATAAGGAGGGCTGAATAGGGAGCCGCGGACGATCGTAAATTTCAATTTACAAAACTGTTAACCGTCCGCTCGCCGTACGGTCCTACCTGCTAGTGCCTACTTTCCGATCGTCGTGGTGTAAGTGTGTACGTGTGCGACCGGGCGCACGGGAGGCACGCAGAAATTTCGGCGTTCCCTCACGACATCTCGAAAAATGTACCGGAGAATATTACAATATATATATAGCTCGTGCAGGAACTTAAAATATTCTATCGGCCTGCTAAAAATTTCTTCGACTCGCGGACGTTGTTTCTAGAATCACAGTAAAGCTGCCCGGCTGAATCGTAAATAGGCTGCGGACCTTCATGCTAATTTTTTCAGAGACAGACTTTTATGGACGAATTTGGTTTATGCCCATAATGATTGGCAAACATTAACAAACTTCCAACCAGAGTTGGACATTAATCAAATGATTGATTGATTAATGTGTACGATTAAAAAAAGAAATCGTCGAACAATCGGCGATTGATTTAATCGTCAATCGTCGTAGCTTTCCAGGAATAATAACTTCAAACATAAAAGTACGTAATAAACAAAGTTTGTATTATAGACCAAACGACAATACACCTAAACTCAGTTTACATTTTTTTCAGTATCCATACTCGTTAATCTCATTAATCAATTATCCGATTGACGATTAATAATCGTTAACCGCAATTAACGTTTAACAAGTATTTAATCGTTAACCGCTATTAACGACTAAACTAGGAGATTAATTGTTAATTGCGATTAACGATTAAAGTAGAAATTTAGTCGTCAATCGTTGATTAATTTTTTGCCCAACTCTGCTTCCAACACATTACAAAATCTCGATCTCGGTCCACCATCCGTATGATTGTCCAAAATACAGTACCACAAAAAATTGCACAACATTTACCGAAACTCATTCTTCACCCGAAGCCCCATAAAATCCCCTGCCACCCAAGAAAGAACATCTTGTTAACCCAAGTCCTGGAGGAACCACAGAAATTAGCATACGAATCCTCAGGCAGTTTATCAAAAACTGTAATCTTCACGCCCACCGAGAGTATCGTCCTCGAGCAACAAATGACAACATAATCGTCCAGTGTTCTCGAAGGGTGCCTCCCTTCCCCCGCTCGGAAAACGAAGTCTGCCCACGGAGGAATTTTATTTCACCTTTTCGTGGAACGCACCCGGCAACCGGTTGCATCACGATTTCCGCCCCACCCTCCGCAAACACACACACGCACACACAATCGCATCGATCTCTCTCTCTCGCTCTTACCAACCTGGCTGTCACCGTGCGGTGTATACGTGCACGTTCCGTTCCACCTGTCTGTTTTACCGCGTTTCCGTCGTGTTGTACCCCATAAAACGAACCCTAGCCCGGTCCCATGGGGTCGTGCTAATGCCCGCCGAGAGGATGAGGAATGCCTATGCGTGCTTCGGGGGAGAGAGACCGTCGCTAGCAACCCCTTGGTTGATCTCTCCCTCTCTCTATAACTCTATCTCTCTCTCTCTCTCTCTCCGTGTGCTCAGTGCGCGTTTGTGTGCCGCGCGCTCTCTACAGGGGGTAGTTCGTATACCTCAAGCGGTGGCTTTCCTTCCCACGTTTTCAGGGGTGAAAATGCGCCCCTGGCGAGCAGGAAGGGTAGGTAATTGTTTTGCTCTAGCAGTTCCTCTCCTCGTTACTCATTCCCGGGAAGCTCTACACCTCTCTGTCGCACAGCCGACCTCTATCTCTCCCTCTTGGACAGAGTACTCTCTGAGATAGCAGGAAAGACGCCGGCATTAAGTCGTTTCCCGCAATGGTCAGCCTTTTTTCCTTTTCCAACCCGATCTCTGTGGTCTCGTGCCGCTGTACACGATACTTGTACCCACGAATGGCACTGTTTGTTTGGAGGATTGAGAATCTTCCGCTGTGAAAGACTAGCGACAAGCGGATGTCATATTAAGACTTTTAGAATTGACTTTTGATTGAAGAGTAAACTATTAACCCATTACGTACCCGTTTGAGACCATGCACATGGACCGCGTTAAGGTGGGATCTCCTTTGCGAGGACCTCTATTACGGACCTCTATTTTAAAAAATGGACATTTGAAAATTGAGGAAATTAAACGCTGCACCGCGATATACAATCTCGGACGGCCGAAGAACACAGTGGACTGGATCGTAACATTTTACTGTAACTCTTCAACCATGAGATATCGGGATGAGATTTCCAGTAAAATTCATTTAAAAAACTGTACGCGTGGAAAACCACGCGCTACAGAAGTGAAACTTCTTGCAGTCTAATAATGTTTAGAAGTAAATTAAGATTGGAAATGGTAAGTAATCCTAATGAAGCCACAAGATCAGGAACTACTAATACAAAAAAAATCATAGAAAAGTTTTAATTTCAAAAATAATGACCGATCAAAATTTGCGACGCAAAGAAGGAGCGCGTATGGGAGAGAAAGAGACACAGTTCATAGCATTTCCCATACGCTCTCCCCTTCTTTACGTCGCAAATTTTGATCGTCTATTATTTTTAAAATGAAAATTTTTCTATGATTTTTTTTGTATTAGTAGTTCCTGATCTTGTCGCTTCATTAGGATCATTTACCATTTCCAATCTTAATTTACTTCTAAACATTATTAGACTGCAAGATGTTTCACTTCTGCCGCGCTTGGTTCTCCACGCGTATAGAGTTTCTTTTTATACATAAAAATATTAATCCTGGGTTATAAAATACTAGTGTCAAGTATAGGTACTTACAAATTTTTCAGAATCTTTCGTACCTCCGTCGGATCAACAGGACACTGCCATTTGCGCGAATAAGTTTGAAGCACAACACAACACATTATCCAAAATTGTGACAACGAACGGGAAGAAGTTACTCCGACCACGGTCAAAATAGTACTGCGTTTGTCACCTCGGTTTTTCGTGAATGGTTAAGGGTGGAAAAGTGGGGAAATTGTCAAAGAAATTCCTTGTGGCATTGTCAACGGTCATCAATGACGTCATTTATAAGTAAGGGTAGTCCGCTCGTCGATTCGATGGGTCCGTCGCACGTGTGTCGCACATTTAAAAATTTTTTTTATTTCTTAAAAAATCAACTGCGCGCTGCGACCCAAACATAGAGATTAGTTCTCTGCTCGGATATATATATATATATACATATAGGACAGCTGCCACCGATATTCCCCCACTTTTTTTACCTTTGACATTCGCTTTTTTATTAGGCTTACACCCTGCCAAAAGAAGTTTCACTTCAAAAATCATTCCTCGTGATAAATATATATTTTGTAATCATAATTTAATTAATTCTCTAAAATTTGTTGTCTTAAAATAAAATTAAAAATTATTCATTTGTTACTTATTTAGTAGTTTCTCAGATAATTTAAATGTCACCGATGTCTTTGGTTAGGAATTTCTCTACCTATACTTCGTCGACCAGACATTTCGTTGATTGCACCGCTAGCTCGGGAATCGGGAATCGGGAATCAGGAACGATCCCGCGATTTCTCCCGGTCGCTCGGACGTCGTTCTTCCGCTAACAAGGGCCGATGCATCACGAGCTCCATTCTCGATGCTCGCGATGAGCTGCACGACCTTCCATTTGACACCGGGGGGTCAGCTTGTTCGGCGTACACGCCCGGCATACGGTATTCAGCCTGGCCGAAAGATCTTTCTCTCGGTATGTATGGCGGACAGCCGCCCCGTGGAGATCGGAAAGAACGTCTCCGAGCTGAAAGAGCAAGAGCTGGAAGAAAACGTGCGCGCGAGGAGGATAGTGGGCGGGGGGAGGTTTCGTCTCGAAGCGGGGCTCCTAAAATCGCAGCGTCACAGTCGCGATATTTATCATAATTCACGGTAGCCGACACACTTTTCTCCGGGAGCCTCGTGAAACGAGAATTTCACCGCGCGTTCCCCTTGCCGACGTGTCGGCACCACCGTTTCTCCGACGTTCACTTTTTTACTCCCCTTCTCCCTCTCTCTCTCTCTCTCTCTCTTTTCTGCTTGCTTGCTCGCTTCCTTCCTTCCTTCCGACGCTCCTATCTTTGCTGGCTGCTCCGTTGGTCGCCTCTATCTGGCTGATCCAACCTCTCCAGGGCTCCCTGCGCGGAATAAAGAATAAAGCTGCGAGACCCGTGCCTGATCGCTATCTATCGTGAAAGAGTACGTCTCCGTCGGTTGCGGTGGGCCGCCGGTGGTCGTGATTCCGTATGTACCACGATGTACGCCGGGTGTATTGCGATTCCGTGGCCGTGATCTTCGCCCCGTTTTCTGGCTCGTTTCTGTCGCTGATATTATTCGGCAGCGAGCCCCGGATCTTCCCGACGAGTCCGTTCTGCTGGAGAATTGTTGCGTGGAAATATCGCGAATTCTCTGCTTTCAGAAATTTCCACAGAATTGCTATGATTTAAAAGCGAAATTAATGGCGGTACACGCGGTATGAATGTCGTTTCCGCATCGTATCGAGAAGCCGCAAGACTCGCTCGAAGTACAAAACTGCGTCGCCGCAAAAAGGAATACGCAACAAAAAATTCAGCAATGGTAGCTGCAGTATCCCGAGTATTGTACCGACCGTTCCGGCGTGCTAAAATGTTACGCTTGGCATTCTTTTGTGATCGGAATGCATATTCACGTTGTGCAGTAGGATGCACGGTATGGCGGTTCCGCGCACGAATTTCTCGATCGGCCTGCGGGGGCTGTATCGCGAGCCTATCGACGCATGATTCAGCACACAAAGAACAAATTTGTTCGTTGCACTTAGGCACGATCGATCACGCGCCTCGTCGTGCTTCCCCCGGTGCTTCAAATCTCGATTCACCGCTGATAACGGTGCCGGTGCATTAGCAAGTGCTGTTAATTTGTTGCTCGTACACGGTGCACTTCACTGCGCCGGAAATGCGCGCGTTTCCGTTCTGTTGTTAATCAATTACGATGCTTGTCGAACAGTGGCATTTGCAAAATGCTGCAGCACAACCTCCCCCCCCCCCCGCCCTTTTTGTTTTCGCAACGAGGCTACAGGCGTTACCTGACGTAATGGCGTCTGATCATCATTAAAATTTAGTAGACCCGCCGTCGATGCTCCCGTTCAACTCTGCTCACGAAATCAAGAGTTTTTACACCGCCTATATTCTCATTATGGTTTTTCGCGTAGCGTAACGAACGGTGCTCGATAATTTTACCTTCGAAATTCAGAAACGCGTTTGGTAATTGCGCGGCGAGTGCACTCTGACCGTGATTTGTTCAAATGTATATTTTTATAGACATGAAACCAGTGGACTCGTTTATTTGCCTCGACGATGCTCTTAATTATCCGTTTTACGAGAGACACTGGCTATCCTCTTCGGATGCTATAACTGGACTGCGGATTTGATTTGTATGCGCGATAAAAGTTCGCAACAAGATTATTAGCCGGCGACTTCGGGAATATTTCGAAGGGGCACGAAATCATTGTTGCACGATTAATTACAGCAGAGAGGCTGTTGCGTGAAGCTTTCGACGAGCCGGTTCCTGGAAACGCGCGGCGTTCCGCGAAACGATAAGCGATCAACGGGTACTCTTCGGGTTCCGGTTGTGAAAGAAATCGCGCCACTCCGGCTGGCAGTTTCTCAACAATATTTATTAAGTCGGAGGGGCAGCGCGAGCCTCTTTCACACTATAAATTACACCGTGAAATTGTCTAACGTAGCGACCGCGAGAGCTCGGGCGCAGCGCGCCGCCTCAATTGAAAATGAAATATACATCGAAAGGCGGTGAAATTGCGCAAGCGACGAGGCAATCCCCATTAATCACGCGAATGGATTCCGCGGAATTAAAAAGTAACTAGGATATACGTTTCCTAGAGGCACTTCGGGCTGCGCGCGCGAACGCGGCAAGGTGTAAATAATATATCTGGAGTGGGGAAACAACGTCGCTTCCCGCAGTATTTCACCGGGGGCGGTCGCGATGGTTTACGGCGGACACCTCTATGCGATCACCTATGCTCTCTTCTTCTCTCTTTCTCCTCGGCTGACAATTTCGAGAACTGTCGAGAACGTAAAACGATAACGAGCTATCTCGGCTATGGCCGCTTTAAAGATAGCGAGCGGGAAGATGCAGGCCCGAAGCAGCCGGAATGCGAAACATGAACCAGCGACGAAGTCTGTGTCCCGTTGAATCCCTTTGTACCTGGAAGCCATCATCGATTCGACGGAATTGAAAACGGATCACTGCGGCGACGATGCTGGCCTCTTTGCGAAAATTCTCACACGGAGAAACGTTCCACGTAAGCCCCGCGTACATCCCGGTATCGCGAACTCACCGAGAACCACGTGTCCCAAGGCTCTTAATTAATTCCGAAAAGAGGAACTACCGCAGCAGCAGCGGGAGCAACTTAAATCCGGAGATCAGGGGGACCCGGTTGTAGAACGTTCCAAGGATTTACCGTGAACACACACCTCCGCGGCCGACTATTTTCAGATGAACAGACAGCGATACTGCTCTCTCGCAGTAGCTTTAATTAATATCGAGAGGATTATCCAGATAGCGTATGCCGGCCTGAGCAATACGCAAACGTCTCAATACGGGGTCCGGCTAGACTTCTCCCTCTCTCTCTCTCTCTCTCTCTCTCTCTCTCTCTCTGGGATTTGCCAATATTTCAATTGGCGGGCACGGGGCTCTCGATGAAGCTTGTTCTTCGGGTACCTACCGGCCAAATAGAGGAGTCCCGGTTATCAAGGGGCGTAACGTTCCCTATCGGTGCTGTCCATCTTATCGGAGACACGGTGTTTCGTTCGGTGCCGGTGCCGTTCTTGTCATCCGCTCGCATTAGCCGGCGCGGCGCGGCGCTGGAAAAAACTGTCTCCTCTCGTCCTGGAGAGTTCCTCGAACTCGATTTATCGACGATTGTCCGAGAGCAGGCCGTACTCTTCGCGCGCCTTGTCAAGATTAGATACACGTCCCCGCCGCTTGTGCTCGAACGGGAAATTATCTGCTCGGATCGAGCCCGACGATCGATCTTCGTCCACGATCCAATGGCCTGCGTCTTTTTCTGCGAGACGCTGCTGTCGGTCAGAGAAGATTTCGCGTGGTCGAAACGCGGCCGCAAAAAATCCGCACCGACGGAAGGTCGGTTTCGAGGCCATTATAGATTTGCCATTAGCCGGGCGACGGACGATGACTTTATTTAACAGTCCGGGCACTCGGTAGGGAAAAAGCGCTGACTAGAGTCTAGTTCGCGCGATTCTTCTTCGTCTTCTTCTCCTTGATTCCGGACCGGCCCTTTCCTAGCTGTCCGTCAAGAGGAGAGGATCTCGCTCGGAGAATAGATTCGCTTTAACAACCACGCCGACGAGAACGTGTGATTAATGTCGTACACGTGTGATAAGGCAACGTCGTGTCAATATTGGAGCCACGGTGACATCGTACTCGGACATTGTCGCCAGCGTTATGCCGCGTTCACACGCCGCGCCGTATCGCTAAAGAGATAAGGCGAGAAAGTTTGACGACCTTTTTGAAATCAATGAAACCATTATACATACGTATTCGGGGGTACTGTCTGGTGAACGGTACTTCCCCGAAATTTATGGGGCCAGCTATTACCAATAATATGAACCAGTTGAAAATTTCTATTTCGCATTTGATTTACTCGCTTCTGTGATTGATTGCGTTTAGATCTCGGTCAATTGTTCGAGGCTCCGGAGGCAGTGTTATATCAATGGGTCCCAAGTCGACGTTTGGGAAGAGATTACGGGGAGGTTGACTCATGATTTCCTTGATTTACACCGACGTGTTTCTTCGTTGATAGTTCGTGGACCTTGACCGTCGATTTTCACGTACGTTCGTTGCTCGTTGCGACTCCCACTTGGTATCGTTCGGTCAATTGACATACTTGTGCTCCCCAATGATCGTGACATTCCTCATCTATTATATGTGCATGCGTACGCGACGATCGTAAATTTTCGTGTCATTTTTTAATGCGGTGGGAGCGCGAGAACGTTGCTTGGATACAACCTTCGAAGTATGCATGAACCAGTAGGTTTAAGTATGTATTGTACCGTGCTAATAAGCGCATTGTAAAAGATTTCATTTTTGAGGTCCGCAGACCCTAAAACATAGAAGACAGCGCAGAATAAATAGCCGTCGATTAAAGATGGTCAACTTTCCGACAAAATATCGCCAAATTCTTCAAGCTGGACTATTGTACCTCGTTCAGATGAGTTCCCCGACGAGCCCAGACCGACGGGCATCGGTCAACGTTGGTAACCAGGGGTTGAAGCACTCGGAGCCCGCACGGGCTATTAAATCTTGCCGGGCGGCAAAAACTCTTTCCGAATTCTATTTGTCTTTCCAGCCCCTCATTCCATCTGTGAACGGGGCAGGAGGGGGGAGTCCGGCCACTTCCGTCGCTTTTCTGAGCCCGTCTCCGAGTTCCGGCGACCAAACGCTAATCGGTCTAGACTCCGATTCTCTTCTCTACCCTCTTCTCAGCGAGCTTCTCACCCCTGTTTCATCGCTCCCCTTCTTTTTCGCGGGAACTTTAGCTTTTCTTGCTGCTCTCTTCTCTTTCTGCCTCGAGAACGCCCATGGAACACGTCAGCAATTGCCCCTGTCTGGGATAAATGGGCGATTTCACTTCGGACCTCGAGTATGAACGCTATGCTTCCGTTTCGAAGGAAGTTCCGGTGTGAATGCAGCGTGGCCGCCCACGCCCCCAAAACTGGAACCGACCGTTTCCGCTATGGAAATAATGGTCGAGTATCTTGGACTTGATCATGGTTGATCCGTGGATCGCTTCGGACGCAATTAACAAGTTTCGGGGACGAGTGGCCATTCGGTGAGATTGGGTTAGGTCTGAGTGTTTCTCGCGTAGTTTAATGACACAGCTCGGTGGACACGAAGAATCGACTTGAATTATTCGACGGATGCCTAGAGATGGTAATCTGGGGACGTTGAACTCTGACTTCGGAGAGTCAGCGATCGAATGCGAGGAGTGGTCCCCTTGGAAATTGAGGAATCCTGAAGTTTGTCAAGCTTCGAGAGAATTTTATGCGTTGTAGGATTCTTCGCTTATGCTTGATAAATTTAAGCACGCTAGAAATTGATCCCGGGAGGAACAAGAATGAACAACTCAATTTATACTTTCCTGGCCAGGAAACGGAATCAGGTGCTGGCATACGCGTAACCCGCAATCGCAGGGGTAAAACGGCAACCGAAATGTTCACGCCCAAAGGCCCCAATAACATTCCTTAAGAGAAATCAATTTCCTGCCAAGCCGCGTTTCCCTCTCGCTTCCATTACTAGCTCGACCAAAGCAACAGTGGCCGGAGGCCAGTTCGAACACAGTCCTCTCGAACGGAATCCGCGGTATCTCGGAACGTGTTAATTAACAGTCGAACAGTGTTCCGGCTGGAATAAGAGGAAGGAGCTCAGGAGGTGTACGAACGGTGTTCGATCAGTGAGAGATCCGCTTCGGAACTCGCTACCGTGCTCGTTCGTTTGAAGAAGTAGACGTTGCGTGAGATAATGCCGGACATGGTGCACGGGACGAGCTGAATGCGGGATACACTAGCGGGCAAAATTACAAGACACCGTGGAAATTGCTGGAGCAAGCTCTTCGTGTCGTATTTGCAGCAAACAGCATTAAACAACAACATTGCTGTTTATGAAGTTCTAGAGGGAATGTTAGCAGGTCGTATCTAGATTTCAATTTATCTGCGAGTCCTCGACAAATTTTACAGCCGAGCAGGTGCATAAAACGCGGCGTATCGTTTCGACACAACAGGCAAAATTTATTGGCAATTACAATATTAATTGAAACCAGGTTCGATCTTATTTCTCGGGGAAACTATTCGGCCGGTAGAACCGCATTCCCAATCAAGAAAAAGAAACCGTCTGGCAGGAAATCGAATTTCAATTGGCCAGGTTGAATCTGTGTCGATCCTGGCCCTCGGAACGGTTCCATTAATACGGTTCGCTGAAAAACCAGACTGTCAACGATCGTTTCTCTTCGAGCGAGATATAATAACTCGATCGCGGGCTTGGTAAACAGTAACGAGCGTAAATCGGTCGTCGATCGGTTTCAACGGAGCGGCGCGGCACGGCGGTTGGACCGCGGCGTAGTATAAATCGTCGTGGGGGCACCGGGCGATGAAAGTTTCATTTTTCGATCAATTAGCGGGGGGATCCGCGGGAAATTACATAGCTCGGATAAATTACGAGGTCGGGGGCCCGGAGGGCTCGGATAAAATCGGCCGGGCGAAATCGAGGAGAGCCACGGCGCGCGCACGGCGTAAACGCAATCTTCCCGCGTTAATAAATTAAAACGCGTGCTCCTTTTTCCAGCGGCCCGGTCGATAATTTGAATCGATTAACGTGCGGCGAGCATTCAATTAGGCGGGGCACCGGGAACCGAGGCGAAAAACCACGGAAAAATCGGACACGGCCAGCGTCCGATACCCGCGCAAGATACCTAGACCAGTATTACCGGACAGTCCGAGAGACCGACCGCTACCGAACAGTCCGGCAGCCACCTGCGGCTAACTATCCCCGTGTATATATTATCGTATATTAGATTACGAGTCACCGGCAGCGGATCTATAAATTTCCTCGCACGATACTACATTGATTAGCGAGAGAGTACACGCGCATTGCGTGCTTCGGACCGCGTCAGGGGATGCGAGAAGAAATCTGGTTCGCCGAGCGGACCCGAGTCGATCTCGGTACACTAGCCCACAAAACCATAAGACGATCTGGAAACTGCTGGATCAAAAGCTCGGTCGGGTTTCGAATTTCTCAAGTCTGCTGGAGCCTACCTTCCTTCGAACGAATAGAATACGATGCAATAGAAAAGATTGTTTTAGCTTTGCGGGACCTTTCTTACATGATTATATAACATTAGGGTAACTGTACCAGTGAATGGACATTTAAGAAATTGTTCAGGAAGATATTTTATTTAAAAAAAAAAATATGTGAATTAAAGGAATCTCATATATGCCAAATGGCCTCCCCTATACTTCGTTTGGCAAGAATAAATAAAAACACAAAAATAAAATGAAATTATTATTATTTTTCTTTATTAAACGTTAAATAAAAAATTTAAAAAATACCAGTCAACGAACATTCTAGTGATTGGCTTAAAATTTGTTGGAATATACAAGAGCGTTCATTTACTGGTGCCCGTTTATTCAGCGTGGTGCAGTTACCCTATATAATTTCTATACACCGTGTACCTATGGACCAAACAAATCTCTTCGATTCCCACTGATTTGAGTGCCACCTGTACCGAGGTGCTGAATCGAGGTGTAAAATCGTCGCGCTAAATCACGGTGTAAAATCGTCGCGCTAAATCAACGTTCAGCGTATCGTTCTCGAGATATCAAAAAATTTGTCTTACCGGAGACGCTTTTGCTCGACTAGCCAGAGCTTCCGAGGGGAAAATCGAGCGGGCAAGTTGGTCCGGAAGCTGGCAACTCGAAAGAAGCGTGATTAAAGGTCGCCGGGAACACGTGGCCGTTCGAAGCGAGTTTCTCGGATAGTTCTCCGGGTGTCTGCTAATCCGTCATCATTCCGTCGGACGTGTGCGATTCGCGCAATCACCGAAGTGTCGATACACCAACGGAAAATACTGCTCTCGCCGGATAATCCTTTCCCGTCTGTGCCGGTCCCGAGGGTAGACAAGGCTGGGATACCGGGAAGGAATGAAAGAAGATCCTTTCCCCGATTAATACACGGAGCCACCGTCTTCGTGTCGTCGTGAGGGGTGCCCGTCGTTCCTTCCTCTCTCTCTCTCTCTTTCTCGCTCTTTCCTGCTCTGGCCACCTCTTAAGTGAGCGAGAGAGAGAGAGAGTGACAGAGTTAGGGGTGGGAGGTCCAATTCGTATCTAGTGTGATTTCCCCGGGGTAAAGTCGACCGATCAACCGATCGAGTGGGTGGCTGAAAACCGCACTGGGAAACCTAATATCGGCAGGGTCCTCTCCGCCACCCTTCTTACTTTTATGTCGAGAGATCTATAAAACCTATAAAAAAGGTATATACTGGACGGTGTTGCTTTGAGTCCGGACCGCGTTAGGGCTGTTTCATTTGTCGTCGAGTACGATACGATTCATGGGGACGGACGCGTGTGCCCCGTTTAATCTGCGGACGCTGATACCTTTTCATGGGGGAGATTCGAAAAAATGAACTTCCTTCTTTAAATTGAGTGCCTGCGAGGCTAGAGGTAATAACGGGAACGGTACGTTGTGGTGTGTTTGCATGATTAGAATCCATGAAATTGTAACCTCCATAACCACCCCGAATACTTGCAATCATCTAAGAGGAAATTAAGATCGCGTTCGACGAGTTTTCCAGGGGAATATAAAAGTTGCGTGTCATCCCCTGAAAATGGCGCAGATCGGCGTGTTAATGCTCCCGTCTCTGGGCCATTGTGCAGAAACGCGACATAAAGACCGAGCCGTGCGTTAACATTTCGCGAGCGCGGTATCGCGTGGAAATAATTGAATCCGTCACGGGGCGTAAATGGAGCAAGACTGAAAACTGCTCGTCGCCGCGGGAACGTTGATTCCAGCCGATGCTCGTCAATAATGTCCGTGTCCTCGTCTGGCTTGCGTCGAACGTTCATTATGTGTCCATCGGCGGTCTGGTTGAACAGTTTCGTCGTCTCGATCGACTTTCGATCACGGGCTCGTCGTGGTTTCTGCCCGGTGCATCGATTTTCGATCGCTACGTTCCTCGTCTGCTCGACGAGAGCTTGTTCTCTCCCTCTTTACTTCTCTCTCTCTCACTCTCTCTCTCGCTCATTCTCTCTTCAGCCTCACATCTTAAAACGGAAACCTTAAAAATCCATTTCGCACAGGCCATTAGGCACACATGTTAACCAAACATCTCTTGCCTCCAAAGCAAACTACGGGTCGCGGGGCTTTTTCACGAAAAATCATCGGTTCCGTGTGTCTCGTTCACTTGGAAGCCCCGAGCGGAGGAAAACCGTGTTACGGGAAAAGTTTCGGGGGAAATGGGAAACCGCGCGTGCCAACCCCCGCGTTATGCTCGCCCCTGCTGCCCGAGTCTACCCTGAAGGGGATGTTCGCGGTGGTGTTAACCCCCTTTCGCTCGTTCTCTTTGAATTAATATTGAATGATCGTTTCTGCGCTTTTTATTCTCCCTAAAAAATTAATTTTTTGGCCTGGACAGAAGATAATGATAATAAGTAAATCGGTGATGACACTTATACAATATGACTAACGCTTGTGTGAAGGATCGATAGAAATCATATTTCCTTTGATCGGTAAATAAAAATGAAGCTGTATCGGAAACAGTTTTGCATTGCAGATGTAAATGCACAATAGGCAGGCTACAGTCGAAACAATTGAAAATCGTTTAAGGTAGAACACGTAACAATTGTTCAACCATTGTTCGTGTTTGCGTACTGTAATCCCGATTGTTTGTCATAACATCGCTTACGGATGATTTGGTTTTGTTTATCGCTGATCGAACGGGAATCCCCAGGCATGGAAACGCGGCGAAGATTGAGTTTGAATAAAAACGCTGTGTCAGTTTGTAAACAACAATCAACGACACCGCTACAGTTATACTATTTCTACATTCAGTTTGAAAAATGTTTCAAACCATTTTTAACATTGAATAGTAAAACCTTCGATGAAACAGAAAATTTCCGAAGTAATGTTTGAAAATGGATCTTAACCTTATATCTAAAATCATCGAAGAACGTACTTTTGAGATCTATCACCCCTTTGTCATTGAAAGACGTAAGGAAGAAAGATTTCAAAAGACAGGACCGATGAACAGGACAAACACCGTTGTTATTCCTTCTGTCAATGGTATTTCTAATGATATATAAGACGAATTTTCAGAAAAGTAGGAATCCACACGATTTACAAAGTTCCACAATATCTTAAAAATTGGTTTCCATCTATAAAAGATAGATTACCTTTAAAGAAAAGCCACACACACGCAATATAGTTTATTCAATACCATGTAAGGGATGTAACCAGGTGTGGACAATCGACGTAACACAATCGATGTAACCAGGTGTGGACAAACAATATATTGGACAAACGTCCAGACATTTAGAGAAACACGTATTAGAGAACGCAAACACAATATTTTCCTCAATCCAACGCAACGCACTGCAATGACGAAACATTCAATTTAGGTACGAAACACCTAAGATACATGAATATTACGCAACATTACTTAACCAGTAATGCCATATGATGAATTTTTCTAAACAATTCCTTATACAGCTTCATAATTTGCATCAACTTCCACATACACACAACTGTGTGTAAGATAAAGTAAACTTGAATGTTAAATTTGAAATACCATATCCAATATGGTAGAAAAGCAGTGAAAGAAAGGTTGGAATGACAATTTTGTGTTTTGAATTTACCGCCAAATATCGATCATCAACTGAGCGATCGATAATATGTCAGTTTCGTTTCTATATGTCTTCACGTTACCTCATTACCATACATACTGTCGTAGATTCAACACGTTGTTATGTTAAAGGCTATAGTGTGAAAAATGATTTTCTATTGCACTAAGCACAAGTAAGTAACGATGGTTTTTTCTTGTTTCTAAATTCACACAATTTTTGATATAGTAAGAATTATTAATTCACAGACGCAATTCTTAAAATTTTCTTGAGAATGATCTAAATTGAGATCGAAAAACGTTGAAATAATGATATTGTGAAAATTTGCAAATAGTGGTGATATTTAACAATTGATCGAACCAGTGCGCTGAAATCATTGAAAATCTTGTTAGCAACAATTTACGATCGACATAAGGACACATTTAATACTGTATACGGTTCACAACCACCAAACAAACCCGTCGCAAAGAAGCATCGTTTCGAGAATATTTGCATTGGAGACTCGCTGCAGCCAAAAAGTGGCAAAGTAACGATAAGACGGAGGGTCTGTAGGATAACGTTTATCGGTCTCCTCATTGATGCAGCATAAAGCAGTCCCTAAGGAAGTCGGAATACGGAATAGACGAGAGTGTGTCTTCCATTTTTCGAAAATTGCGTCTTCCTTTGTCTCGCGGAGCGTTCGACAAATAATCGGTCTCCCCTATGTCGCGCTATAATGATATACCTCGGAGGAATATTCCTGTATATGCATATATACGTATATCCACCTGCCTACATTCGTACGGGGCCACGGATGAAATTGTCTGGCGAAGTGGCTTACAAATATATTACAATAAGAACGCAATATTCCCGGCTCGTCGCTGTATTGGCTATCCGTTGGAACCGTCTGATTTTCCCCTCCCGCGGCACAAAGGGATTCCCCGTTTCTTCTCCGTATATCATACTCTCGGGCTGAGCTGCCTGCACATCGAATACACTTTGTAGCAGCCAGAGGAAATATAATTTAGTCGATATACACCCGGGCCTCTCTCTCTCTCTTTCTTCCTCTCTCGTGGCAGTCACAGTCGATGAACAGGGGGAATGGAACTGCACAGCCGCGATTCGAAAACATTCGAACCACCACGCTCATCCAAACATACCGACGACTACTATCATATACTCGGAATCGATGGATCGACGATGCGCGCAGTGATTATGACTGTTCACTGTCAGACCCAGTGTTCCGATATGGGGCATCTTTTCTCGTGCGATGGATGGCCGCTGGTGGCGCTTTCAGCCTCAGTAAAGTAAGATTCTCGATAAAATGGAGTACGTCGAGCACCCCGCAGAATTTTCAAAAATTGGTATGATTTGAGTCTGAAAAATGAATGTATAACATGTGTATTTCTGTACATTTTGTAACTCGTAGGATGCATGTCCTGGAGTCTTTTTGTCCGGAACAGATTGTTTCAGTACATTTCTGCCGATGTAACTGCCTGAGGGCTCTGCTAACTCATCATCCTAATATAGATACTTTACTGTTTTGAGAAAAGATGCCCCATATTGGAACACTGGTCAGACCGCGCCGTCTGTTAGCCAGGATCACTCTACTGAACTCGAACTTATTCTGTGAAAAATCTGTTCTGGTGGCTACAAGGTTATTTATCTGGGACAGCATTATAGTAGTTTACAAACGTTAAGCCTTGTTCTCACTGATTCGGCTTAGACTAGTCACGAGGAAAAGTCGTGTTACAAACCCGATGGCTTCGGCCACATGGCACGTGACGCCACGGGACAGTGGCAACCATATGTCCAACCCTCTCAGCCGAAACCAAGGCAGTGTGCACAAGGCTTTAAAGGCTGAAAGCCGGTACATATGCTGCAGCTTTTAATGAAATTGACTGGGCAAACACGCGACCACTTGCCACCCCGGCACTGCTTTCTTGAATGCCATCCTTCAGGGAATAAACTCGGAGGATGAACTTCCTGGGACAGTGACGTGGAAAATCGCGGAAAGAATGACGACTCTGGCGAAACAGCTGTCGAGGTTAAAAAATGGTTAAAAATTTGGATAGACAAGAATTTGTTAGTTTGATAAAGATATAGAAAATGGTAATCTGATTATTGAAGTTGCCCGTTTTTTTGACAAGTTGCGATAGTTTAACTCTTTAAGGCAGACCTAGTGCATCGTTGCAGGGGGTCGCATCCCCGCAGATCTGAGTCAATATTGTCCCCAGAGGCCCTTTTCCACAGGGGACACTTCGACGAGGCCGATTGTTTGCTCTCGGAATTTTAAAAGCATTAACGGACTCGGCAAACAGGCTAGCTTGAAAAGTAGAACGAAAAATAGAACGGTCACAGGGATCACGTGAGATCGGCTCGGCGCGGTGTTGAGAAGCGTAAGGTGTCAATCAACCGTGCCCGGGGAAGTCAAATATTTATCCAGGCAATTATTCCGGTGACACGCGAGTCGACGAAACCCTGGAGACCAAATATCGCTCACCCTTCGTCGAATACAATTTATTCTAACGTATAATTTTCCTAATTACATCGGCTGCACGCACGGCTGCCTTGCCACACTTGCTCCGAGAGGAAAGAGAGAAAACCAATCGATTTTCATCATGGGATACTGGTTTTACGCCATGGTGTTCTGAAAGTGTAAAACTAGTTTTTCTTTATCGTCTGTTTCTGATCTACTGATCGCTATAATTCATTTTATAAGATTATTAAACTATTTGCTATTCTACCAGTATCTTAAACGTTTCTTCCTTCATAACAAATTGTATTTTATAAAAGCCTAGAACTTCTGAAAGTGCGTCGCGCGAATAGAATAATTCCCACAAGTTTCTAGATAGTAGCTACTGTATCGTTGATGCTTTTCGCGCGCGAGGAGCATCGGCAAGGGTTGAAAGAAAAAAATTCCCTGGCCCATCGTCCGCTACTTTGCCTCAATTAATATGCGCTAACGTTGTTAATTAATGCCGAGTACCCCCGTGTTACACGGGCGACCGGTAGGCGCGCAAGAAGGAGTCCTCTCGTCGCGTCGATTTGTCTCGCATTCGAACCGAGCGAGTTCCAACCCCCGGGTATCCCTCGTCGCATCTTAACTTCGACATCAGAGGCCAGACCAACCCCCTCTCTTCTGCCACGATATTATCTGCAAGGAGAGTGCTCGAGAATATTATACGTGCGTGGTGTACACACCCCCGGTAGGTATCGAGGGCCTAGCTACTTTAACCGTACTCGAGTCAGCCTGGATAGAGGGGCGGAGGGGTGCGAGCGGGTGGTGACAGTGTCTACAGAGGAAGCGTCCCGCCTAACTGTCCTCAGTGTCGACTACTGCTAATCGAATTATCGATCCCTGTCCCGGCCGCGCCGCTCCAACAGAATATTAGATTTTCGAGGAATTTCAATGCGGCACGCGGACTCGCCGCGAGGCTTCTTTCATACGGCCTGCTTTGTTCCCCGCCTCGTGTTAACTGATTCGATCTCGACGATGCTCGCCCACTCTCACCCCCCCCCCCCCCCCCCCATCACCGGAACCAACCCCATCGTCTTCGGCCTTTGAACAGCACCATCGGTGCTGCAGGCATCGAGATAATTACCTTCGGAAATATCTCGGAACGAACGTCGAGATAATTGAGACGCTAAAAGACTCTTCGGAGGACATAAAAATGTTCGAGGTTCAGAGTCTACCGGTTTGCACTTTCTAGCTTTGTAAATGTTTTCTCGATAAAATCTCATCGAGTCAATAATTGCTAGGATAGCCGTAGCCTTGGAATCAAACGTGTCGCGAAGTGCAAAAACAACTTTCCCAAAGGAAATCTCGCAACGGCGCGGCGCGGCGCGGCTCACTAAATAATGCAGTTCGGGCTCCTATCATCGTTTTCCGGGGGCAGGAGTCCGCGGACCAATATTTCGCGTGGGACAGGTACCCGCGAAAATTATATTCGCCGTAGTCGAGTGGGGAGAGGTTTCGCGCGACAGGTAGTGGAAGCGGGCCGCGTGAAATTTAATTCAGCGAACGCCGTGGACGATTCGCGGTGGACGCCGCCCAGACATTCTGTATCCAGGTGTTCTCAGGTAGTGATAAATCGCGGGAACGTATCCGGGGCCACTTACGAGCAAGCAGGCAGCATGTATATGAGACTTCACGTGTGTACGGGTTGGTTCGAAGCACGTTGCTTGGGCAAGTAGAAAAGAAGGACAACGACAGGCAGAGATCTCCTCTCTCTCTCTCTCTCTCTCTCTCTCTCTCTCTCTCTCTCTCTCTTTCTCTTCTCTCGACCGGAGTTACGTGCGCGCATCCATGTGCAAAAGAACGAAAAAAGAGAGAGAGAGAGAGAGAGAAAGGGGGTTGAAGAAGGGGTGGCGAGCAGAGAGGGCGGAAGGAAAATGTCGAGGAAAAATTCCAATATGCCTCGCAACTCGAACGGCTGTGCATAGAATGCGTTCGAGTCCTTGATTGTGCTTCGAAAGCATATTTTTCTCGTACTTCCGATATTGCAGCGGCGAGTCCCTCTCTTTGTAACTGGCTGCGCCATTCGGTCCCGTAACGTTTCTACTTCTACTTGCTCGTCTTCTTCTCCGGTAAGGCCGAAGCATCGCATCTGCTTACCGCGACGTGCATTTTTTTGATAACGGTTACCGGCGGGTGGAAAAATTGTTCGGGAGGAATATGTATCGTGGTCTTGACGACGAGTTTCGGTGGAAGCTATGGCGTCCTGTAAACAGCAACGATGATATCCTTTCGCCGATAAGGACCATCGCGCATGGTTGCAGCATCGAGGAAGATTACTATCCCGATGACTGAATCGCAACCTTTTTCCACGTTGCCCTTTCTCCTCGCAAGCTTGATTAGCAAGGTGGAGTTTAATCAGATTTTATAGGATTTCTCTAACGCGGCTCGAATAAACTAAGACTAAAACATTTCCCAAAAATATATTTCTACAACTTCACGAATGATAAAAGATAAAATCTCCGAAATCGCGCCAGACATTGTGCGCGAATCTTCTCGATCGAAAGTTATTCCGACACTGAACCAGTCCCATCTGCTTGTTCCAGGTGATGCATCACTGCCGCGTCAAGTTTCTGGATCAACCGGCAGCCGAATCGACGAACCTGTCGTCCCCTATAATGCCCGTTTAACGATTCCCTGGATCGTTGACTGTTCGAACGGTAGCCCGTTCGATAGTAAAGAGAGAAAAGCAGGAAGAGCGAAAAAAAAAAAGGAAGACGAGGATCGTTGGCAGCATCGACATCAGCATCGGCATCAGCATCAGCTCGAGCACCAGCACCGTCAGTCCTAAGGAGCACGTGCGAGCGTGATCCTGTTGGACACGACCGGAAGACAGCAAGATTAACGATCCCGCGAGGCAGAACGTAGACGTAGAGGAAGAAGAAAAAGGGTCCGACAGACAATTCGGCAACTGGTAAATGACTTTCGGTGTATCGTTCCCGGGGAACCGTACATCGTTCTCGAGGCTTTCGTACCCGTTCGGGTACGGTAGACACTAGGTTCCAAACCAGCGTCAAGATAAAGTCAGTGAGAGCGGTCGCCCAGGATGCGCAGGACCGGGTGGTGCCGTTAGTGGTGTCCAACAGCTCGCCGGAGGGGCCTGAAGCCGAAGAGGGGGGCCCTGTACACGGCCCCCAAAAGGGCCAGCTGGATGGTCTAGCTCCCGAGCGGCCATCGTCGTCGTCGCTCGTAGTCACGTCTCCGGTCTGCTCGGAGGGGGACGGGAACGGGAATAATCATCAGGTCCTATCGTCGACGGAGGACCTCGGTGCCGCGTGTGGTCCCGGTCTCATCCAGGCAGAGGTGGATGCTGGACGAGTCTTGGTCGACGAGGTCGAGGTGGACGAGTCGAGGAGAAACGGAAGCGAGACGCTGAGGATCGAGTGCGGCGCGGCGTTGAACGAGGCTCCTGTTCTGGTGCATCATCACTGCCGTCATCAACACCAGCACCAGCATCAGCATCAACAGCATCAGCACCAGCCGCGGCCGCAATCGGCGGCGATCGCGTTGGATCTGCAGCTGATAGCCGACAGCTCGGAGGCCCGTTCGAAACGGCCGAGACGGACGTCGGCCGACGAGACGTGCGATCGAAGAGGACATTGCTTGGCGCACAGGCACCGGGTACCGCCGCCGGCTGGCGTTTCGAGACATCACGCGGACAGCACGCGGAGGAATCCCAATCGATCGTGCCGGGTTCATGGTCGAAGGCGGGACCGGTCGCGGGGTAAAGCCACGGAAAGACAGGTCCAGACCTCGACGGATTTGACGGCGAATGAGTTCGAGTGTTCAGTGATACGCCTGGAGCAGGACCCGATCTTAGAGCCGGTCAGGATCCTCGGTTGCCCGGCTGCCGAAGGGTTCGAGATATCCTCTTTCCTGGAGCCGCCGCCCAGCTACGTTTATTCGGACATCAACGTAGCCAGGATACCGAACAGAGAACCGCCGCGGTACAGCTTGTACGATCCGAACGGTATACAGCCGAAGAGCCGCGCCGGCAACTTCGCCAAGATCCTCGAGGGATCGAACCGTGCCGTGAAGGACATTCACCGGAAGATGTTGGCGGTGGCACGTGCCATGACGCCCGCCTGGTCTCTACGTTTGCTCGGTGTCAGCTGCGGCTCCGTGCTATGCGCCTGGGGACTTCTCCTGATCTTGTCCGTGCTTGGCGGTGGCGCCTCCCATGGTACCGCCATCGGTGGTTTCGCCATCGGGAGTTTTCCGGGGACGATGGAGGACATGAACAGTGCCAGGTGCCCCTGGATGTGTACCTGCACCGGACAGGACATCGATTGCTCGCAGCGAGGGCTCACGCAGATTCCTGGGGAACTCACCACCGTACAAAAACTGTAAGTCCGAATTTCAACGCACTCGATATAACGCATCCATGTTCATTTTTCTATCGAGACCATCTTGGAAAAATGTTCAGTACGTCCTCTCCGACTATGAATCAATCAGCCTACCGCGTTCGCAGTTCTACATCGCACACCTTTCTTTTAAAAACTGTACGCAGCGAGTCCCCTCGGTTTAACGAATGCAACCGGGGGCCTCGAAAGCGACGTAATAACTCGCTCGAATCCCCCGGATGACGTTTTTCAACGCTATCCTTCCCGCCTTCCCGGCGTGCATGGAAGTTCGACGCGGCGCAACGAGCAGCCAACTGCTAACTAATGTCAGCCGCTTTTCGTTTCGGAGCGCAACGGACGTTGCAACTTCCGAGTGACTTGTCGAGAGAGTTTCACCCCCGCCTCTCGATTTCCTCGCGTTCCCGCGCTAATTAGCGAGACCTGGTTTTTTCTGCAAGCCTCGGCGAAGTCATTCGACTCTGCGAGCTGGCTACGCGAGTCCGCCATACTGTCCTGGACAAAGGAAGCGCAACGACGGGCACCGTTTTTTAATGAAACCTGGCGCGAAATGCAGATGCCAATTTCCCTCGGAAAACGAAGATACAAAATATTCAAAACGTCTGCTTCGCCGCTGAAATTTGTTGCTCCCTGCTGCTCGTACTCTATGAATTTCCTAGTTTCCTCCTGTATTTGTTGGGTAGCTTATTCTTATTTTTATATCAATGTTTGGTTGCTTATGTGTGGTGGTTATTAGACTGCGGATTTTTATGCTCGATGAAAGCGCCGAGGGTGAAATCGTTAACTTGTCCCAGGAACCTGATATTTCCCAGAAAGTATCATTTTGTGCTTCGTGCGGAAATTACGTATTCCGTGTGTCGAGGTTTTTGCGTTTCTTTCGCGACGACGCGACACGACGCGACGCGAAACCAGTCGGCAATAATGTATTTCGAGGATTTAATTATTCGCCGGTATCCCTTCGGCTGCCGACGGCATATTAATCGTATGCTAATCGATCGTCATTAATGGGTCCCCGTTACAGCGGGTTTCGCCGCGCGCGGGTTCGAGCACACGCAAGAAAACGAAGACGACCCTTTGATAAATTGTTTTGCTCGTTTCGCGATCCTTTATCGGGGACGCGTTGCGTCGAGTCGCGCCGCGTCGCGAGTGAAATTCTCGCGCATCGATATTCCCCGTTTAATTTATTACCGTCGTCCCGACGGGAGTAATTACTCTTTAGTATTGAGGCGAGAGACAACTCGCTGGGAAAGAGAACGCGTCTTCGAATCGATTCCCATTCGAATGCCCCGTAACGAGTCACCTAACAGTGACTGTCTTTTGAGACGCAGCCTGGAATTATTATTGTAGATTGTGGACAATGTTCATCTCGAGTCTTACGGTGTCCACCATTTTCTGAAACCGAATTCTACGAATGTTGCTCGTTGCTTTGCAGGCGACGTGAAATATTACGGGTGTTGTCGAATATAATTTATGGATTCTAGATCTTCTTCGGTTCAACGATTCAAGAGGAAGCCATAGAATTTCGTAGCAGACGAGTTTCGACGAAGATTCATGATAGAAGTTCGTTGCGAAACCAGTTGTAAAAGAAGCGCTCAATTCAGGACATTTTTCGTACAGTTATTAACATAGTTTTTTTTCGGAAAACAATTCACGAAAATTTCTTTAACCCTTCCGAGGAAGGATCGGCGATGAAAAAAATTTTTCCTCGAGGAACGCGACGATTTCATCCCCAGAAGTTTCCACTACAGCGCATCGCATTTGACTTCGAACCAAACTTCCGGCATGAACCGTAGGAAACGATCGATTTACCGATCGCGTCATTACGCGTATTACGGCATAAACCGTGGTCATATAGGACACCCATGCGGGCGTCCCGGCGGTATGAAAGTTTGCGGGCGCGATCGGTTCGCTTCGGGAGCGTCGTTCGACTTCCGTGTTTAATAATTCCGCGACATTGTGGGGTAAAGTGTTTTCGCGTCGCAAATTATGGACATTCGCGGGCCGGGATACTGTCCATCGCGATATCATCGATAAAACCGGGGTAACGACGGGGCCATGGGGTTCGCGGAGATACGATATCCTTGACGTTTTATTCCCGTCGGTCCGTTGTAACGCGTTTTATTGCGAACCGTTGCGTTTTTATTGCGCCGAGGGCCACCCGATCCCCGCGCAGCTCCGAGGAAATGCAAAACTATTAAAGCCGGCGCTCCTCTCGGGCCGCGTCGCGGAAATATGCGAGCGGCTCGAACATCGGCCCGAGTGCTTAACGACCATCGTTCAATTCTCTTTCTACGCATCGACGTTCAACCCAAAGCAATTCCATTGAAATTACGCTTCTTCGACTGCGATCCGCTCGGAAGGCCCGCCGAAGCGGGTCCTCGGCGCAGTCGACGCGCAGAGTCGCCAGAAAAGTCTGTATGTATCTCTTTTATTCGCATGGTTAAATTTTATGGGATGTTTTGGGAATCGTTCGAAAACATTGCACGCGGAGCTAGTTAGAACGGACCCGCCGAGATTTCGCCGGGAACTCTGATGGTCCGTGTCACTACCAATCGATTCACCTACACTCGTGTATTACACGAGACTGTTTAGCTGTCCGCAGACCGCAGATTTAGATGGGGTTACGAAGAGGGAAATCTGGCCGGTCGAGTCCCTAATTATCTTGACATCGGGTTGCTACGGGCAAACAGGTAGAACAGTGATTCTCAACGGACCTAAACTTCTCTCGAACGGTCTCGGATGTATCCAACCAATGTTCAAATCGGTCGCGTAGCTCGATCACGAAACTGAGACGATATATCACGGCTGCGACTGCCAGACGGAATAGACAGCGCGGAATTTCCTACACTTTGATTTCAGATTGCCATGAAACAACATCTGGGATATGTAAGACAAACGTATTTTAGCTAAGTTGCTCGAACCAACTTGTTTCTCCGGATGTCTCCGACATTTCCATCAATCTTTATCCGCGATCCACCCGCCGCGCCGTTGGTCTCTTCGAAAAATCTTCCGATAGCACAAACAGAGCATAATCCATCGGGATAATGCTGCGAGGAAAGTGCGGGTGCAAGCGGCATGGCAGGACCCGTTTATTCGAAGGATCATCTGTAACAGAGACGTTGATGTGATTCACGGTTCTTCAGGGAGCGAGAGCACCGACCTTGAACAGTTTATTTTTCTCTGGTAGGATAAACGAACCTTTCTATCAATCACCGTCGCCCAAACATTTGTAGCTACTGGCCCCGTGCCGCACTCTCGTCTCCAAATAAACAGCGGATCGATTATCTCTTTTTCCCCCGGACGAGCTTTCCACGGATAAAGAAGGAACCCTTTAGGAGTGAGGACGCTTATGATTTTTTCGATTAACGCTACGCAAACAGCCAACCCGAAAAGAAAACAATCGCTGTCGAGTGTGCGTGGGAAGCTCTCGATGTTTTCCCAAGAGGCTTTTGACGTCTGCGAGGCGTTGCGTCGTGTGCTCCGAAAACGACTTGGCGCGAATAGTGTTACACACTCGGTATAGCAATTATCCACTGAGGATCAGAACTGATCCATGAAGGGCCAGAAAAGATCGATATCTCTATAACTCAGTTTTTTCCAGAAGGGACCTAGCCGATAAAGATGGTCAAAACTGACCTTAGAGGCTTTTCAATGACCATCGAACCATTCGAAAGCTAACCAAGAAAAACCCCTTCGAGCAAAATTTCATCCCCCTAGCTTTTCCTCGAAGAAGCCTCCTTACAGATGCCAGACGTCGTGCGAGGACTTAATAAAATTCGTCGGGCGATAAGCAAGCTAATGATCCAAATTAATCCGATTTTCCAGGCTCAAAGAAGCAACGGGAGGCGCGTAGCTCGATTATCCCTGGAACGAGGGAAATACGGAGGCTCTCTGTTTCGCGACAGGATGGCGTCGTACCTTGTCCTCACCCTTTGCTGATTCGCCTCTCTCCACCTCCGCCCGTTCCACGGTTCCCGAATTGTAATTAAATTTTTTCGTCGCGATGTCCCGTGCCTGGCGACGCGTGAAATCGAGGAGCACACGCACCCCCATTCGAATTCCTCGGGTGCAATGCGGTAGCCCGCATAGTTGCCCGGCTGCCGTGAAACTGCCACCACGGCTGGACCTCAGGACGAAAGCTGCGGAAAAGCGACGACCAGCTGCGGAAATCCTTCCTTTTTCTCTTGCAACATTGTTTCGTTCGATCCCACTCTCGGTTCTTCCGTTATCGTTTCATAGCAGATCGGTTTCTGACAACCCCCTGTTGAATCGTTCGAAAATTTTCTGCAAATCCTAGGACGCAAGATTTCAGTCAGGATGGTTTCCCGCCGAGTTTTATCTGCGTTTCCCCGAAAAAAAAGAACAGTAGGCGGAAAACGCTGTTCGAGACGAAGTCTCAAAGTCGTTGGGCAGGGGCGGGGGTTACGAAGCAGCCATTCAGCGGTTTTCATCTCGCTGTTATTTTCCTCGGCCATGCATAATACTCGGGCTATGGTACGGCATGGTATACGGTATCCGGTTGGACGGGAGATGCTGCATTTTGCTGCCGCAGAACGGAGAAACGCTCGGCTAACCGCAAATATTTTACGCCGCCTTCGGGCGAGTCTCACGTAGCTTCGTTTAGGTGTACGTAGCCGCGAAACGCTATGGTTGTGTCCCTGGACCTGGCACGCTTCCTCGAGCCGAGCCAGACATCGGATTCCGGGCACGTATCGTGCTCCAACCTGCAAAGGATACTTCTAATCGAGTCCAGAAACCGTGTTACCTCGAGACTTCCCGCGAGAGAGCTTCCACGTTCCCTCGCGATCAAACCCGAGACCGACCGTCTTAAAGATTTCCTCGTATCGAGCGCCGATTGCTGCTCTGCTCGGATTATACGCCGCAATGGCTCCTGAAACCACTATCCGCTGGATAGTCGTCCGCGCTAACCGTTTTTTAGCTTACCCGCACTCGCTACCTATTTCCCTTGCGAGACGATCATGCCCTCCGTAATCGCCGTTTCGGGCAAACACCAAATGCACCACCGCCTGCTTGTACAAAATCATGCAGCTAGACAATACACTCCGGGACGAAAAGATAGCACACATTGAAATTGATATGTAATTTCTGTTTATTAAGCATTGGAAATTCAACTTTTTTCATACGCATATTTTTATGAATGAAATGAAACAAAGCTTCGTTAACTTATAATATAATATAATATATTATTTATTATATATAACTATAATATAATATATATAATATAATTATTATATAACGTTATATAAATAATATAACGTTTTTTGTTAAAAAAATTTTTTCAGACGCAGTTTTCTTCTTTCTTGAGAATGATCCACATAGGGCAACACTTTCGGCGATTTGTCTCGCAGTCATCCTCGAATTTGATGCTGTTCTCAATGTTGCACCTTTTTTCACGGGCAGTTAAACTTTGTGGGCGCCCAGTAATTTTCAAGATTATTTAACAAGCTCATAATAACTTTTCGGCATCTATTTACAGCTTTTGATATTTGTGTAATTCAGTCTTGTTCTTCCTTTAAGTTTTTTCCTTTCCTTAAGTTAGTTCTTTTCCACGACCCAATTTTAACGATTTAGTATGTTGTTTTATTAAATAAGCACGAAAGAAGCTAGTACCCACTTTATCAATTACGTTTCACAATGAACGTTTGCTCTTCAGTAACTTCTGCACAACTGACAAATGTAAAACTGCTATTTGTGCTATCATTTCGTCCCGCTTGTGGGCCCCTATTTAATATTTACGTTTTCATTTCGGAAATTCTATTGAAGTAAAGCCATGTCAAAATATGTTGACATATCAAAGTATTCATTTTCTTCAGTTTAATGTACTAAGAAGATAAATTTTTCTAGCTCTATGACCCAGAATCTTCTCCAGAATACTCATTACTTGATGTCTGGTACCAGAAGGATTCATTATTTCATTCGGCTCATGTTTTCTTAGTGTTTCATACTTGGTACTCAACATTTCCTGCTATATTTGCGAGACTCGACGTTTAATCTCTAAATAATGAGATGGTCCCCTCGAGACGCTATAAAACTCGAGGAGAAATGAAACTTTACGGTGTTCGTCCGTTTTAAAGTCTTTGCTAACATCCGCTCAATTATATTCTGCTAAATTATCAACGAATATTAACTCTCCATCAATCGTGCGACATTTCCTAGCAAATGATACTTGTTGTATTAATTTTCTGTTTCCCCCTTGTTTCGGAGAAAACATTTAAAAATAGCACTAAATTATACTTAGTGTAATGCATCAAAATGTTTATATAGACCGAATTGAATACAGACCGGGAGACATCGAACAGTTCGATCGCTTTCTTCGTGTTGATTCTAATCAGATCGGAATGACAACTCGGGAATGCATCGAAGCGTGTAAACTATACGACTTTCTAATTTTACAACACAGCCGTAGGAAGGTGAAATTGATCCAAATGTTGAAAACGCCGATCGCGAAACGAGCCTCTGCATCGTTCCGAGTCGTTCGGGCCCTGTCACGTCCTCTCAACGCTGTAATTAATCCGCCGATCTATAATTAAGTCTATGATAAACGGAGTGTCTGAACGATGATTAGCATTATTATTTATAATAACACGGCGAGCTGTCGTGCGTAACGCGCTTCCGAGCACACGCAGCCAGCCTCCGGACAATTAATCATCGCTCGAGCAACAATTACGCCCGATTATATAGCGCGGACCGATCGAGATGTATTGTAATTAGCATCGTTGGTCCGAACTGGCGTTCGCTTATATGTATGTAGTACACTCGAGAAGCTAGTCTCGATATCTGTCGAAGTCGAGGCTCTGCGTGCACTGCGAATCCTCGATATATCGTTTCTGTAGAACTATAATTAAAATTCTGCATTATTTACGTGTTTACCGGCTCGCAGCCGATTGTGTATGCGTTGTCACAATATATCGTGATTATGCATAAATTTCTGGTATTTATTCGCCATTGAATCGCCTGTTCCGAAAAGGAAATAAATTCGAACGGCATAAATCAATCGTTTCACCGGGACGAAATCGTTGACTCGGGGGCAGAATTATTTTTTGGTCTCGCTGTCTATTAATTTTTATTTTCATTTATTTCCATTCTGTTCAAACCTTTTCCCATCAACTAATATATTAGAATGGTTAACTTGTGTGCAGATTTCTTTTTCAGAACGTTAACATATTCATTGCTTAAATTACAAACCCATAAATAAATATGGCGATACGGTGGACGATTCCACGCGTCTAATTGTGTAATATTGATTGCGCGTCTAGCTAAAGGTAAATAATTTCTCGGCGTCCATGGTGCAAGTTATTCATGACTCGATATAATGCTGATTCAAACGGTCTCTATTTCCGAACCGATTCGATCTGCTGCAATAATCGAGAGCAGGCACGAATCAATTAAAATTAAGTGGTCACTAAATAGGACGATTAGACTGTCTCTAGTTTCACGATGAGTTAAATAAACATTTTCCAGCATTCGATTAGTACACCGACGCAAATAAATCCAAACTGAAAGATTCGAAGAAGTAGAAAAAAAAAAATTAATTGAAATCGTTATATTAAAAAATCGTAAAGGTCATTATTTAGAAAGAGTTCCCAATTTTTCCATTACTGGTTCAAATTCTGGATGACAGCTACAATGCAAAGATTATGCGAATAGAATGAGTGGTTACGTCGTGGAGGGGGCGGAGAGGCCACGCATACGAAAATCCAAGAGTAGTTTTTCAAAATTGGATGCTCACCTTATATGTACAGGGTGTAACAAAATTTAGTGTCATGGTTTTGGCAGATGATTGTACACTTCCGGATCGGTGGAGATTTGCTAAAAGAAATTGCCGCAAAATTGACTTTGACCTTGAATTTCAAGAGACCAAACTTGTCAAAGGAACCGTAAGCTACGCAACCTAACCCCAGCTCAAAGTCAATTTTGCGGCAATTTCTTTTAACAAATCTCTACCGATCCGAAGGTGTACAACCATCTGCCAAAGCCATGACACTAAACTTTGTTACACCCTGTACATGTACGACCAGAGTGAGGCCCTGTTTTCTCGTTCATCTCCACAGACGCCGCGCCGGAACAAGCTTTCGTTGCCACGGAGCGTGCAGGAATACGGATACAGTATTAGCAATAGTTTTTGCGAATATCTCGAAAACTAGAAGCGACCCCCCGTATATGTGAAAAGGAAAATGTCGAAATCTATAACATATTTAAATTTCATTAAAATCGGAGAGGAGTACCTCTTTCTAAATAATCACCATTTGTTTTCCGTTTCTATATCGAAGCACTACGATGGTACAACGTTTCTATCTCGGCGAAACCACGCATTATCTTTTTATATCGAGGAAGATCGACCGAAATCTCGTCGACGTCGCGCTTTCCGCGAAGAAACCTCTGCCGGGCAGCAAGTGCTCCTCCGATTCCGTATTTTCTCTCTGTCTCTCTTCCTCTCCGTTCGGACGAGCGTTTCCGTCAGTTTTCTTTTATTGTTGTCTGTTTGGAGCATACCTACGAGTGCGCTTTCATCGGAGAGGGCCGGGGCGAAAGTTCCATTAGACGGTTGCGCAGCTTCCATCGGAATTCAGGGAAGGGTGTCGATATGTCTGGCCGGCACGATTTTCTACCTGAGGTCTGTCCGGTCCATTCTGATGGTGAAATTAATGGTTTTTTCCGGGAGGCGGTGGTGTGCAGGTCAAACAAAGCATTATCGAGCGGGGGAGGGTCCAGGAAGGCTGGATCCGTTGCATTTTTTCACGTTGCCCGATTTAAAACTCCTCGAATTTCTCCGGGATATTGTACCGACGGCGTTCCCTGGTTCGACCAAAAAAAGATCGTCACGGTCTGTTCTACTCGTTTATCTTTTTTTTTACATTTTTCTTTCCGTTTTACCTCGGCCCGACTGTTTCACCGCGCAAGCTTCATTATCTCGTGATTTATTGTTCATCCCCGACCGATTCGGTCGTTTTCCGCGACACTTTCTGTCGAAACGCGGCCAAAGTACGCGACCCGATTGATTTTTAATTAGCCGTCTGCGCGGATTTAAAAAATTAAATTCCGCGAAAGGTCATTTCAGAGGTTTAGAGACTTCTTGATCGAAGATGCTGTTTTTACCTTGCGCCGCGACTGTGTTATACATCATTGTGCGCTGCCCATGCTTATCCTATTATCGTATCGATAATAAATTCAGCATGTGGTTAGAAAGAAGCAATACTCGTCGCGGTTGGTGAATATTTTAGACGGTTTCAGGTCACTCGTGTATACGAGATCGGATTCGCGGACAGTCGGTCAGACGTTTTTTGCGCGCGAATTAATGGATCCGCAGGGACACGTGACAATCGACCATTCGGGCAAAGAATTAGTCTGAAAAGAAGTGGCTGGGTTTCTTCTGTGGGCCTTCCTTTTACGGATTCCAGCATAATGAACTCCCGCAGCGCGCATCCTGCGCAGAGAGGCTGCTCGTGTTCGGCATCCGCAGAGATCACGGTGTTTTTCCGTGGCATTTGCACGACGGAATTAATTAGCAACGGTCGCAGGTAGGTTTCGACGTGTGGCACGTGACCGTGCATCGGTCACCGACCATTTCCGAAATTCGCGCGACCGCGGGGGACACGTTTTGTTCGGACGGTTTACACGTGTCTTTTTATGCGGGGACACGTTTTAAAATTCCGTCGGTGGTCCCCTTTTTATCTGGCCGTTTCATCGTCGGGCCAAAACCCGCCCTCCCTCCTTCTACCTTCTCCCCTTTTGCTCCCCCCCCCTCATCGCTCTCATGACGCTTCGGTAATATCAAATTTATTCGTTCGCTCGATCGACGTCGTGCAGAACGCGCCCGGTTAGGGATTAACCCTCCGGGAACGGAAACATTAAATTTTAAAATGCCCGCTTGGAATTCTCTGTACGAGATTCGTACGTCGGAATTATTTATGTTTCGACTGGACCGTTGAACTTTCAAATATTGGCTGAGTCACGCAATTGCGAGTCTCTGTTTCATCCGGGGCCTCTGCTTGCTGGCTTGCTTGCTCGATTGTGATTGTCTGTCGAATACGGGGCTGGAGAACGAGAATTGTCCCGGGGAAAAAGTGCACGGTAAAATTGCGACCAGTTTCCACTAGGCTCACCCGTTTCGTAAATTCAATGCGCATACGTTTGTATGCTCTCTCTCTCTCTCTCTCTCTGTCTCTCTTTCTCTACGCGGTATAACGATACTTTCTTTTCTTTTTTATTGTTGTATAGCCACCGATGGAGAATAAATTAATTTTTAGAGATAATCAAATTCGGCACTCTACCATTCCCCGCAGACGCCAACAGTTTCGGCAATTCCCGATCGATGGAAGTGACTCACTCCGCACACTCCACCATAGCTTCCAGCGGCAACCTAATTCGAGGGCCAAGCCCCGGTCATGCAATATACTTTTCTTTTCGGAAGTGTCTCGTAAAAAATTCAGAAGTCGATGGCCGGTGGACTGGTATAGATAGTTTTATTTCTTGGAGGGCTAAAGATCCGCCCACCTTTCGACGATCGCAGAGAAGGGTGAGCATTAATGGCCCATCGAGCGGTTTCGATTCTGTCTCGCAGGATCGAAGAAGTCGCTTGCGAAATCGTCGGCATAAATCGGAATTAGGGTTGGAGCATCGTCGCACGGTCGATTTAG
The DNA here is from genome assembly GCA_028455605.1 of Lasioglossum malachurum. Lineage (NCBI taxonomy): Eukaryota > Metazoa > Arthropoda > Insecta > Hymenoptera > Halictidae > Lasioglossum > Lasioglossum malachurum. The sequence continues at coordinate 10,560,261 of CM052317.1, read as the reverse complement.
TCAGAGGGACGTCGATCCACGAGCATAAGGGCGCTGCCGCTGTCAACGGACAAATCTCCGTTTAGCGGGTCCATTGTCGGAGGATTATGCGCGCCCATGGAGATTTCGGGGGCCTCCTTCGGGAACCCGGTTTCGGCATCGTCAGATTTCGGGTTTTCAATTGCTATAAAGAGAGAGAGACAGAGAGAGAGAACGGGACCTGTTGAAGGGTGGCTGCGACGGTTAGAACGGGCACATTTTACGAGATTATCGGCGGGGGCTAATCCCAGCGAACGTTAACGACTGCCGAAGTATTCCCTCGGAAAATGTTTCCGCTCAATTACCCGTCGGTCCCGTTAAATTTCGAGCATTCGTGTTATCGTTCCGCGGAACGACGCCGGGGGAAATCCTTGCGGATCGCGAGACCGCGCGCGCACTTTTACGGCCGCGTAAATGTTTCGATTAAGAGCCGCTCGATCATTCCGCTCACCTTTTTAAGCATTCGAGGTCGGCCCGTTACGGCTCAGCCGATGCCCGCCCTGCCAGATAGCGATCGGCCTTTGACAAAGAGCTTTTCAGGCTATACCGAACTCCGCCTTTCAGCCAAATTGCTAGGACACCATGCTAAACGGTCTTGATGATCGGTTTGCTCAGGATTTTCGGAAGAGACAATCAGCTATTCGACTGTGATACCGTTCCCGTCAAAAATAGATCGTCATTCCCGCTTTGATCGCCACGGTCCTGCTCCTAGTCCATGTTCCGACTGACTTCACAAGGAACCTCCGTTCCTCAGGGACGTAAATAACGGGAAAAGGGGTCCGGGGCGCCAGTAGGATGATGTAGAACATCGCGGTTTTCACCGCGGAACGCCCCTGGACTTTCGGATCGTGTCCTCCAACCCCGGGGGGCGCGACTTCGCGTCATGAATCACACGCCGCATGCAAATGAAAAGGCGAGATGCGGGGGTGGACATGACTCTCGAAAGATCCTAAGTGCCCGCCGGCGTCGGAGGGGTACGAGAAAGAAGAAGAACGTTACATCGCGAGAGGGCCAAAGACGGGAAAGAGGTGGATATCATCTTCTGCGGGATAAGAAGTCCGAAAATGTTGGTCGAGTGACTGAAATTTATTGCGTTGTTGCGCTCGGTGTGCGTGAAGGCGTTCCTCTTGGTTCACGGGGAAGGATGTTGCCAGGAATGGCTTCTATCATTGTCGGAATCCATTGACAATCAATTGAATCAACGCGAGAGCTTCGAGAACCCGAGACGAGGATCGGTATTTTTCTTGGTCGAGAATGGAATAAGGAAATATGTTTGTTAGGCTTCGACCTGTCTTTTCTTCTCCGTATGAAGAAAAGTGGGAGGACTCCGGTTAGACTTCGGATCGTGGAATGCACGGAATATCAATCTCGTCGTCATTGTGTTTCGTGTAGATAAGGACGACTATGCAGTAAAGCAGTTTCCATGGTCCGCTTTAAGGAAAGGAGAATAAATAGGTAACACAGTGGCCAGTGCTGGCAAGGGTATTCCATCCATTTTGCTAGTGGTTTTCGGGCGAAATGAATCCCCTCGACGTCTTGGTTCCAGCAGCCTGGCTGTTTAAATGATTTTTTCCCGACGGCGCGGTGTCCGGCGCCATTAACATTTATATTGCCTCGCTTCCCGTTTCCTACGGCCGCGCTCTACATTTTTTGGACAATGGGGGCCGCCCGTCGAGAACGGCGCGAGATTCCACGCTCCAAAGGGCCCGCACAGGCTTTTGTTACTCGCGCGAGAATCATGCAACCTACCTTGACACCACACCTGGGGGTCACCGTGTGAATTCGCAACCAGCGACGGATCGCACGACTCCTTGCACCACCATCACCGAATCCTCCAGGATTCGAATCGATCGCGAGACACACTCGATTAAGTCCTCGTTTTCGATTCGCACCTACCTCTCGCCCCTTCTCGATCCTGTTTTTCCAAAGACTAATGGCTGCTCTTGTTCGATTCGAAACTGCAGTTCGGTTTACCTGAACCTATCAATTGGACACTTTTCTGGTCTCCGGTTGCTGGACTCTTTGGGGCTCATGGGAGTTCCTGGGGATCGCGAAGGTTGTGGGAAATGGTCTGGTGTCGCGTGTCGAAGCGAGGGGAGGTTTTCTGTTTTATGCCTGCAAACATTTGTTTCGTCCATTAATAATTTGAACATGTGTTGGAAATAATAATGTTCACTGTTTTAAATTGCTCCTACCGATTTTCGCGAGGAATGCATAAAATACAATGCGACGTGTTTCGAGGTGACTGACACGATACTATGTGTGCCAAGGAATTATAAGGGGCCGGCGGATAAGCTGGCTCCGGTTGCATTAACAAATATACAGGGAGGAACGACTGGACAAAGGTGTTTGCTCGGCATCTGGCACAAACCTAACGTCCAGACCTGACCCAGATCAAGTTAGCGTCACTATTTGAGGAAATCAGACCTAAATCTGTCCAATGCAAAGCCGAAACTCCAGATTTCAAGCATCACTCGTCTTCAGCTCCTGCAAAATAGGATTCTACAGAGGAAAACTTGACTCTTTTGAGAAGTTTTTTTATGATGTTTCTCAGCTAAACGGATTATCCGAACCCCTAAGCTTACCTGCGGGCCTAATCCAAGCCTAAGCCGAGTTGATTACAGACCCAGATTTCGGTTAAACCCAATCTACGCAACACAGTCGCTTCCTAAGAAGGCTACTATTTTTTTAAATTGCCGTGCTTCGTTCGCAAAAAAAAAAAAATTCGTTTTCTATTTCAGATTTATTTTTACATGTAAAATCACTTTCTGCACGATTGTTTCATCCTTCCCACCGCATCCTGTATACTTAGCTGAATCGCAGTCTCATCAGAAAATACATTATAATTTACTTACCGCGTGCAGGCAAACTCGTTTTGCGTAATCTCGTAGTCGGAAGACAGCTGGACGGGATAGTGGCCGTGAAAGCAGTAGCTTGTATTAAAAATGGAGTCGGTGGCCTTGGAGACAGGCTAATTCAACAATGTTTAACATTCTTCCTCTTGTAATAACTCCTACAACAAAATTACAGAATGTCGATACAAATGAACTTGTTAATTAACTACAATACTATGTGGACTACTACGTGTAAGTGAAAAATTGATCTTGAAGTTTTCACGAATATCGAGGCACTGTTGCATTTATAAAAACGTTCCTCCGTGCGAGCGGGAGTAAGCAACGTCTCTCGAGACGACGATCGAAGGCGAGGATTGGCGCTTTAAGATTTCATCGTTGAACGATCACGAAGGGAGTATGGGAGGCGATATTTCTAGGGGAGGGACGTGCCCGATTCGCTGTCGCTTATTTTTCACGGCCGGGAATCTGGCGAGCGATGATGCGCGGGTGTTGAGCGCGAATAAGATTTATGTGGGCACCGGCCAGAAAGAAAATAAGTGGACAAGCGGGGCGACGAGATATTAGAGGATCGAACCGGATGACAGCCAGGACAAGGGCGGACGCCGAGTGAAAGAGAAGTGGGCCGGCCGAAAGACGAGCAAACAAAACGCCACGCGTATATCTTTGGCGTCTGTCAAAACAACCGACGACGTAGCCGAAGCAACGTTGCTCCCTCGGATTCCGACGATCAACGGTTTCCTCTCCGCATTTCGCTGACAAACGCGCAAAACCGTTGATCGGTCTCCAAAGACGTCCGAAAACAATCCTGGAATCGCACGTTCCTCGAATGAATCGCGTGCCACTTAAATTCTTTCCTTCGAATCCGGACTTACGGAAACATTTATGCAACTATTTGCATCCGTTTCTGCGATTATTAGACTGCGGAACTTTATGCAAATTTCCTGTACCTACCTAATTTTTATGCGAGAATTCAAGGAAACGGATAGAGAAGGGTCAGGTGGAATTTAATTTTCTGGACGGTGAGGTGGATTAAAAAGAGAGTGGAAACAGACTGTGTTCCATTTATGGTTTGTCTACATGCAGCCATAAAAATCCTCCAAATGGAACATAACTTTCTTGGCACACTTTGCAAAGATTCACGTCAAACGTAATTCCATTTAAAAGTTCCACTAATACAGCAACGAACGTAATTGTCTTGTGTCTTACGGCATTTCCCACAGCCATTTAATATAAACGGCCGAACTCCCATAATCACGCGTCGTGATTCCGACGACTAGTAATTACTGGCGACAGCAGATAGATCGCTGGGAGCAAGTTAATCTTCGAATTGGGAAATAGAGACTTCTGTCCCGGCACGATAATTCGACAGCGTTTCCCGTGGCGAAAGGAGAAACTCTCGGCGATTATCAATTCAACACGCATTACCATAATTACAACCGCGATTTGATAGACCGCCGCGCGGCGTCATTATCGAACTCTTCTCCCCCGTTACTTTAACGATTCTATCCGTGGTTCTTTGATCGAGCCGCTGCGCTGGTCGATTAATTAGCCGGACCAACGGGTCGTTCTTTGTGCCGCAGAGTTTCGGGCCACCGAAAATTTGATTAATTCGAGCTCGGAGACGGAATCGTACGCGTTTTCCCGGACTTTCGAAACGTCTCGGCAAAAGATCGATCGATCAGGGTGGCTTCCACGGTGGGTTCGTGGGGGACTCTTCTGGAATTTGTTCTCGTGAGCCTGGATTAAGTTATGACAGTCTTTCTACTTGGGTCCCCTCCGGCTTTTTTTCCTCTTCCCAGTGATACGCAGGGTAGAAATTCACTTCCGGGAGCTGTATCAGCACCGATCCCGTCGACATTGTTTCGAAATAGAGCGGGGCTGGGACGCGACGGCCGAAACAATTAGGAGATCGCCTTTATGGACTGCTCCGAGGGACTAAGCAAATATCGGGGATGAACGGGAACGGAGAACTTAAGGGATGAAGGGAGAAGCTGTACTTAAAGCTCGGACTCGACGACGCGCTTCTTTTTTTAGCGGGCAAATACGGAAAAAGACGTGGAAAGAGGAGAGTCGAATTTCCGGCGCAGTTTGATTTGTGTCAGACTTATTCGTACACATTACGCGACAGACATGTTCAAAAAATGTAAGGCCGTCCACACGAAAATCGTGTGGATCGTGCGATTTGTGCGACTCGTGTAGTACAGTTTGCGCAGTTCATATCATTTATACCTTAATTTGGCCATTATTTTTTGTAGTTCGAGTGCATTGCACTCTTCTATGTGGTCTATGTATTTAGGTTACATAGGTGATTATTTATTTATTATCTTTTTTACCGAGAAAAGCATTTATCTATTATATAAAAATTTTATCCATTGAATTAATCACAAATAAGTTAAAAAATTAGTTAAAATCTAAATGATATTATATATAAATTTATTCTGAATTTTTGACCATTCTAATAATTTCCTTTCTTTAAATTGATTAGCAATGTTTATCCCATTATCTTTATTTAACTTATCATATTGACTATACCCCCCACGCTTAAGAATATTTTGATTTTTAATTCTTCCTGATAAAGGCTTTTCTCGATAAAAAAAAAGGTAATAGATAAATAATACCTATGTAACCAAAATACATAGAACAGATGGAAGAGTGCAAGCCATTCAAACTACAAAAAACAATGGCCAAATCAAGGTATAAATAACGTGAATTGCACAAACTGTACTCCGTGAGTCGCACAAATCGCACGGTCCACACGATTTTCCAACTTCGCTTCCGATCGCAGGCGATTAGAATCGAGGCGATTTCAGAAACAATCTTACGAACTTCACGACGCCTAGAAGAAAATCCACTAAATAAGTAGGTCACTGATTGCTTTAAGATCGCAATGAAATTCTATTTCTTGATTAAAATACCGAAAATACCGAAACCTCCGAATTTCAGAGTTGAGTATTTTCGCGTCTGTCCATTGCTCGGCAGAGTGAAGTGAGAAAGGGACGCGGATCGATGCCGGTATTCGCATAGGAGACAAGTTTTTCGCCCCCATGCAGCATCACATTTCCCGGCCGCGTGATTAAACGTCTTCGCCGTGGCATCGACGTTGCGATGGAAACCAGGAGCCCGAAACGCTTGACGTCTCGTCATCAGACGTAGCAATAAGAGGCGTTTCTGTCGTCGTACGCTGTGTGCCGCGAGATCGCATCCCGGTCCGGGTCCCCCGTTCACAAGAGATGGTAATTTTCCGGAGGAAATGATATCCCGGACCCGTGCTCCCGATAAGGCGAACCGCGTCTACGTTTCCTGGTTCTCCTGGTGCGGGGGCGGGTGCGATCAAACGCGCCGCGCCGGTGGTAGAAGATGCGCTCGCGAGAGCTGTTCCGCTCCCAGCCGAAACGTAATGGCCGACTTGAATGGATCCTAATAAGCCGTGGATGCGCCCCACGGTATTAGAAGATCGACCGGTTCTACCGAGCGAAAAGCCAGCTCGAATGGAATCTTGTTATTAGAAACCGAATATATTCGAAATACCACCCTTAACGCTAAATATTCCAACAAAATACTCGCTATCTATTTTCGCGGTGAATGCACCAAATGCAAAATGGTTAGAAAATTTCCTATCGCTAGATCGAATAGTTCCCATCGTTGAATCGATAGAAAGTAACCTCATCGTTAAATCAAACTAGCTAACTGCAGGGAAGCAGTGACGTGGCGATTATTAGCGCAAGGGTTATTGTGGCTAGGAGTTTCGAACATGCTCGCTCGAAGCGCGTCTCGCATGCTCTCGAAACGAAATTAGAAGAGCGTGTTACCGGGTGGGAGTGCAGTATTTGTCCAACGTCGCGGCGGCGTATAGCTCGCTATAATTTCGTTAGCGGAACGCCGTGCCGCGCCGCAGCGTATCGAATCGAGTTAAGAGACACACACCGTGGTCGGAAATATTTCTGCGGCTCGGATATTCACGCGGCATAGTTAAGGTCGATCGTTAATTACGCGTCTCGAACGAGGGAGGAAGAGACGCTCTGGAAAGCGTAATGATATAGCATAAATGGCGTTCGAAGCGCCCGTTGCGCCGATAAATTAGGGCGGAGCGGAGGTGTGTTCGAAGCCTAGCGTTCGCGATTACGGCCGCGAAAACGTTGGCCAGCTCGCCTTTGAACAAATAACTATACCCGACGGCGGTTCTGCAGTTTCGTTCTTCTACTTTCTACTCTTTGGCGGATCGCTCTCGCGGAATCCACGCTCTGTGCATTCGCAGTATGTGTTTTCGCGAGAGCTGTCGGAGCCTCGCCGAGCCGGTGCGCTGATCATAGCGTTATGATACACCGGGAACCATTCTTCACGGGTTTCCCTTCACTGAAGAAAGAAAGAGAGAGAGAGAGAGAAAGTCTCTCTTTAAACAAAGGTGTTTAAACACCGGCGAAATTTCTCTCGGCCGGAGGTCCGTCGGAATCGTGATGCTCGGATTAGTGCACGTTTCGCACCTCGGATTACCGTTGACGCCGACGGTTCTCACCTGTTAGCGCGAGATCACTTGAAAAGCGCCTTTGACTCGCTGCGCGGGGACGACAGGCGCCCATTAGCTTCCATTATTGCTAGGTAACCTACATTTTCGCTGAAATCGCTATTTTGGCTTCGGGCGGTGCGGCTGAGCCGAGCGATTATGCGAAAAAGCTGTTTTTCGGTCGACTCCGGTCGAAAATTTCACTACAATGAGCGCTTTTGTTTGCTTGCAAAATGTTATTTTAACTGATTGGAGTGGTTTATTACTAGAATGCAGATTTTATGCATCCGTGGCAAAAATTAGTGGGTGATATTTCTATTGAAATTCATTTTTCGTCAATCTAAACATTGTCAACTAAAAAATCTGGAAGTTACGCGGTCGCTTGAGTTTTTGCAAATTGAATTTTCCGACCGTTCGAGAACCGGTTAATTGCGATTGTTGCTTAATCGATGCCGGAGTGAAATTGTTCGCGGTGTCGATAATAAGAAAAAAAGCACGCTGTCTGGCACTGTCGAACGGAAATGAAGCGGATCCCACAGGCCGAAGGGGTTAAACAGGGACGAACAATTCCGATGAAATGGAGCGTCCAGCGTAAAAGCCACGCGGAACACGAGATTTCGAATCGATTTACGGGCGAACCGAGAGGACAGCTTGACGTTTATTCGATGCCGTGCTGCTCGCCAGAAATATGTATGAAATTCGGTCGAAACACGCGCATTATGGCCGCCGACTGGCAACGGTGTGAACGTTTTTCCGATAAACACGACCAGCGACCGGGCCATGTATACACGTCGAAGAAAATGATTCGGCCGCATGAATCTTACCCGCAACGTTTCTATCTCATTTATTCGGCACGATGCGGCCTGGATTTAGTGATGCATTCTCTGTACCTACCACCGCTGCTATACGCCACTGCTTCGCCTCACTACACAAATCATACCGTTCCTCTGCATGTCGATAACCTTAATCTTCATTATAACGGAACCTGACAAATGTGCCAATTAGACTGTGGATTTTTCTACAAAATCAAAGCTTCGTGCATTGATTGCGAGAAGAAAAATGATACGAGTTCTAACTTGAATTTTTGCAGAGACGTAGTCAAATAGTCAAACTAGAAATTCCAAAAGCCAAAAAATTCCTGCCGAGTTGCTGCTAACAAAAAAATTGTTCGCGTCAGAGGGTTTTCGAACGACCGGCAGTCGGTCGGCAAAAATACGTCGGTCCGTGATTTTTGCGCGAAAATCCGGCGGCTAATCGGGGCAGAAAACTGGCAGCGAGGTAGGCAAGCTGTTCGGGAGCAGTTGCAGCAATGCAAAACTTTGTCCCAACCTTATTACGACTGCTCTTAACGAATTTAACCGTCAAGCCGTAACTTGACGTTTGAGTTTCGTACGACAACGAGGACGCGGATGATAGCCGAGGGGATGGGCGAACGTCGACGTCGACGTCGTCAGACCGACGGAATATAAACTTCGGGTTTATGCTGACGTACGTGGCTCGTAAGTGCGCCGGTGTCCTTCGATTTCTCCGGGTATCCCGGGCTACCGGCTAAAGGAACACACTCCTTCGCAACTTACATCGTCCGGACACTAAGTGTTCCTTCTATTTCCGCCGTGAGAGCGCGGCTCTATCTTCTCTCTTTTTCTTTCTCTTCTTCTCGAAACGTTTGACGGTAATTCAGACCATTCGGTGCCGGCGTTACGAGTGCCCCGTTATTTATTTCCGAGCGGAGACTCGTTCGTTCCGCGACGAATGCTGTTTTTCTCCCGTGATCGAGACGCGCTGCAAGTCCTCCGCTAAAGTTTAGTACCATTCCGCAGTTTAATACTCCCAGCAATGTACTAGACGACTACGTACGATCCATACTCTTATCGCACACTGGTCCTTCAAACCCGGACAAGTGGCTATCGAACAGTACTTTTTTATCGGCCACGCCGTTTGTCTCGCGCGAATTATTTCTGCTCCGAACGGGATCACGTTTTCTCAATTTTCTTGCCTCTGCGGAGGAGGCTCGAAACGCGTTTCCCATGTTTCGGATCAAACATCACGCACCTAAGTTCATGTTAAAATGATATAATGTAAATACGTTGGATAATTCGTCGAATATACGTGATATATGAATGCTCGCAGTACAATCGCATAATAGATTGCACGCGTCCTCGCGAGATCGATATGCAAATCGTCCATGCCTAATTCTCACGAGACGATAGACATATTAAATTCATCGAATTCGTCCTGTATGTTGATGGCAGCATCCGGAGCTTCCAATGAATAGCACTAAAATCATTTGATTCGAACACGCCTGCAGTTTATGCTATAATACGTATTATAATTGATATTTTAGATATGGATATCGCTTGGGATCGTTTTATTCCATGTTCCATATTCATTGGACGCGTTGAAAGCTTCGGCTTGAAACTGTGTGTCACATTTATCGAAGCATGTACCTATCTGTCGAACAATGTACGATAGTATAGCGGTTTAAAAATTTCTCCTTAAGCGTCAAAGCCATGAACCTGCCACATTGAAAGTAAAACTAATGAATCTTTCAAGATCTGGTTACAGGAAGCAATTTAAATCCTGGTTTAGAGATTTCTGGGAATCCGTTCGATTTTCGATTGAAATGGTAGAATCGCTACCGTAAAAATTGCATAATCAGTTTAAATTCGAATCGGGTCGTCCGAAGGGGGCAAAGCTTTCATCGGACACTGTGTCAGCGACTGGCATCGAGCGCTCATGTAACAGACCGAACCACTGTTAGGCAACCTCAAATTCAATTCCGGCTGGTGTCGAACGATTCGCGCCGCAACAAAAGACTGGGTAACGAGATACAAAACCGGCCCATATATCTCGAACCGTCCGTGCAGATTAGCATCGACGACCATGCGGCGATAAATCTCCGTTTCGGGAATACCGGATCAAACCGAAAGCAATTACGTCGCCTCGTATCCGGCGTACGCACAACCGAACGGAACGGAACAGAATGGAACAGAACGGAACATGGTGTGCAGGTGGTGTGTCGCCTGTTACGAAACCGGCCCTTTTAATGGTCAGGTCTTAAGTAATAAACTTAATCGCGGTCGCGTATTGCGTATCAGGCAATTCCAGGCTCCCGTAACGCGCCGGTTAACGAAGAAAATTCACGCGACTTCGAGCACACGTACAAACAATTCGGTATGCCGCTTGTAATATCGTTATATCGTTCCACCGGTATACATTGACTTTATTCATTCATTATACTGGATTCTATATGCAAATTAATTGTACCTCTTTCTGCTACTTATGCACGTGTTAACAAGATTTTCAATGATTTCAGCGCACTGGTTCGATCAATTGTTAAATATCACCACTATTTGCAAAATTTTCACAATATCTTTATTTCAACGTTTCTACCTTATTTTAGATCATTCTCCAGCAAATTTTAAGAATTGCGTCTGTGAATTAATAATTCTTACTGTATTAAAAATTGTGTGAATTTAAGACAAGAAAAAACCACCGTTGCTTACTTGCTTAGTGCAATAGAAAATCATTTTTCATACTATATTATCGATTGCTCAGTTGATGATGGATATTTGGCGGTAAATTCAAAACACAAAATTGTCATTCTGACCTTCCTTTCACTGCTTTTCTACCATATTGAGTATGGTATTTCAAAAATTAACATTCAAGTTTAGTTTATTTTACACACAGTTGTGTGTATGTGGAAGTTGATGCAAATTATGAAGCTGTATTTTTCTAAACAATTCCTTATACAGCTTCATAATTTGCATCAACTTCCACATACACACAACTGTGTGTAAAATAAAGTAAACTTGAATGTTAATTTTTGTGAATGTGTTTTGAATTTACCGCCAAATATCGATCATCAACTGAGCGATAATATGTCAGTTTCGTTCCTATATGTTTTCACGTTACCTCATTACCATACATACTGTCGTAGATTCAACACGTTGTTACGTTAAAGGCTATAGTATGAAAAATTATTTACTATTGCACTAAGCACAAGTAAGCAACGGTTGTTTCTACTTGTCTTAAATTCACACAATTTTAAATATAGTATGAATTAGTAATTTACAGACGCAATTCTTAAAATTTTCTTGAGAAGGATCTAAAATAAGATTCGCAAATAGTGGTGGTATTTAACAATTGATCGAACCAGTGCGCTGAAATCATTGTAAATCTTGTTAGGAACAATTTACGATCGACATAAGGAAACATTTATTATGCACGTGTGTGCCGTCTTCTCCACGGTCGCTGTCGCCCGGTTTCAATGATGAACAGTGTGCCATTAAGTTTGGACGGTAGCATCCGGAATCGTTGAGAGATCGCGCTCGAGATAAGGGATCAGAGCGTTCGCGGCTTAACGACTTCCCGTTTCTGATTCGAAACCGCGACCGCCGCGAAAGTGGCGGAAAATTGGCTTTCACCGTCGTAAAAACCGTAATAACCCTTGCTTCCTGCGGGGGTGGTGGAACTGGAAAGTGGGGTGTCGCTCACGAGGCCTATTTCGATGCAAGAATGTCAAGGCGGCGCGCGGAGTCGACGGCCTTTTCGTCGTATTTTCTGGAAAAGGGCGTACACCTAGAGGCGAGTGATTAACCGTGCACGCATTTATTTCGCGCCGGGCAATTTGTCGTGTTAATTAGCCGTGTAACGAGGGGCCCGGACACGCGTCGCCGTCTACGAGAAAACCCCCCACACTGGCTGTCTAGCAGCCATTTTACTGTTGCCGATGCACCATCTTGCGGAAAAAGCTGGCGCGGCCGATACCGACGCGACGAGACGCGCCACGGCCTCATAACTCACGTCGGAGATTCAAATGAGTTAGGGATCCCATTCACCTAGCCGCGTCACGCCGAGAGACGAACGAAAATTTCAATTCACGTCCCATCCTGATCCCATTCCGCCTTCTGTTACTACCGTCTTTCTTGGCCGAGACGCGTTTATGCAGTCGCCGTAGGAATCTTAACGCTTAAACGGTCCAATATTATTTCCGGCCGACTTTTGCCACCCGCCATTTTGCCAGCTCGAGTGCTGGGTAAATAACAATCCGCGGACGTTCATAGTAATGCTGCCTTGATCGTCCGATGATGCCCTCTCGCAGAGCCGAGGACCGGAACACTCGGATCTTGCGTTTTCAATTGGTCCTCTGAAAGCTTCGCTTATTCAATTTCATACCACGTGTACGTTTCCTGCTTTTCTGCTAAAATTGGCTATATATATGTTCACGAATTAGTATACTAATGTTCTACTTGGCTTCGAGCTACGGTCTATTACCGAATTCAGGGTAAAGTCGAGGAAAATTTACATACCCAAAGCTAATATGTGTAGTGCAGGTAATAACTGGACTGTAGATTTTATGAATTTATTGCACGCGCGATAGAGTTCGGTATAGATGAAACTTCGAGAAAGTTTGATTACATTTTTATTTTATTTCGAACCCGATAGAAACGATAATAAACCAACGAAATTGTGGCGTAGTCTAAAACTCAGTATAGGTAAAAGTTCCAGAGAGTTTGATTACCTGTATTTTTATATCCTGTCGAGCCTCGTATAAACTCTAGCAGAGTAATCAAATCCCCCTGTTTAATTTAAGTTTCTTCGTCTGGGTGCGTAAAAATTTCGATTTGCGTTCTGGAATAATAACTGGAAACGATAGTGTTTCGGTAAAATGGAGAAGTTTTTGCATCGATTTCAAGTAACGATAGCCAAGTAGAGTATTTAATAATGAAATGGGTTTGGCAAGTTTTTGGGGCTGATTGACCGCCATGGCGTGTTCTTCGGGCGCGATGCGTATGGGGACATGCAACGCACATGGCACCACGGTTAACTTAAGCCATCCACGCTAAAACGAAGCTGAAACCCATTCCCGTTTATCCGCGGCGCGCGTTTGACACCGATTGCGGGCATAAATCTCGCCGCATCCCGTGCAGTTTTGTAATAATGCGTCCCGGTCCGCCGAGACGTCATCAAATATGCTATATTACGTTGTTGCTGCCGCGGAACCCGGCTTTTATCGAAATTATCCGTGCTCCCTGCGGCACCGCATTTCCCCGAATACTTTCGCGGCAATTACTTCCGATCTTCGCTTTAAATTTTTCACAACAATAACGCCAGCCGTCGCGCCGGTTTCACCAGAATTTTCCCTCTCGAGACAAATATTGGACGAGCTCCCACGAATTATGGCGCTGACCAAGATTGCTGAATCGTTTAGCCCTCGTTACAACTATTTCAATAATAACAAATTATCTCAGTCATTATTTTTGCACAAAATAAATGTGTTTCGTATCAAACGAAATGAATAAAATTGCTACGAGCAATGTTCCTTTTGCATGCTGTTCCACAGCATACAGTGAATATTTTACGAGGTAATTGTACAAGCAGAAATTAAAACAGGACCGAGGGAATGAAAATTGCGGTTTTAGCCGGGCTTTTAAATTATTGACAATTAGAGTCGCCAAAAATGGCACATGAGTCAGCAGTCTCTGCCTCTCGTGTATGTTATGACACACCGTGCTATGTCTGTACTGCGAATTTTTAATTGTTTATAATTTGATTGCGGAGCGAGGCCCGTAATTTTATCACTCTTTCGTGCCATTTTTAATATTGGAATCACCTTTTAAAATATCTGCGTGCGTCATCGTCAACAATTTTGGGATGTTCGCCATCCAATATTCGTTTCTGTCAAAGTATAAAACGACTGTAGATGTCCAAGCTGCCACTGTACTGTTTAAAATGTTTCCGGGATGACAATTAACAGTGACCCACATCATTGTTTATTCCATCTTCTTTCATGGACCGTGAGGACTGCGGACGGTCATGAACTTTCGTTCGGTGTCATCGCTATGAAATGATCAACCGTCTCAAGAAATCGAGAAGAAAGCTGCTGAGAAGACAGATATGATATAATTCCGATGAAATTTACTTGTGTAATGGACGATGAAAGTTTCGAACGCACGGAGGAACAGCGTATGGGAAGTTCTTTGACCTGTGCCGGCGCGCTGCGACTCTCTGCGTCTCTTTCGTTCGCATACGCTGTCCTTCCTTGCGCTCGAAACTTTCATCGTCAATTAAACCATTAAATACAGTTGAAATTATATCGTGTTTGGTATCATTTTGCATTAAAGAATGCCACGAATATATTGGTGAAAGTTCCATAAAAAAATAATGAAAAATAAAGAAGTTTGTCATCGGATTAGTTATGTTTACATTTCTCGGTGGCCGAGGCCTCTCGAGCTCGGCTGTCCTTCTCTACGTTCGGCAAAACTCAAAGAATAATTTCCCTGGCGCATAAATGACCCTCGACATACCCGTGCTGAGGACATTTATGGATAAAATACTGTATATACAAAATACAAGAAATAAGAGAAGGCCAAAAACTATTTATTTGATTTCCACCTTTTAATCCAAATAATAAATTAATCTTTTAGTTGCAAACAAGAAATAATAATTTATTTAAATAAAAAGTTTAGTTATTATTTGCCATTAAAATCACACGTTTATTTATTATATATTTAATTATTTATTATTTAAAATAAAATTTGCCCAAAACACTGGTGGACGTGTCAAAGATAGCAAGGATGTGCTATCATTTTGCCGAGTAGACTGCACGTCAGCGGCGTATAATTAAAAGGAGTCGGCCAAAGGTCCTCGTAATGGATGGACGCACGATGGGACGGTCCCAGCGAAACGAAATTAAATCGAAGGGTGCGCAAGCAGTTTCCTGGAGGAATCGAATGAAGGTGTATCGGTGGACGAACGGGTGGATGAAGGAGGGGCGCGTTATCGATGTCGCTGATCGACGTAATAGACGAGACGTGCGTGGAAGATCGTCAGACACGGGATACGGGCGAGAAACGCCGCTGTCAGCTAATGAGTCGGCCGCTTTGAAACGGTGTGTTTCTCTCTTTTCTCGGGTTCCCCGGGCGTTCGCTGCTACTCCATGCTCGTCACGCTCCTAGAAACGTACGTGGGACGCGCGCCGGGACACGCGAGGTTATAGTAATAATTAATTTCGAAGTCGCTTTGAAGTCAGCTGCGACGGAACGGGCCACGGCTTTCAGAGAGAGAGAGAGAGAGAGAGAGAGGCGTAAACGTCAGACGAATATCCGCGCCCTCCCTCTAACGCTCTCCTCTCTCCACACTCCATCTCTCCTCCTCGACGGATTCACCTGAATACCCCGAATTTAGCGTACGCGCGCCACCGGCACAATAGGCGACATGTTGATACAAAGGGCTTCGATTTGACGCCGTTCGGAGACAATTAACGGCTGCTGGAATTTATGCAAATCCGAGGAACGTGATCGTATTAGTCCTATCGTCTGCCATGCCGCCACGCTGTTTCGCACAGCCGATCCCGAAAGAGAAATCGGCCTTTCGCTGGCTCTGCCCAGGGCTGCCCTGGCCGATAACATCTAATCACAGTCCCCCGGTCAGAACCTGTCCGGGATCGCGAGCTTGAAAATTTCATGGAATCGATGCAACGCTGGTATGCGTCGATCGTTATCGTCAATTGATTTTTCTACGATTAGAACGTCGATTAGACCTGCATAATCAGCGGGAAACAAATGCTTGGAGAGCGGTGTTGAATGACCGGTATCGCGCACCTGCTAGTCACCGTGGCTGACAGTTTACTGGGCCGATGCTGGAGGAGCGCATATTTCGAAATTTTCGTGTATTGCTCCGGAATGATTGATCTTTTGCGATGAACGATTTTATTGGGCTTTAACGCGAACAAGTCCGGAAAGGCGACACGTCCTTCCGCAAAGCAGTCGTTCATTCGTCGTCGCGAGCAACTGTTTTATCAGACAGTCTACGATCTTCGAACTAGTCAATCTGTAAAGTGTGTTTGTGGGAAAGTTCCTCTGTAAATCGCGACACCGCGGAAATTAGAATTTATTATTTCGGTTGGCGTTACGGCGGAGGCTTGACGTGTATAATGATCGAGCGTGAGAGCCGTTAATCGGGCATAGAGGATCACGGGCGACAAGTGGCGGGTTTCGACTGTGCCGCCGGAGCCTAGAAGTCCATTTTCATCCGGCTCATCGATAAAATCAGCCCGACACGGCTCGGTGTGACATTTAATCCATACTGGAGGGCGTCAGAGGGTTAAAGCTGAAGTTTCTTGCACGCAAGAAACGGCGTGCGGAGCTTAGAGTTTCATTGCAAACTAAATTATCGGGGGCTTTCGGGAGAGAGTACCGGGCTGGCTCTCTCTCTCTCTCTCTCACTCTCGCCGTGGCGTTCTTGCCACGCGGAGATCGAAAAACGGTGTTGGCCCCGGGCTCTGCCGGGGGTTTAAATATTTCAGGACGGGACTTTAACGGCTAATCTCTCATTCCCATCTCTCCAGGCACGAACATATTTGCAAACTTAATTATCGCCGCGCGGCCGCGGAGATTATACGCCGCCTCTGAGCGAGGATCAGCGTCGCCGAATGTTTCGAAGCTCTCCGGGAACAAGAACACCCTGGCTCGATAATGGTTATCGATGCGGACCTGCTTCCTATTTTATATCATAATCTCGGATACAGTGTTCTCGGAGAAATATAGACACGGTAGGGACCGTATCCGGATAATCTATTATCAGAACTAGATTGTAAATCTATACGAGGAAAAATAAAGTGTGAAACAAGAATCAAGACTGCGATTGAAAATCGGAAAAGGAAACTGAAAAAGATCAGCAATGAAGAGGCCACGGCAATCCGTTAGAAAGATCGGCCAAAACAAAGAAAAAAAAGAAAAGAATACGAGGAAGCAATCATTATCGCGTAAACGAAGTGACGGAACAGAGCGAACGGCGCGGCGCAGCGGCAAGTGCAAAATATCTCTGGAGCCGGCTCGTTTCTTTTTTCCGGGATTGGTAGCGCGGCTCGAGCGTATTCGGTAAAGGGTATCCAATTTTTCAGCAAACTAATTACTCATCCGGGCCGCAACTGGGACGCGAAAATTGCGCGAAAAACTATCTCGCGTCCCGGTTCCTCGTCGATGTGAAATATACGTGCGTGTGTGCGTGTGTGGGGGGATGTGTCGCGGGGGGTACAGGGAACACGGTCCGCAGCACAATTTGCCCGGCTCGAATTTGAGGGAAGGTTATTCCCCGTCTTAACGAGACGACTTCGGTGCCCGGCAGCGGTACTTTATCGCGGGTACGCGTCCGTGCCCGGCGCTCGGCCTCCATTTTCTAAATATGACAATGATATTACCGGCGTGGCTGCACACGCCGCCCGAGACCATGTAATTTCCTGGAGATTACACTGCATTTTAGCATGCCGGCCCGATGACGATACGATACGATACGATACGATGCCCGGCTCGATATCTTCGCTAATGTCCCGACTAATGCACTGCTACCAGAGCCGGCGGCATATCACGGCGAACGCTTGCCGTATTTGCGAAAAATCAGACACGATCGGCATACATTCGTAAACGCGGTATTGTCTCGTTTCATGTCAAAGAGACGCGCACCGTTCTATCGCCGGTAGAATGTTACACGAAGACGATAGTATATTCACGGAAATTGGTAACAGAGAGATTAATCGTGTTTTTGGACCAGTACGGTCGGCATTTAGGCGTATTAACAGTATACAGGATTAAATAGTTCGTCGTTTGAAACGCCGAAATGTGGTCGACTGGGAATTGCACGACATAATTGGTAATTATGTGTAATTACCAATACGCCGAGCAAATGTAACAAATTTTAGCGCTTTCATCAAATACGTCGGTAATGTACAGAATAATTGAACTTTCCTAACTGGAATAATAAATTTCGACGATTACTACCTGTGGAATTTGTACTCGCGCCGTCCAATAAAACCGGGAAAAATCGAGAACATTTGCGTTATCGAAGCTGATTGGTAATTATTCGCGATTCACGTCGAATATCTGTGATGAACAAATTAGTCGACTCGCCGGGAAATACCCATGTAAAATTTAATAAATGCCACTTGCACGAGTTAGTAGAATATTCGATTAACGCTGGCGGGTATTACGTCGACGCGGTTTGTATTTCAACAATTAACATCTCTCGGCAGCTATGGCTGTAGTCTTCATAAATTTTTTAAGAAATGTCTTAAACGTCTTTTCAATGAAGCAGCCTCGTTATCTCGAATCCCGATCAATCGGAATATCCATTACACCGCCGCAACCCGCGTATTCATTAAAACAATATTCGTTTTCGCGTCGCGGCGGCCACAGTTTCCCGCTTAGCCCATTATTTCCAGCAAGGCCGTTGTCAAACGCATTAGAGCACGAAGTTCGTTTGGGGGGAAAGGATCGTTTGATGTCCGCAGGAACGAGCCGGGAAAACGGGTTTCGCAATTTCGGCGAGTATCGCGACACCGTATGTAGCCTGGTAGACGAGCGAGCGGGTGGAGGATGGAGGAGCAGCGCGAGTAGGAGAAAGGGGGTGGACAGAGCGAAAACATGGACGAGAGCGCGACACTAAATAAAAACGATTTCGCGCTCGTCCCGCCCCCTGTTCCCCACACCCCTCGCGAATGGTGCTCGTCTAAAACACACTTAACGCCAGAAGCTATTTATTTCACGAGGGTTATTCCCTCGGCGCAGTGTGTACGCCTAACATTTTTGTAATTAGTTTGCTCGCGAGCCCGTGGAAGAAGGGAACAAAGGAGGGTTGAAACGCGACCGAGACGGCGAGCACACCAACGCTCACGCTTTACCTTCACGCATACAATCGTTCCTACATCCACACCTACCACGTGTTTCGCGCCACCGCCACCACCACCACCACCGCCGCCACTAGCACGCGCAACTGCAAAAGGTAGTTTGCCAAAGAACAGTTAGCGAGCGAAAGGAGAAAAGTCGAGAGGGATGGAAAGCCGGCTTCCGCGCGCAGACGACTTTCGAGAGACAGAGAGAAAGAGAAAGTGGCGTGGTCTCGGCGGAACAGAGAAAAAGAAACGGCCTGTAGGGGTTGCAGAGGTTGGGGAAGAAGGGACAAGAAGAAACAGGAGGGTTAGTTTCGGGGTTCTAGGAGAGGAAACGAGAGGAGCAGGAATTACGACGAACGCGATACGACCGCCTAATTGCTGGCAGCGCGTTACGGGTGATTATTTTTTAATTGCTGCGATTAAAAGAACAAGATCACCACGCATCGGTGCGTGCATTGCAACCGTTTGATGTCCGAAACGCGCAACGCCTTCCGATGGAAAAGTCTTCGAAGGGGTTCGAAAAGAGGGTTGGCGAATGCGCGAAATTCGTGTGTGCTCGTGCGGATTCGGTTTCGCGTATACAGTATGGCAGCGGGCGAAGTCACGGAGGGATTCGAGTGGACTCGAGGAAGCGAGTACTTTGTTTGCCACTCTCTTCTCTCTCCTCCCTCTCCCTCTCTCTCTGTTCTTCTTTCTCTGGCTTTCTCTTTATTTTTGTCCCTCTCTGTTCGTCATCGATTTTACGCTTGACGTTATTTGCATACTTTACGCCGATACGTTAACGCCGCCCACGGGTTTGCCACCTAGCCATTGACAAATTTATTTGCCGATTCGGCCAGGTGGATTTTATCGACGGATAAGCAGCTTCGTTAAATCGATCGGCCGGATCGATGCTGCTTGTTTACGGCCGGGCTGTTTTAACGAAGCTGAGGAGACACCGACACTATTTTACAAGGTCCTGTCGCGTCGCGAGAGCTACACGGGGTGACGTTATGCAGAGTGTTTGCCGATGATCGACAAAGGTTTGTTTCCGTGGGTTGATACTCAGGGGTGAGCCCCTGCGTTCGCTTCTTTGGCTTCCTGCGGCTGGAGTGATTAAATTCGGAACTTATATGGTCGTGTCCTTCGCCGAGACGTTTCTGGATTGTAGGGGTAGTGAACAATTGTGAACCTCGTAATTCGATCTTTGTGCAAGATATAAATTTCTGATTTGACATATATTCTGTAAAGTAACAAACAACTTCGGAACAATGTGAAAACGTTCAAACGGAACAGCGATCAATGTTAATTACAAAACATCCTGCGCCGACATAAATTCAAAAAATGCAAACGGAAATTACTTTCGATTCGACCCAACGTACAAGTTTCAAATTAAAGAGTCTTCATCCCCGACGAACTTTGCCGCAGGCAACATCCTGAAATTTCAATCACGTCCTCACATTTTCCTTTTTCACCCGAACAAACTACTCGCGCAAGAAGAAGTTCGCCGTGGCAACAGTTCGCCCTGATTTTTGCATAAACTATCAGCAAGACTCTGCCATCTCGCGATGATCTACTTGGTTGGTTGTTTGCTCGTCGAGCGACTCTATCGCGTGATCATTAATCGCGCTTTTGTCGATGCATTCACCGCGAGCCGCGCGGGGCTGTCGATGAACAACGATCACCGGGGTTCCTTTGAGAAGGTTATTAAGTAATGAAATACTCCAGAGGAGCCTGTAAAGATGCACGACGGACAGCTAATGTCCGCAAGCCTTTATCTCTTCGCGGAGAGACTGGCAGGTCAAACAGAGAACCTGTTCGCCGGTTGTCGCCGAACGGTGAACGGAGTCACGGTTGTTTGTTTCTGCAAAACGATCCAGCCGGTGCTCGCGTGAATTACGATCGTCTGGCTCTCGATCCCCGCCGACGCGACGGCCTGTGCGGTCTAGATCCGCGATGCACGAGTTCGCACGCCTAACGTCGTGACCATTATTCGCGGCGAGGACAGTCCTCGTTTCCCTTTGGCCACGTACTTCCGCACCTACAGCACCCTCTTTCCGGGCTGACACTTCGGCCAAAGGCGTTGTTCGACGGTAGGCCCTGACGGCGTCATTGTCACCGAGTTCGGGTGTCCGCAGGACCAAGCAACCTGTCACTTTTAGGGATGATACCTACAGTGACTCCCACAAATATTCGGACACTCTTAGAAAGGCGATAACTTTTTTAATATTGTACTATACGATTTTAACTGTTTTAAGAAACAAACGTAATTGTATATATATATATTTAAATATATTTTTAATAAAAAATTAATAACAAACATTTTCTTTTTTTGAAAAATTCAAAAGTCTACATACGTCATGTGGTTGGGCATACTCTATATGCTTTGGGTTGAGCCTTTTGAAAATTTCGTTACTTCTGCGGTAGGACGCACCGTTTCCAGACATTAGCTTTTACTTACTAGCGTAACGTCTTAGTCCGATAGTAATGGCGTTTCAGCATTATTTAAATTGAAATATCTCCTGAACTGTACTTTTTTATAACGACTGTGCAGCTGCATCGATTGATGTATTAAACTATGCTTTAGTAACAGCCGAATGTAACGAAGTCATAAAACCTGATTGTTATTTACAAGATAAACATATTAATTTATTTCACGAAATTATGAACAGAACCAAGCGAGCAACGATTGAAACTAGAAAACTATTGAATTTCCCTGAAAACGTATAATCTTCTTAAAACGTACACTTAATAATGATAATAATATGCTGCAACTAACGAATCGGGAAGTTCGTTGTGTGACTCTTGGAGAGCGAGCGAGCAACAATAACCCTCTAGTTTTAGAATTTTTTTCCTGAAAGGGAAATAGTAATTATTAGGATTTCAGTCGTACGTATTATTCCGTGGGATTAATTTGTGTTCTTTCTATGTTCCAGGTAAGTCGATGTCTTCTTCTACTGTGTTATTGGCAAAAGATGTCTGCTCGTGGAGAGAGTAAGTCGAATAATTTGCTACGAATAAAAAAATACATCTTCTTCGATCTTCTAAAGCGCTTGAAAAGCAAACTGAAGAAACCGTTAATGAAACAGTTGGTCCACGCGGACAGGAAGCACAATGGCGGTAGATGAAATGTACACATAATTCGCTTTGCGGTTGCGGTTACGTCCGCGGCGATGGTGCCCGGAAAGATCGATTATGTTGAGAGCGGCGTCCTAAGCAGCGCAGATTAAAACAATCATTTTTGCTCGGACGAGCATCGCCGCTTGCTGTTTCGTCATATTTCATGGCTGGTTAGCCGCATAATGCGGCGAGGCAGCTTCAAGAAGTGCTTCGGCCCTTAATCATCCTTTCGCTACCGTTGTCATCGGCTTGTTCCGACGCGGTGCGCCCCGGTGCTGTATCGATGATCTTTTCTTTTCGCCTCCGCCTTCCGCTTGCCCGTGCTCGGTGCATATGCTTGCTGCGACTCGTCTCTCGTTAAAACGAAATGCAAACGCGCGCCGCGTTGCGAGACTATCGGGTTACTCTCCGCAGGCTCCGATTCGTCTCGTTTCCCTTCCGATTGTCTTCTACGCTCTGCGCGATACATCATCATCTCGCATTCTCTCCGGGCGATGGAAGCACGGTCGCTTATGGTCGCCTTGCGAATCACTCGAATCGCCTCTGGACCATTAATACTCGAATCGTTCCATCGATCAATACGTTAATACGTACTGGTACTAAAAAAATTAGAAAAATATCCTCATCGACCGATAGAGCACCGACCCCAGAATTCGAGTAAACTTTTGTCTGTAGGGGCGTGTTAACCACGGTCCAACGTCGCCCTCAGGGTTGTAGCTCCGGAGACACGGGTCTCGCGAAGTCGAAGAGAGGCCCGGCGCTTCCTGTACGCCGTACGCAATCCCGCGTGTCCCTCTCGCTCTTTATCCCTCTTCTCTGTATCTGTCGACCACTCAGACAGGGCAAGAGTGCTCTGGGATCCCTCGTTTTCCTTCCCCGGGTTTGTCCCTCCGTGGTCGATTCGTACAGCGTATCCCCGCGTGCTTCAATTACGAGGAGGAATGCTCATTTGGTGGCCGACGGGGGGCCCGTAATGGTCACCGAGCACTCGAAACTATTATCGAGAGAGCCGCGAAGCACGCCGATATGGGCACAATGAGCCAAACTGCGATTTTACATGTAGTTGAGAAAAATTAAAAATTCTTCGTTCTTCGTTCTTCGTTCTCGAAGTTCATTTTCATAGTACATGCACGGTTGTTTCGGAATTTTTTAATAAAGTTTTCGTTTGTACTACTTCTACAATTCGCGTATTAATTCGTTCCCTACCGAAACAGCCATAAAAGTTAGCAAACAGTTAACTGTTTAAGAGAGAATACTATAGAGACACGTACAACTCGGTAAAACGTCAAGCAAATAATGCTTAATGTTGATAAAATACAATTAGCTCCCTGTGTGCTTACCATTATTTTACCTTCCGGGAGAGCTTACTATTCAAACGCAAACGCGACGGAAATAAACATTCGTCCGTGTTTCAGTTTAATCCCGTAAGAATTAATTACCAGCTCGTAATGACTCAACACTTTTGGTTCCTTCCGTGCCTTCAAGCCTCCTTTTAATCAATCTGTTCCACGGAAACAAGTGTTAAGTGCTCGCACCCTTTATAATTCCACTTCGGTGTATCCCCTGTTTTATATTTCTATATAGGTGTGCTTTACGATTTATTATTTATCAAGTTGAATTTATTCAGCTCGCATGCAGAGCAGAGCGAAGCGAACGCAAATTTTTATTATATATGCAATGGGCCAAACACGCGCTACCAATTAAAAATAATAACACCGATCGATTGTCGAACAAACACCGAGCCGACGGCAGGCCGAACCACTCGTTCGAGCCTGTCAAACCAGCAATTTTCGGCAAATCGAGCGATTGAGACGTCGCGACGCCCTTTTCCCCGCGTAATAACAATGTTCCTGGCATACTTGATTCGCGTGCGTGGCCGGCAACGATAGCACTGACACGTGCGTGCGAGCTACGCCCAAGAAAGATGGTGGAAATAAGGAAGTCGTATAATCCATAGGGAGAGCAGTCCCTCCCCCCACGACCGCTTGGAAAGGACGATCTAATTTATTTTTGAAATCAGGAAAGGTATTAACGTTCGTCGCACGGTACATACACGGTTCGCTCGAGATTGCCGGGCGTCGCCGCATATATTAACCATTTTTATCCGATACGCGGTAAAATAGTTCTCGTGTACCTTTATCGCCTGGTGTACTTCAGTCCCCGGGTACAATTGATACACGTGTCCGGTGAAATTTAGCGGATTAGAATCCGCCGGCAATCCAGGCCGCGTTGCGTTTCTTTCCAACGTCGAGGGGGAGATTATGGACACTTGAAAGCTTACAAGTGGCATTCATGACTCGAAGAAATTTCTTCCCGCAAAATTATCGCCGGAATTAATGGCCAGGGAGGACCGTTTAATAGATATCACACCCGTGAAATTATCTGAACGCTCTGACCTTTTTAAACATGAAATTTTTTCACCTGGGATAGTTTCTCTTTAACTTCTCATTCACTGCGGTCCTACAATTCACGTCACATAATACATAATACAAATTCAGTAAACTCGTGATAGAACTAGTTTCAGGTTAGAACGTCCGCCTTAATAGTGGGATAAAAGTAGGGAGAGGAAGCCGCCCCTAATGGGTTCGAGTTTTTATTAGCTGGAATCGGTGTTTGGCTGGTCGAAATTTTTAATCCGCCCCGGTAGCCGGTTGGCAATCTCCGGGAAAGCACTTTTCCGGTCTCGGCCAACGGCGGCGGGCGTCTTGTTCGTCGCCCCGTAGACGACCACTAGCTTGCATTTCTTATCACGGTGATGGGGTGCACGCCACTGGAGTGGAAACACCAATCGAGCGATGGAGATTGCGACGCTAACCTCCGGGAAAAGGCTTTTCTACTGGAAGACCTCCCTCTGCGCCACTGCGCTCGCCTGCCCCGACCCCGACACAGTACTCGTTACTACCGGTCTCTGTCTCTCCGTCTTCATATTCGACGCAGAGATCTCCAATCTTGCATATTCGATGCGTCGCTTCTGAGAGATTAGATTCCGTCTATCCTTTCCGAGCGGCCTCTACGACCGCTTTTAGTCGAGTTCTCTCTCACGCACACACACTCTCGCTTTCTCTCTGCCGGGCGTGTAACGAGCTATCGAGCCCTCGAGCTTGCCTCTGATAGTTGCGGTCAACGCGGCGGGCCTGGAAAGTGATTAACGGAGACGCGGCCGACGGGATTGCGACCTTGCAAACAATCCCGATGTCCGGAGCCTTGCTCCACGCCGACCAGGCCTGCCTTTGCGGCCTGGACAGCGTTGAATCCTTCACTTCCACGGCGCAGTCTTCTTTCAGCCCCGGCTGAAGGGGTACGGATTCCGAAAAGTGTGTCGTCGGACTTTTCACAGCTCGCGGACAATCGGCAGATCTGCTGCAATTTCTGGGAAAGCCCTTTTCTTGATTTCTAATCCTGGCCAAGCAGATATTCGAAATATTCGAGATACGTGACTCAAACAATTGATCAAATGTTTAATTTTGTTTAACTTTTTATTTAATTGAACACGTGTTAATAAGATACGGAACAAAATATTTTATTATAATTACATACATAGTTTTTGTAGTTCATATAATACGGAATTAACTTAAATATGTTAAACTTTTTAAAAAAAATTAAATGAAATTAACAAATTGTGTAATGATCAAATTTTTGAGTTTGGAAAAATGAAATATTAGTACTTCGTATGCCCTCCTTTCGCTTTCGATACGGCTTCCGTGCGTCTTGGCATACTATGTACTAAACTTTTCAGCCTTAATATTTTCCCAAGCAGTTTTAACTTCAGACCACAATTCAATAATACTTCTTGAATTATGATCGAAGTTGGCAACTGTTCTTTTTAGTAAACCCCATGGGTGTTCTATTGGGTTCAGATCAGGAGGCTGTGGGGGCCAGTCTAAAACAGTAAAACCATGAGCTGGTTAACCATTCTTTGGTGGTATGCTCCCGTCACTCGGTCAATTGTTCCAAGCGTATAATTATTTCTATAATTTCCCGCGACTCGGAACTGCCTGCACAACTATCTCGGCCGATAATTAATTTGGAGGCGCGGTTCTCGAGGCTAGGTACAGGGGACGAATAGTCTACAACAGCATAGTCAGCGTAGAACTAATAGTTGAGCGAAGCTTCAAATTGATTCTTGGGCGACACGTCCCCTGTATCCGGGACACGTGTGTAGTCTCCGAGAACATTTCAGTTTCCGTCTGAGGTAAACGTTCGTGGCTGCGCGGGGGCAAATATTAGCACGCCTATTATTTCTTGTAATTATTCCGTAGAAACAAAAGTCCTCCGACGATAATTTCCCCTCATGCAGCGGGGACTGCCCTTAATCGTTATCGTATACGAGCTCGTTCGCGAAACCAACCCCTTTCTAGCAGACACCGGGGTTACGCGTGTATCGTTAGTGCGTATAACGAGAAGCTGGCAAACAGTTTTCTCGTGTTCCTCCGAAGTTGCTGTTTGAGGAGTGAACCCCCGTCCGCGGATTCTATTAGCCTCGGCTCTATGGTCTCCCGGCGCCATTTCGCGACAGAATGTACATCGTTGCGAGAGAAAAACGGTGTCCGCAACGAACGAACTGCACGGCGCCACTCTAATCCCCAGGGGAAACTAGAAAACCTAGATTCCAAAATTACCGGCCCGACTAAGTGCCCGTTACCCGTCGAATGGCAGACTGTTCGTAAACAAGATGTCGATCCCGTAAAACTGCGGCATATTCGTTGTCCCAGCTTATTTTAGTTTTACGGCCAATAATTTCGACGTGTCGATGCCACTTTCTGCTGGCTAGATTCATCGAAAAATGTTACACATCTTTATTAGCATTTGCAGACTGAATACATTATGACTCGTGAATAAAGAATAAAATGCCGGGTCACCGTCGGGTCGACTTTATCAAGGTGCACCAGACAAACTGCAATGATTTATGTAGACCGCGGCTACTCATTTTTGCGTTATTACTGTCGTCGTTCTCGATGAGCTCGCGTTGGCTCACCCTTTAATTCCCGGGTACACTTCAGCGGTGCTGCCTCAGACTGTCACGAGTCAGACTATCGCTTATTTATCCGTACCCGCGATCCTATGCTCCTTCCCCTTGAAAAATCGTTACGATTTATAGGAGGCGTCGTTACGTCGTCTCGCAGCGATCATTACCACGAAACAGCGGCATCCTAACATGGTTTATACCCTTCGATATAGACGGTAACAGCCAAGGGGTTAGTATGTGACCCAGAGAGAAGGCTGTGCGCGCCGAAGAAAAATCGCAAGAAGGATCCTCCAGCCCGGTATCCTCGACTCGGTGTTCCCTCCCTGGAGCCCTTTGTTTCACTTGCTGGCTCTTTCACGCAACAAGAGTACACGCCCGTAAAGTACACTCGTTGCGATAATGCGAATTTCGAATGGCACTCCTGAGAGAGTGGAGATTTCCAGCTCGCAGCGATCCCTCGATATTCCCCGAACGTTTCCTTACACGTTCTCTTCCTCTCTCGCTCTCTTCTTGCTCCCTGTTCGCTTCCCTCGGCTCGTCGGTTCCTCGAGACAATTTAGATCCTTTTTAAACGGTCTGCAGCCTGAATATACGGTACGGCACACATACATTCAGAAGAGAGAGGGAGAGAGAGGGAGAGAGAGAGAGAAGCTCGCGTCCACTTTTAAACGGACAAAGAGGTACGTGACGCGGCTGGATACGCACAATCAGCCCGCAGTGATTGAGGCATTCAACGCGTGGGCACGCACTCTTACGCGCTCTTACGCACGCTTAGAAGCGGACCGCTGCGCTGTCGAATTCTCACGCTCTCTTCGGATCTATTTCTGACACGTTCAACGCGGATCTTACACCGACGTTGATTCCTCGAGTGCCCACAGGAATAGGGCTTCTTTTTATCCCGGTGTAGACGATGCCGCTCCCTGTGACCGGGTCGAAATTGACCCAACAGTATCTGATCAAATTGTTATATTATGTATTTTTGAAGTGAAACTTCGTTTGGCAGGGTGTAAGCCTAATTCGCGTCACGGAATTCGCGACAGGAAAAAGCGTAACGGTCAATAATATAAGTGGGGAAGTATACAAAAATTTTTATACTATTAATTTCTATATTTAATTTAAAATACCCTCGATTTTGAATTTAACCTTAATTATCATATTAAACTGTATTTTATCTATACGTACAATACTCTCCCCAAATAATTCTAATGAAGCGACAACAAGAACAGGAACAACTCTCGATGCAGTATTTGCAAGACATTTAGACAAAATTGAATCGAGAATATTTATATCATATTTTAGTTATCACAAGCCAATTGTTTCAATGATAGAATCATAGAAAATCATAGAAAAAATAATGAACGATCAAAATCTTTTGTTTGGAGATATTGAATTTCTGTTCTCATTTTCGTCGATTCCAAATGCGATGAATCTTTGATTTAATTGTGAAAGTATAGAGGATCGGAGTTTAATGATCAATCGCGTAAATCGATTCCCATTAAAGCTCAGATGCGTTGCTTATCCACACTGCGTCGACTTTCTTTCCTTTCACTTTTGATTTTCTTCTCGGAACTCGGCTGTATACTCTCTATTTGTCTCATTGCGGCGAATTGACGCGTAATTTGCCATTCAATGTATCGGTTCTGTCACGCTGCAGCAGAGCATGATGTCTGAGTCACTATAGTCCGCCAATCGACGTGTGAACTTTAAACTTTCTATCGATATTTCCGATTGATACTGTTGTGGAAGTCGTTGCAGCAACCTCGAAGCAGCATCTCGAAACGCTCGAGAGAAAAAGAGGCTTCATCTGTATGCCAGACTGCAGATCTTTATTCAAAATAATGTTCCCTTGGAATAATTTACAACAGGATTTATCCGCTCTTCCAACGAAATAAACGTACTACCACTGGACCGCGGATCCTTATTCAAGACGAAGTTCCCCGGCAATAATTTACAGCAGGAAAAGAATATCGTTAAACTTAATCTCTACATTTAATTTCGTTCCTCGCATTGGTATTCAAGACGAATGCATTGTCGCGAAAAAATGCACTATCGCGACGCATTCCAAACTGGAGAGCAGTGCAAGTTGTGTGCAAGCTCTAAGGAACTTCTACTTGAACTTCTGCTGACGCCGGCTGCAAGAATTTAAGAATACCGATACACGACTTACAGCTTGATAAAATTGTTGATGCGGGATACGCAACTAAATGAAATCCAGATTTTCTATACGTGGTTTGAGATAAACTAGACAGTTAATTTCAGTCCGAAAAAACTGCAGCTACATCCGCGTCCCTGTATCGCGGAGCGACGCTTTGCAAGTGACTCAAGGGAAAGATATTTTCATGGAAAAGATTCGCCGGCTCCTCGGAGGAAAAAGACCACCTATCCACTTGGCGGAAGTATTTCTCCAGGCAGATACGCGTCGTTAAAGTTGAATCCGAAGAAGGCATCCGAGAATTCCTCTCGGTTGCGTAGTCCTCGCAGCAGGGGGACCCGTCGGTGGAAGGGTTCGACGGTGCACCTGTCCGATGCAGGGTTGATCAGCAATCCGGAGAGGACAAAATTTCAATCTTGTTGGCCAGTTTTTTCCCCCTCCCCCGGTTACATCCGGGACCGGAGGCGGCGTAATTTCCCGGCGCGTCTGGCCGCGTTCCGTCTCCTTATCTCCAACTTTAATTACTTCGTTTTATTCGGAAAAGGAGGGGTTCTCGCTCCCATAATGAGAAGTCTGGTCGTTCGGCCCTCTGTCATCGGCGTTCATCGTTCCGCGGGGGTGGTTGGTAGAGGTGGCTGCTTCCCGTGCTCAAAGTCCGCCGTCGATTCCCTTCTTCCTGTCGAGGTCCGGGTTCCCCCTGACAAAGGCCATCGGCCAGTTTTAATTAGCCTGAAACGCGGCTACCATGGGATCCACTTATTGAAAAAGCCGAAAGGCCTGTCCGCCCACGGAGGACCTGAACAGAGGAGAGGGAGGGCACCGGTCATTTGTGGAGCGTCTTTCTTCGCTTTTATTAACCCTCTCCCCTCCCTGCCTCCCTCTTCGTGGACCATCCTAGCCCCCGGACCCGTTCCGCTCCTCCAATATCACGTTATTGCACTCCGCCGCCTGCAGTGTCGCTATAACCGACACGGCGGTGTAGGTGGTTGCTCATCTAGCTGCTCCCCGTTCGATTTATTTCCCTTTTCTCGGCGGCCGTTCTCCTCTCTGCTCTTCTTCTCCTTCTTCTTCTTCGTCATCTCTCTTCTTCGCTCTTCTTCTTCTTCGTTCGCCGAAGCGACGCGACGGCCAGCCGCGACGACCGTGCTGCTTTATTTCCACCTGCTCCCGGTGTGTCCACAATACGCGGCAATAACCGGGGAATCGACGGTTAGCTCGATACCACCGGTGCGTGTCCGCCCACAGGAGACCCTGACAAAGACGGCCATCCACGGCTGCTTTGTCCGGGTCACCGTGCCTTTTCCCCGACTTCCAACAGCCAACAGCTCCGGATCCTATCGCTGCATCTGAATCTAAGTGTTCGTTACGGATACCCGATGGAGACTCTGCTCGAGTTTTTTTTTCAGAGATCGACCGCTGATCCATCACCGGCGATCGCAGCATCAAGATCTATAAGCTCGGCGCTTCTTCGACCTCGAGACGCCTGAACTTTTAGCTTCTCTTCGCTCTTTCTTCAATCTTCGCGCTCGAACGGAGAAGATCGAAATGGCACAGCCGTAATCTCGCGCGATTTTTCGATTATTAGATTTAATCGATGTTTTACTTGTTTGCTTCGGGTAAGTTGAACCCACATCCTACTCTCAGGCTCCTCTGTCTCTCTTGCTCCCTTTCCCTCGGTTTCGGTATGTCAAATATTTAATCCAACCGCTTTCTCTTAAAATCCACTTAATCCACTACTTCGCCTCGCGGCCGCGATGCCACCGGTAGACATTTCGATGCTGCTCTCCCGTGCTCTTTGAAATTACATTCTTCACAATGCTACGGCGAAGTTATTGCTTCCGGTTTTGCTGCGGCAGAAGCACATAGCCGCAGGAAAATACGGGGATACACGTACAACGTACACACACGGTTCGCGTTTGGTAAAACGGCGGCTTCGAACGGCCCACCATAACTTAAACTACTGGGGACATACGCTCCGCCTTATTCATTCAATTTCACGTTTCTTCGACTGTTTTCGTATAATAGCCCGAGCCGTCGAATAAATTCTGAACACTCGCGCCGTTAAGTATCGCTTGACTAATATGTCTGTTTATTGCTGGACGGTTCCACTTATCAGACGTGTTTTTCGAACTCTCGTTCGTGCGCGCCTCGGTGGAAATAATACTTTAACATTTTTATTCGGAAGGTGAGATATCGCTTTCGCTAAAGCGAGTGCGAGGAAAAATACCGTCTGTCGTTGGAAAGTTATATTTCTACTCGATGCTTGTAAAGAATTCGATGATCAGAAACTTCTTGCCATCGCAAGCTTCGTTAATGTGTGCTTGGGACTTGAAACTAATTGCAGGAAAGACATTATTTGAATGATTACAATGTTGAAAACGGTGAAAACATTTTATCATAATATTTCGACGCTCGTATCATTCGATAAAAACATTTCATTACGGTATCTCACGTCCATTATTCGGTTGGAATCTTTCATTTGGACATTTTATTATAACATCTCGCGTATATTGTTCGGTAAAAACATTTCAGTTGAAAATTCCTACGTATCATTCGATAAAAACATTTGATTATGAATTGTACAACGATCACTGTAACACGGTAACGGATGTTGATTCACTTTTACCGCAACCCTTGTGTTTACCAGTGAAAGAAATGATTCTACCAGGGTGCAGGAGGGTTAATTGTGTTCCAGGAACGCTGTTATCGATTGGATAATCCGATGAATAGGGGACGATGATTGGAAAGTATCCGGTTCCCGAAAGAAACTGTCCACCTCGCGTCATGTCCACTGTCGATACGAATTTTTCTTTCGGAGTAAAACCCGAGATCGACGAGCCCCCGACGAAGAAAAATCGTTCGTTGCAGCTTGAATACAACGCTCACGGACAATGTGCCTTGTAATCTTATACTTGCCCCCGCGGGCCGATGCCCGGATGTCTTTTGACAAATATGTTGGATCGTCCCACAGTCTGCTTCATCTATAATGTAATTCGAGATCGTAACTACTCGCGGCAAGATTATATTATGAGTTAGCTCGGGGAAAAGGGCCGGCCCCCGACGACACCAGAGAATTTCTGACCGAAGGTCCACCATCGCCATTACTCACGCGGTCGTGATTCATTAGAGGGTTCTAGGAGAAATTAAGCGACCCGTTACACGCCGCGCCGGTCCGTGTGATTTTTGACGTATCGAAATTATCAGTCGTTAGGACAGCTACGGGGATTCCAGGATACAGTCTTTGATCGCCCTGTACGGAAAACTGCTACCTATTCTAATCGTGACAATAATATTATGCCTATTATGCTGCGAATTTCGTTCTACGCTCCGAGATTGGTCCATTAGAATTTCCGATTTTCTGCATAATTCCGATTACAATTCTAATTATAGATACCATTACGATTCTGCATAGCGCAGCAGAACCTCGATTAACCGGGTCATGATTATCGACGATCTCCATCATGCCTGATCTTGGAATGCGCATAGTATTTGTATAATATCTACAGATAAATGGGTTCACACGAATATTCCCAATAAGAAGCAACAAATTCAACAAACAATTAAATGAAACGCACCACAGGGGAGAAACTCCCTGTCAAGCAGCTCTACTTAACATACAAGATGGCTCATTGCACAAATTACGCTCGAAAATATATCGAATCCAAGTAAAAACGCCTCGAACACGAATCGCGCGGCAACAAGCTGGGAAAACGTTTTACAAATTCAGTTTGACTGGCAGTAACTCTCAGAATCCTTACCCACGTGCGCCATCAGCTGTCATCGAGTAATTCCAATCTACCCACTTGCATCCTTCAGCCGTCAGCTTCTGTAGCGTACGTGTATTCCGAAAACACAGAAACAGCCTATAAGGAATCCCTCGGGTTTCGATTACCTCATTCCCGACGCAACGAGGCCGTTGCAATTCCGCCTCGGAACCTGTTGTTGTTATAATAATTCAACCGTTGGGATTCGCGCGGGAGCGACGGCGCGGCGGGTAGGCTACCGATCGAGGACAATAACGGAAAGATGGCGGCGTAAATTTCCCGGGAGCGAGACTGTAACCGTATCGCGGCTCCGGGGACAAGAGACGGGGGCATAAAAGCAACGGGGAAAAGATTTTCGATAACGAGACGGCCTCGCGCGCCGCGATGCAATAAAGCAGGGAACGGGGGCAACGTAATCCCGAGTGTCCATAAAGACCGGCGAAGGAGCACGGGAAAATATCCTGGAACCGTAGGGCGCGGCCTCGGCGTTTAATAATCATGCAGACCGTCGAGTGTTGCAACCCGCCGCAGTCGCAGTCCGCGACTGCATCGGTCCCCTGCACTTGTCCCGCGCCGGGTTTATGTAAAACGAACAATCGAATTACCAGTCGTTCATATGGAAATGGAGCGGCGTGGGTGGGGGAAGACGGCCGCGGTCGAAAAATTTTGATAACGTGCCCCGAACACCGGCGCGGCGACGCACAGTGGACGAGAAAGCGAGCTTTTTGGACAAAAATCTGCTGACAACTCAGTTTCTCATCGATTCAATTGAGATTTTTATTTTAATGTTCGTGAAGGACTATACTTTGATGACGTGCTGCGCGAAAATCGTTATCAGGAATCCTTATCTACAAAACTCAATAGCTCCGGGGTCATTCCATGCCGAATCGATCACTTTTCGCAGGCACCATCGCCGATTTTGTTCAAAATGATACATGTTGTAGTCCATGTGAAATTAGGGGGGGTTTTAGTCATCATTTTGCCGTGTAGCCCCA
This sequence comes from Lasioglossum malachurum, assembly GCA_028455605.1. Lineage (NCBI taxonomy): Eukaryota > Metazoa > Arthropoda > Insecta > Hymenoptera > Halictidae > Lasioglossum > Lasioglossum malachurum. The sequence goes on along the minus strand of CM052317.1, from coordinate 10,526,240 downwards.
TTTCCTTTACCAGGGCCAGATTTACAGTTAAAAATTTTACGGTTTAGGGTTAAGAAGTGTCGGTTGCTCAGCTGGGACATGCAAATTTATGATATGGGCGGATGATGTATCGGAGTTATTGGGTTTTGCAGATAAGGATTCTTGATAACGATTTTCGCGCAGCACGTCATCAAAGTATAGTCCTCGACGAACATTTCAAAAAAAATTCCAATTGAATCGACGAGAAACTGAGTTGTCGGCAGATTGTTGTCCAAAAAGATCGCTTTCTCGCTCACTGTGCGACGCCTCACAGAGGCAAGTTTCAACGAAAGTAATATTTTTATATCTACGAGAAATTATGGAATCTATCGCACTATTGTTTGCCGCTGTGCGCCAGTTTCTGTTCGTTTCTCTTCGACCGTGGTATCGACAAACAACCGGTAGAATGTGTATAAATAAGCAAATGATTGTAAATATTTAGTTTACGCAACGGCAAATAGTAGATTTCCTATGCACGAGCTTCTATTTGTGTTCGATAGTCGATTTCCGCAAATATTGTTTCGTCCTCGGAGCGCATCAAGCCGGGGATTTGCTTGAAAAATGGCTAATAAATCTTTCAATTTGGCTTTACCAGAAAGACTGGCATCTGTGAATGAAATGCAATTATTTTACCCCACGATGCACAGTGAATTTCCAACGGAATCACCGAAATAATAGCAAACTAGAAACTGTGAAACAGATGATTGGAGCGTCGGTGTTAGGTTCGCCGTGCAACGCCGTTACGTGGGGATTCATGGTTGTTTAACGCGGCCGGGAAGGATTAAATCGATCAATTACTCGGTTAATGGGTTAATAGAGGTGGTATGGTGGTAAAAGGCGGAGGCGAGAACAAAAAAGCGTTAAACAATGGCTAGTTGCGTGCCAGTGGGACCGTCGGAGCCGCTCGGGCTTCGTCCCCAAACGATTTTGCACGTTGTACCGAAGCCCGCGATGAAGATTGCGCGTGTCCGATCCCGCGGAACGGTGTCAAGCTTTTTCCAAGCTGGGAAGTCGAGGATTTTCACCCCTCTTCGAACGGGCGACGGTGACTCGGGAGTTGCGAAGACCCGTTCGCTCGTTTTCTTGCGTCGCGGAAATTGTTGTCTTCTGGTTCGGCTGGTTTTGCAAGCTCCGCTGACTGGGCAAAAACAGGAAGCACTTTATAGTTGGTCTTCTCTCTGTCTCTCGCCTCTCTTCCCTCCTCTAGAGAGAGGAGAAGCTGGCTCGCAGAAAATTTTAACTGGGAAAGATGATTAATGGGGATTACGAGGATTCCGTGTAGGGTTGCAACCGGCAAATGTTTCGTTCCAGAGAAATTCGAACTGAAATTAGGGACAGGTGTAGGCTGCTTCTCCAAAGTGGAGATCTAATTGTGGACCGTGCTGCTCGGTTTGTGGCCTTTTGCTTTCGGCGACAGTTTCATTAAACGGTCGGCAATTTTGGATTTCGGGTAAATTCGTTTTTACGGTATAACAGATGCCAAGAGCTTAAAATTACATTTGAGCAACTACGAGAGCTGCGAATTCATTTGTACGCCTAACAGATACTACGTGGTTTCTTCCTATATCGGTGATGCATACGGCGTCCTCCATTTCCCAAGTGTTCCATCCGGAGTCTTTAGGTCTATCGACTAGGCCCCGGTAATTGCTTTCGAATCCACTCGGGCCGGTTCGTCTCGAGGGTCCGAGTTAAGGCAATAACGAATCTTTGGACAGCGTTAACCCGAAATTAATTGACCCCAATCGAGCGAGCGGGGACCGGTCGCCGGTTCGCAACGCGATTTGTCCGGCACATCTGCCGAATCGAGCGTGTGTCCGTGGTTAAACCTCCTTCGACGAACCACCGTGACCCGAGAAAAGAAGAAGAGGTAACACAAGGAACAGATGCGGCTCTCGTTCGCGAATCGGGAAATCCCTTGGGCACACGCCGAGAATTTATATGTAACAAGTAATTCGTAAACAATTACGCGTTTGCTACAAACAACTGTCCAATCAGTCCTTTATTGGAGTCGAATCGCGGACGACAGAAAGCACGTTTTTCGCATCGGAAGCCCGCAAAATTAGCTCCGTTTGTCGCCGAATATCGCCGGGACGATCGCGTCGCTTTGTTAATGACTGCTCTCACTTTTGTTAATGTTTATAAGCAACGACAATTACAGTATTATTCGCTTTCACGATAACTCGGTGCGAATCGAAATATGAGGTAGATCATTAAACTGATGGAAAACAGAGAGACTACCGTCGCGTCGTCGGCATTTATTACACGCAGATATACAGTCGGCGAGCATAACCGTGCGTAATATGCACCGATCCTCTCGACGCAACGTCAAAACCAATTCCCGCGGAAATGAAGTCCCGAGAAAATTGAATATTACAAATTCCGCTGTTTTTGTAGTTAATATCGCGTCTCGCTTCTGCCATGACAGCGATACAAACCTTGCGTAAACAACCGGTTCTCTCTCTTACGGACGATCAATGCGTCGATACGCGAGAGTAGCTCCCATAAAATCGGGAATTTAACACTAGAACCAGGAGACGCGAAATCAAAGGATCGCTCGTCCCAGATTTTTCAATTTATTTTATTATCGCCGCAATCGGTAATGAAACGAAGCACAGATTTAACATTACCACAATCACGAGATTGACTTCGCGGGATGGTATTGAACGAATTTACCTCGTGCGCGTAAACGTACCGTTGCAATTTTTATGATATATTGAAAACGGATTGCTCTGACCAATAAAATCGGGATTCACCGTGAGCGTCGGCTACATTAAATTGATTCGGTCCTTTAATCTCGTATACAATCCATGAAGGAATAATCAGAGCCACGTTGTCGCCTTCAACTTGAACCCTGGGCCAATCAGGGTCCGACTGGCAAGTATGAAAACGCACCGCGAACGATGCCCGAATGTGTCAATCGGCTGGCGCCGCGTCGGATTGCGTCTTCGACGCTAATTACGCGGGAAGCTGTGTCGCGCTTGCGTCGCGTCGGTGCCGTTCATGTTTATTCAGACGGTTTCAGTTGTCAGGCGGAATTCCGTCCCGGAAGCAGGATTATAAAGTCAAACCTCGCGGGGGTGGAAATCGGGGTGGCGGAGAAGGCTGTTTCGGGATCTAGGGATGGGGAAGGAAGGGGGGGAGGAGGGCAGGTCGGCGTCGCGACGGGCTCTCTTCCTCGAAGCGTCGAATTTCAGACGCGGGGGTGGCGAGCTCGCAACGGCGGGCGACGAGTTTTGGAATTCGTGGCGCGTAAGAGGCAGCCGGTAATTAATAGCCACGCCGGGGCGAGAGTTTGATTACCTTTTCGACCTTATCTGCGAGCCGTTCCCCGGCGTCCCGGGCCCGGCCCGCGTTCTTCTAGCGTCGCGCGCGCAATTCCTCCCATTTCCGCTGCACGCGCCAAGAAATTAGCTAAGAAACTCCGCGCGCGCGATCGAAGCGGGGAGCCTCGAGCCGAGACAATGGACCTCTGAGGTTTTGTTAATCCTGGGGCCCTGGAAACTCGCGGAATCCAGTTACCTACCCGTCTAGCCACCGCCGCTCGCTAGCTTCCCTTCGCTTACCTTCGTCGCCGCGCCGCGCCGCGCCGCGCCGCGCCGTTGCCAGCCGCTCGCTCCGCTGGACTTCTTCTGCCCGGGTCAACGGATATTGTGCTCTGTCTGGAAGGTGCTGCCGACGACCTTGGCTCGCCGGCAATTAAACACGAGCCTGTAATATTAATGAATCGCCGGCTAACTCGGCCGAGCCTCTCAGATAGCGCTTTATTACCAGGAAGACGCGCGCACACTGCTCCGAACGGGTTCATCGTCTTTTTGTACATTCTTCGGAGCTGATATGACGTCAGGGGAGTTGCGGTGATTCATTAACTCGTTAACCGAGCAAGAGTTAACTCGTTATAGAGTTTCAGGAATTTTTCTTCTTTAACTTAACCAATGGCTCACACGCTTCGCGTCGTGTTCCAGTTAGACTCTCCAGATCAGCTTTCAATTCGACATCGTGACAATTTTTGCAACATCTCTAAACATAGGTATGTACAAGGTACCATTATTAATGCCATCATAACGTTGCAAAATATCCAGTTGGCAATTCCGCAGACGTTCCCACAAGTTCACACCATTAGACTGTAATTTATAGAAGCGAGATAACCGCGGAGACTTCGATTTCATGGAAGTCTACATGCCATGCATCTTCGATTTCTCTAAATAACTTTTAAAGAATACGAATGGATCGGCATGCACAGTTTAGGATGCCCGCGCAGTAAAATATATATATATATACATATTCTGCCTCGCCATTGATTTTATTACGTGGACAACAGAAGTATGAATAATATTAACACCGGCGAATGCGGGAAACTGTGATTACGCTCTCGAGTAGGTCAACCATGGAGAGAGACCACGGAGCGTAATCTCAGTCGCGTGACTGCGTTCGTATCACGCTCGGATATGCTCGGTGTTTATGCGAAGACAATGCGAAAGGCGCCCGCATGCGAATTATCAAATTAAAGGATCCTAAACGATGATGAATCGCTGGGGAAACCTACGTCGCTAGGAATAACATTCGATAATAAGTATCCGATCAGTATTCGGATAGTGAAGGTTTTCTGCTGTATCGTGGATCGAGCACCTCTTATAATACCAGCGCCACCATGGATTTTCCCCGAGCAGCACGAACACTGTCCCCGATCGATGGATCCCAGCACCGAATTTCCGGCTCTTATCAATTATCCGCGAGCGGGGAATCGACGCGAGGTTTACCGGGTTGTCGGCAGCGGAGCGTGGCCATCCAGGATAATCACTTTGCCGAAGAAAACGGACGATCCGCCGTTAAACGCAGCCGGGGGATCCGGAGTTGCCGTGAACTTCTCGAGAGGGCTCATTGGTTTCCAGTTAATCGCGCGAGCCAACTGGACCGTGCTAACGAGGCCCGGATGCCACGAAACTCGAAAAATCCTGAAAGTTGACTAGAAGGAACGAAGATTGCTGGAGCCAAGAGTGGGGAGAAGTCTCCGAGTACCTGCCGCGATCCGGAACGAGTTGGAGCGAGTTGGAACAGAGAGGAACAGAGTGGAACAGCGTCGGACGTCCATTGAGGCACCTCATTGTGCTGGGAATCAAGACCCCTGGAGGACAGGGAGATGACTGGGCGACTGTTGAACAAGACCGGAGGAGAAAGAGAGGGAGAGAGGACTCCGGTGCGTGCTGGGCCGGGTTATAAGCCGAAAACAATGGCGACGGGGTTTCTTGCACCCTCCGTGCGTCAAGCTGTACATCCTGTAAGGCGCTTACCGCAGCACTCGACGATTGTTACACACGGCTGGGGCGGGACGGTTGACTTGATCCCGATTTCCCGGCGCCGCGACGCTACGCGACGCCACGTATATGAACCGCGATCAGGCTTTAGGGGAGAACCGCGTTAAACACCGTGTCTATCTTTGAATTTATCGCGCCGGATAACCGGCCGGCCCTCGCCGTTATTGATTCCCCGCTGAGACGCATGAAAGATCCGGATTAACCGACGCTTTACGCACCAAAAATGGTCGAAAGTGCTGTCAGCGGGTCGCGCGATCGTCCAGCTAGTTTTTTACAGATCGATAACACGTAAATTCAACGAGAGATTACGTTGCAAGTGGAACAGCAACTGGAAACCAGCGACAATGTTTTCACGCGGTTGAATCCCGCGAATCCATGTCGCGATGCAAATATTGTTGCGGATCGTCTCGTTGACGAAACGTCCGCGCCTGTTGTTTCTTAGAAAACACAAACGTCGATCAAGAGCAGTGTTCACTTCCTGCAGTCGTAACGGTCAGCTCTATAGTAATGCCTATCGTTATCTATCCCTGTGACGTAATAGGGCTGGCGGTGAGAGATGTAAGGAGGTCATCCCATTATCTAAACACGGTTCTGCTTACGCTATAGTGCTGTGGGTCAGCTTCGATGACGTTCGCTGGTTCCTGTGGAACGTAGAGGTAACGAGAGAAGTCTCGTCGCGTTCTACTAATTTTTAGTAATACCGCAAAAGCGATAGAATCTCGCCAGCGGAACGCAGCGTCGTGAAATGCATCTCGCAGGTCCTCGAAACTCGCGGAGCACGTTCTCGCGAATTGACGGGAAGTTCGACGTCCCACGCTATCGAGAAGAAGCCCGTGACACGCGTGGGGGTTCTCGAGCCCGACAAGAACCTCTTCATCGTCGAATAATCCGAAAGGACGAGACAGTCGTCGATTCACGGATCGAACGAGATCGTCCTCTCCGGCTTTCACCCGATTCTTCCACGTTCGATTACCGCTTGTGAAAGCGCGCGTACCTGTCGAATAAACTCGTCTTAATTCCGTGCCGATATTTCGTTTTTTTTCTGCTCTCCCCCCCTCCTCGGCAAAGAGAAATAAACGAAAAGGAACAGGGGCCCGGCGAAGAAGAAGAAGAAGAGGAACGGGGATTTAAGTCCATCTCTCATATAATGTGTACGTGCGCGTGTCCGTGCGTGTCCGTGTGTAGAGCGTGCGCGTATATGGGAAAAGGTACGAGGGTCCACAGAAAGCCGTACGCAAGTACACGGACACCGTAATCCGATACTTCCGGCCGACTAAAGGCTTTAAAGGATAAAAAGCGACCAGCAAAAGTTACCCCGAAGCGTTTTCGACGCGCTACCTACTGGACGTGAGACCACGATAATGCGCTCCGCGTTGCCATTTAACGGCACAGGACCCGTGGACCGATCGTTAAGACTTCTCTTTCTCGCCCCGCGACCCGGTTCCTTTCTTCCCTGCAACCCCTTGTCACTTTTCTTTCCGTCCAACCCCCTTGCCACCCTGCAACTCCCTCATCCTCCGGTTACGACAGTCTTGACTCGCTCCGTCTGCTACGTGATCCCGAATTGTTTGACTTCGTCGGCCTCTTCGTGTTGTATCAGAGATCGCTCTGTTTTCGCACGAGCCGACCCACCCCCTTCATTAATTCGTCTTTGTAATTTTAGGTCCCGGGGTCGTGCCCACCCCTACCGATTAATTGCGAACCGAAGATCGGCCGGCACCCTCCGAAGCGGCTCGATCTGCTTTTAATCGTCGCCGGTTTTCTCTGAATTCCGTCTGTACAATCGTTTGAAATATCTCCACCGTTTCAGAATTTGACCGACCCGACGTTAATATTTAATAAAACAAAAATATATATCTGGCAAAATTCGAATCCGAGGTGAAATTGCAACCAGTGCAAACACAGCCAGATAATATCGCGAAACGTATCGTGCCGCCGCGAAAGAAATACTCTCCCGTCAGGTATTATTAAACCAAACCGTTGATGCTTAATCAACGATTAAAAATCACATCGAAATATCCCGTGTAAACGTTCCGGATCGAGACAAAGGTCTCCCGTCCAAACACCGGGATTCTAATCACCGATCCCACGATCCCACTCACGAATTCAAATGCCGGTTTCCCGGAATTGAAGAATGAAATCTCAAGGCTGCTCAAACTCCGTGCAAATTGAGCGTCGATAGCCCCTGGCGGGATGAATAATTTACATCGGATCCGTGGGAACTCAACCAAATTCCTCGGTTAATTTCTGGCCGTGGGATTTGCTACAGTTTACACGGATCCCCGAAGAAAATGATAAATGAACCGATTAACGCGAGATGAGAAGGGCCTTCGAAATGATTATTTTTTGTGTCCGCGAGATGATTTACCATACTTTCGTACCTGAAGAATCGTTTTTTTTTTTTTTGGCAATATTTAGCAATAATTGTTACATTAGCAGAACTTTTAAACGATTCGTAATCTGAGCCCAATCGTTCGACTCGGAGGTCAATGGGATTATTTACAAGAAAGCGCACGACGAAAGGCTTGAAAGATTCACTCCGGTGAGAAGCGAGCTTCCGTAAGAACGTCTGCAAGAGCACCGGGGCGGCCATGTTTTTCCAGGAAGAGCAGACGATACAATTAACCGAGAGGAAGTCGCGAGGTAGGGGTGAATTATCGTCAGTAAACAGAGGTGCGCGCGGACGGCTGGCTACTTTGTCCAGGAACTGGGAGCATCCTTGCTTCCTGTTTTCCCGACGCGGTGCGGCGCGGCTCCTTTGAAACTTTCAGCATTTCGCGAAAATCCGCGCGGCTCGCATAAAATAAAGCGGTACACGAGGAGCGGAGGCCGAGGATGTTGAGGTCGTCGCGACAAAGGGCGCGCTCGCGCCGGGCTTCCGGCTTCGGGTAAAAAAACTTTTCACTTAAAGTTCCCCGGGTAATTCGAAAAGGCACACCTGTACAACCGCGGTCCCCACTTTGTCGCGGCCGCGAAACTTCACCGGGGCATAGCAAGAGCCCGCAATTCCGGAGAACCGTTTCCGCGGCGGCGGCCGATGGAAACTTCTTGCGAATCTTCAGGGTCCGAGCCAAAGGGATGGACAAAGAAACGGAGACATCCAGACGCCGGGATTAGGCGAGAGTACGATGTCGGAGGACCCTCGAATTAATCGACCGATAATAATACAGAGAGGTTCATTCAGTATGGTTCGCACGATTACGCGTCCTTCGTTTTGTTCAATTTCGATTTTAAGATGCGAATGTTGTGCATCCACGAACTCGTTCCGCAGGGATATCCGCGGCCGGACGATAATTTCTCGAGAAAAAGCGGCAAGGCGGTACAGCAAGGTGAACGGAGTTCGAACAGTCGAGTCCATTTAGCGGATGGAGGGGGCGCAGCGTCGTAAATCCCGCCGCGTAAATGAGTTTCGCCTCGTAAAAGCGAAAGAATCCGAGGAACGGAAGGCGCAGCACGCTGATACCTTGCGGAGTAGCAGACACTTCGACGGGGTCCTTCGGCCTCGATAAGCTCTGATCGATGCGCCGTTAATCTCGGTTTCTTACCGAACACTTGTCCCTGCGACGAATTTACCAGCTTTCGAGTTTACCTCGCAGACCCTTCAGCCCTCGAAAAATGGCCCGCCGATCGCAGTTTACACGTACCGCACTTGGAAATCGCATGCAAGAACCCGGAGTCCTCCGAAGTTTACTGCTTGCAGGCTGCTCTCGCAGGAGATCGAGTCGATTTCGCACTTTCCCTTGGCGATCGTCTGTGGGAGCGAGAGACAGGAGATGAGTAAAAACCATAAATAACCTCGAGTTTTCAAACCTGTTTTAGATATTAATTTGCGAGAATGCTCGAGTTTTCGGTGCATCGCGGCGGATGAAACGCTCGGAACGGGGTGAACGACACGAAAGCGGCCGGCCTGCTTCACGACTTGCATCGTTACGCGTCCGCGGCCGTCATTACGGTAATTTCGAGCCCACGAAAACTCCCGGGCCGAATAATTACGGCTGCCGGTGGTCGAACACACCGGCCCCGCTGACTATCATCGATAATAGGAAAGCACTTCGCGTAATTTCGATGCCCTTTCCACCGTTTACCCGCTAATAAGTCGAGGATACCGGCCGGCCTGTTACGGATTCATGCGGCAAGTCCAATTTCGGGCCGGGCCGGATTCAATTACACGCGCGTTTAAGCAATTCCGAAAATGAGTCCATTGCTTCGACGCTCGCCTACCGGCGAACGGGTTGCTTCCTCGTCCTCTCCGCTCCTTAAGAACGTCTCGGACGTTTCTGCTCTCGCGTATATGGTCCGTGAAGAACACATTGTAGTTTCTATCGCTGTGAGAAATTCGTGTACTGTTTGCCTGCGTCGGGACGTCGCCGTGGGCTCGCTCGAATCGGCAAGGTGAGCTTCAATTTCGTATTAAATTCGAGGAAATAGCAAAGGTATGTTTAGTATTGTTGTTCTAGAGCGTTTGCTATGGGAATTAGCAGTGATATATTATTATTTTACGTATTGGTTTTACACTATGAGTTTATTCTAACACAGAGATGAATAACTTTACGGTTGCCTGGTCGTACAGAGACTAGTATAGAATACAGACTGACTCGGTCAGGACATACGCAATTATACGTAACAGGAGTCAGCACAGATGATCCGTACTATTAATAGTTCTATCCTTACTTATCGACAGACTTGCCGTTATTACATTCAACAAGCACCATTCACAAAATAAAAATACTAACTCTTCAGTCCCATTCCGAAATATATTTGAAAAATATTCCGACACTGTAAACGCGTCAAGCACCACAGATCAAAATGCTTGATTGTACCATGTCTGAAGTGCCGGGGGCAAGCTAGCCCATTGACCTTGAGCAAAGTCTCCGTTCTCCCTCGTCCTCCCTCGAAGCGTCCACTTTCATTCAGGAAAAATCGAGAGGGTCTTTGGGGGAAAAAAGGTAGCAGGTCTTTCGTGGTTTTAGGTCCCGAGGAAAACACTCTCGAAGGTAATCCGGTAATCGTGCAGCGACCTTTCTAGCCGGTCTCGTGACGAACGAAAGTATAAATTTTAGTTTGAATGTTGCGTTACACGAGGATCGCGGGTCTAGAACGCAAGAGCGGTGGGCGGAACAAATGGGATCGCGCGGGAAACAGCGTAGAGGAGGGTCCGCACGTCATAAGATTTCCGTTGGGAAACAAACAACCTCTATTACCAGCGCCCCGACACGAGAGGCAACCTTAAGCGGTCGCCTAATGATCCACAGGGACATCGTGTAGATCTGCCCCCGGGTTCGTTTGTCTTCCAAGGACCCGGCTTACTAGGCCGCGGTTTCAATGCGAAACGCTAACAGCATTTTGATCGCCGATTATCAAACGGGCTTCTGTCTGACGAATCCCTGGGCCTAAGATGCTTAAGAGAACCCTGGGAACCTCGAGACACTCAACGAGAACATTCGTCACGTGAAAATAGTCCGGGTACTGTAAACTCCGGGTGATCAATACTTATCTTGCAGTTGGTGAAATGTCTTCCCGGACTTTCTACGAAAATTCACGAGCAAGTTTCACTTTGAATCGCGTTACGTTGGACCGGGTGCTGATCGATTCTGATCGAACGCTTTCTGTACACTCCCGTAGTTCTGCTCCAGAAAAATTAGATCACTGTTTTTTCTTTGTGATTGTTCCGCAATTATGTGATAAAACGATTACCAATGTTCTCAACCTTGAAGGAGAATTGTTGACGCTGAAGAAGGCGTCCTCGAGGAATAGTCACTCCCGGATCGTTTGAGCTCTTTCTTTCAGGTCTCGCGGACGCAGTGTAGCATTGTACGCCGCAGATTGGTTTGCATTGTCATGGAGCTCTGACAAAGTGTCGCGTCAAAGGACGAAGTGTCTCGTACCGAAAAGTTTGAGGATCTTTGTAAAACGCTGGCAATTCCGGCCGGTTTCTTGCGAGCTCGCAAGAAAAGCTGCTGGCATTCTCTCAAGCCGCGGCGACGACGCCGCGCCGTGCCGGGGAGGAGCCGGGAGGGAAACCAAGAGGCTAACTTCACGGGTTGTTTGTATCCACTTCTTGGGCTCGTTCTGCCTACAACGATGAAATTAAACGGTCCTTTAGCCTCTCCGTCACTGGCCGCACCCGTCATTTTTCTCGTTCCTCTCCAATTAATCCACGTTTTTCATTAAACTTCTCATTATCCTCGCCCCCCGGATCGCAAACCGAACAACGTCGGGACATCTCGAGAATCCCCTAATGAAGAAATTCTACCATATCCCTTCTCCAAAAAATTATTAGGAGTACACAAATAAGTCTTTACCGTTTGAAACCAGATAGCGCAACCAGTAAGTGATGGCGGCTAGTGTCATATCGTAAGGTTGCACATCTGTCAACAACATAACCTCGAAATATTAGCGGATTGTGTATCAGCGTCGTATATTTTTTTCGTACGAAAATGTCGAGTTTTGAGCCGAATAAACGTCATTTGCGGGAAGTTCTGATTTACTTCTTTAATTTTAAGAAATCTGCAGCTGAGGCGCGTCGATTGCTTGTAGAAGCATATGGTAATGCTGCATTAAGCCAGAGAAGTTGTCGTGAGTGATTTCAAAAGTTTAAGGACGGGGAATTTGATGTCGAAGACAAAGAACGTAGTGGAAGGCCGAAAGTGTACGAAGACGCGGAATTGGAAGCATCATTGAATAAAGATTCGTGCCAAACGCAAGAAGAACTTGCAGTTGCATTATCAGTGACTCAACAAGTGATTTCACGTCGTTTAAAATCATTGGGAATGATTTAAAAGCAAGGAAATTGGGTTCAGAATCATTCTTCTGCATGGAAACACTTAATTGGGAAGTTTTACCCCACTCACCGTATTCACCAGACATTGCTCCTTCTGATTACTACTTGTTTCGATCGATGGCGCATGGTCTGTCTGAGCAGCACTTCGCGTCATATGAAGATACTAACAATTTGGTCGATTCATGGATAGCGTCGAAAGATGAAGCGTTCTTTCGACGCGGTATCCAGATGCTGCCAGAAAGATGGGAAAAAGTATTGGCCAGCGATGGACGATACTTTGAATAAAGCATAAGGTACCGTTCTTTCGCAATAAATGCACAATTTAAGATGAAAAACGGCAGAGACTTGTTTGTACTCCCAATATTTTCAACATGTCCACAAAATACAAATTCTTCTGAAAAATCGGAACGCAATGCACCGAAAACTTTTCTCGAAATGTACTCGCCGCGCCGCGCGCCGCTTTCGAAACTACGAGCTGCATCGACGTTCAGTGTAGCCCGTCCATTTCTTAAAACTGCCGCGCCGTAATCCGGCCTTTTAACGGTTCGACTTCCCGTCGAACACACGGTATCCGATGACCGTGTGCATTCCCAAGCGTTGCGCAATATCTTGAAATACGGGCCACGATAAAGAAACTGGATCAAAATCCTCGGCTTTCAGCCCCCGGTAAATTTTCCCGGTGACACAAAGCTTCGGGTACCATGGAGACCCGTGAAAGCCGGAAACCCGCCGGCGGAATGGATACATTGGAAGAAAAGGGAGCCGAGGGATCGAGGGAGGTGGCTTTTCGAACCTACCACCTCCTTTATTTTTCCTTCCTCTTTCGCCACACGTTTCTCCCCGTGGCCGTGGCGCCCGCTTGTTATTTTACCTTTCGTCAGCCGTCACGCATCTGTTGCATCCCGGATATTAATTATAGGATAATCCTTTCGAGCCCTCCGTGCAGGTCCCGAACGAGATCCACCCCCGCATCCCCCGGACCTAACACAGACCAGCCGTTTGTCGACAGGTGAAAAACACGGTATGGGGAATCCAGTATCCTTTTCTCTCTCCCGTTCTCTCTCTCTCTCTCTCTTTTTAGCCACGTCGGAAGTTCTCCGTTTTTATTCCGCTCCCGGGGATTAATTTAATGCGACTTACAGTTTTGCGGCTCAAGGCTCGCGGCCATTGTTCTTCTCGGCCCTAAACAACGGCAAATCCGGGAAGTTGTTCGTTCTTCTTCTATGAGGGATTCCCAACCATTCGGATAACTTAGTAACTCGAATGTATTTGTCCGTCGAGATTGTACAAGTTTCCACCGGGAAACTGGGCTATCGGAGATTACATTTTTCTGCGCGCTGGTCCACGGATTAGCGTAGTCCATGCTGGAAGCCTCAGTCGACGCTAAGCCCGGGGAACTCGAAGTAGGTGCGCGCGAACTTTGCTTGGCTTTCTTTTACCGAGATTCTGACCTGTTGTGTCTTTGGATGAGGATGTAGACGTTGGTTCCGCCAAATTCGCGTCTTCCACGCGTTGCCCATCGTTCCACAGCGTACTCCGAACTTTGAACAGCTTGAGCTTGCATTTTTCCTGGTTTCGTGTTATTATCAAAGCACCATACACAACGTATATTAAAAATTTACACGACCCTTGGCATCGAAGAAGAACGTACAAACTTTCCGAACGGTTCTGCATCTTTCATAGCGAATAAAAACTTCCCCCGATCCACGCAGTTTACGTTTTTCTAAAGCGTCATACCTCTCGAAAAATAGCTTAGAGAAACACGTGTATTTTAGGCCAAAATTATTAACTTCCCGATTTTATAGGGCCTCCCGTGTAGCAAACATTTTGATAAGTAGAAGACTATATATATTGAATTTCCCTGAAAACGTATAATCTTCTTAAAACGTACACTTAATAATGATAATAATATACTGCAACTAACGAATCGGGAAGTTCTTTGTGTGACTCTTGGAGGGTCACACACCAAATATAAAACATTAATAGCTGCAGGTCCTACTAGCCATGCGTACCAATAACCCTCTCGCAAGAGCAGTCCTACCCGCTAGCAAAAACAACCCTGCGAGCGAGCAACAATATCCCTCTAGTTTTAGCTTAAAGTCACAGTAGTGTAGTAAGCTAACGGCTCGGTAGCGTGAAGCAACCTTCGTATTCGCATTCGTATTCGTATTCGCAGCCTAATCGGCGCCGCGCAGGTATCGATTGCGAGCCCCGTCGATGGCTAATCGTTTTCTTCATGGAAACGGGTTATCATTCGAAGAACAAGCGTTCCAATCAGCAAGTCCGCGTTGGCTGTCGAAAGATAGAGCAATTTACGCGGCCTGGTTCCGGGAAAATCCCGCCTTTTCGAGCAATCCGCGTTTGCCAGCCATTCGGCGTAATCGCCGATGTAATTCCGATCCGCGATCGAGTATCTCCGGGAAGCCGGCCGAGCAATTTGGCGGGCAATTAGAGATCGATCTGCTAGTCGGCGCAGGTGCCGGTTAATTGATCCCTAATTGCCGCGATAAGTTGGCCGACTTTGCGGAAACGGATCGCCGCCGCCGCCGCCGCCGTTGAACCGGTGCCGCGCGGCGGGACGTGAGCAAAAGTCCCGCGCGGCTTGGCCGCCAGAGAGCAGAAGAGGCGAAAAATAGAGGAGGCGAGAAACGTCACCCGGGACTTGGAAAGTGGCCTGATCATCCAGGATCCACCCTGCGCAGGATCACCCGAGCGAACTCTCGAAGTTTCGCCGCTCGTTAGTGTCGCATACAGGCCGGCCAACTTCTCTATTTACTCGCGAAATTCCCGACGTAGGAAATATATTTTCCAGCCAGTCGATGTTTGCCCGCATCATCCTCCCATCAGCCTTCGCTGCGGACCGATTAGCTCTCGTTCTTTTTCCGAACAAAACTTAGGGAAGAGACTGCTGTCTTCGCGCTAGACCTAATCCTTACACGTTCGTGCCGGACAGGTTGCTCCCCTAACGGGGTACCGTGCAAGTTCCAAATTATTGGGTAAAAATGAACAGATATAAAAATGGGCGTACCGAAAAATATCGCCATACAGCAGCACAAGCTATCAACAAAGCATACAAATGGCCCAATGCAAAAAGATACGAAGCCACTCCACCAAGTTTGAAGTGGTCGTGGAGGGTTTGAAGGATCGCGTCTGTCGCGAGAAGACCGCCATTGTCCATTCCAGGGGCGAACCGACCATTGAAACGGTTCGAAACAATACGGCGCAGGAGAGGTTCGTCAGTGACAATCGCGAGGCAACGTCGCGTCGCGGGGCCAGATAAATTTACGATCAAAGAGATTTACGCGGAGCCAATCAAGGCCGACCCTGTAAATCCAGCCGGTCTGGAATTTCCTCTACTCTGCTGGGCCGACAAGGACGCGCAGACGTCTGTGTGCGCTGTCGGGTCGATCCGCGAAGAGATCAGGCCCGTCTGCGCCCGCGGAATTATTTAATTTCCATCCTGCTCTTCTCGGCTCCTCGACGCCCGGAACTTTTCCGGCGGAATCGTTAGCGCGGCTCGCAGACGGGACTCTCCGGATTCACTGGAAAACTGAATAAAACTCGCGTCGTTCCAGGGGTGAACGAGTTCAGCCGGAAACAGGGGTTGGAACGGGGGCCTCAAGGACACCTCCGCCAGGGTGTGCTGAAAAATTTAACGCTGGTATGTTGGAGAATCACCGGAAAACGCGTCGGGGAGAAAGGCTCGGCTTTCGAGAGATTAAATAATGAACTGTATTGAACGATCCCTTCTTTGTGCTATTTTATGAAATATTTTTAAAAGTGAATTTCTTTCCGCAATACAATTCAAGAATGCCTGTGCTATACTTTAATTCCGCACTGTTGATTATAACGATTAAATTACTTCGATTGTGTGGGGTTTTTGGGGACGATAACAGGTAAGAAGGATATCGTCGACCGATTAGAGACAGCCATTTACTGTACCACTATCCACATAACCAAGAAATAGGGATAAGGTAGCGAGCATCGAAGCAGGCTCCGGATCGCTTTTGTTCGTGAACTGGTTCACCGATGTTATCGCGGTTTAATAGATCCTCCAGGGCCGCGTCCGGCGGATTAAACGGCTCGCGAAGACACCGAGGGTAGCAACGGATAATCCGATGGCGGACGGATAAGGGTCTCCGTGAATCCCGCCACCGGCCCTCGCGGCCAGATTTATTGGCTCTCCCGTGCACGCATAATGCCCGCGGAAAAAAAAGGGGACCAAACACACCAGGACGGCGATGCAATTTCACGGGCTGCACACCTGCAGCCACCGTTAACGAGAGTCGCGGGGACTTTCTTGCTTTTTCACCGGGCGGCTAACGAAGTGACTCGCAACACCCTCGAACCTTCGCGTCGCGAGCTGGCCCGCCACCCGACACGATTTAAACAGGCTGCCGCGATGCTTCGAGCCTCGGCCCCCCGAAGAATAAACTACCGGAGAAAGGGGTGAAACGGGTGAAAGCCGAGAAAGTACCGCGGAGTAACGAGGCGTCCAATTATCAACTCGTCCTGTCGCCCCCGCAGCTTGCAGCCTCCAGCATCTTTTCCAACCCCTCAAGCTCCCTGGATCGAAATAAATAGTTATTCGGAGTTTTTTAAAAATTCTGATCGTGCTTCAAGTTAGACTTTGGTCAAGAAGGTGCCTCGAATTGTAGCGAATAATAATTTTTGTATTTATACGTACACGTGACTCGATGGTGGCAAATCGTTCGTTCACAATTTGCTCGGGACCCCAGTCTCCGTCGCTTTGACGGATCGTTAGCGACGGATTGCAACTGTTAGCCGGTCAAGACAGCATCCCCCGAATCGTGACACGTCGCTCGTTATCGTAAACCAACGGCAGACTTATCGAGGAGCGTTCTTGCTGCGAGCAGACAGAATTGGTGCATGGGGCAGGAGATTTGACGCGTTGTCCGTCCACCGTCCAATGAGACGACGGAAATTGGGGGCACCGGCCAGGGGCGGTAATGGAAGGATAAGGAAAAGTTGTCCGTCACGCCACATGCGGACGTCTGCACTTCTGGGTATGATCGCGTGTCCACGAAAAAATTCGCTCGGATCTGCTCTCTGGAAGAAAACCAGGAACTCTGTCAGACGTTGCGAACGGAAAACGTGCTGTACCCCTTTCGAGGTCTACTAAATTGTCATTAATCCGCTGGCCTGAACGCCAGCCTATCGTTCTACACTTTGTTCGTGTTATTCATACTACAACTTTGTTGGAAATACGCTTGAATATAATGTTCTCTTAACCGATCGATTCCTGTAGAATTGTTCAAGCGAAGAAATCGGTATTGATGCAGAAATTCAACGTAAGAAGAAGAAGAAGAAGAAGAAGAAGAAACGGTTTAAACGTAGTTCTCGATCGAACGTTAACTTCACGGATCGTGACTCTGCCGCCGACTTCCGAGATCGGTGTGTTGGTTGTTACGGACCGTTCCAGATTCGAAAAGGTCCTGATCTCTTTAAAGAAACGGAACCTTTAGGAGTGGCAATCGGGAGATCGCAGCGTGATAAGGGACAAGGCTCGTGGGAGTACGATACGAGCGCTTTCTCTGCCTGGAAACCCTGCAATTCGCCTCCATCTTGTAACAATGTGGACACATAATTCGCCTTCAAGCGAGACAAATCAGAATTCCAGCCCGCGGCCCCTGTAACACAATAGAACTATTTCGGCTTTGACTCGGAATCGCGGAAATTTCGTTCTTGCATGTGTACAACTTCTGTTAATATCACGAAATTTACAAATTTACATTTCATTTCACATTCGTAAAATTTCATTTCTGGCTCCAACTTCCAGTTGTGTTCTACGCTTTCAAAAACTCTGAAAAAATTCGCAAGTACTCGCTGAACGACTCTCGATTTCGAACACTGAGAAGACCCGTCCGCGGTGCTTTCCCAAACTAAAAAATTTACAAACATCCGCACTCGACCCATTTCCCGAAAATTCCTGCTGAGCGTTAACTCTCGCCGCACGGGCCTGCATTACATAGCGATCGCGTTGGGGGCGGAGGGTGTGGGTGCAGAGGGTGTATGAAAGTTTCATCGCCCACGCCACCGCCTCAACAGGTAACAGTGTGGCCCACGGTGGATCGAGGAGACTTGTAACGTTGTCGGACAAAGGTTGGATCGTTGACGCTTGTCTCGGTTCGATCGTTGTCTCGGAGGAACCGGAGGTGTTCGAAGGAAGAGATCCTTGGACCGAAGGAAGACATCCTCAAAGATACTGCGGGGGTTGAGGAAAGAGACGGCGAGAGCTGATTGGAAGCTGCAGATATAAAGGCTCGATCGACGAGACCAGGTATCTGACGACGGGCTTCTCAATTAGAGATCGGAAGTGACTACGGGCTACGCTCTTTGTTCTCCCTCGTCCCCTGGACCAGTCGCTTCCGGTTTGCGTTCATGGCTATCGCGTGTCACCGAGCAAACGACATGCATCCGAGAAAATTGGCTCCGCAGTCCTTTGAAATAAAGGACCGACTCGGATTCGGCTTGTTATGACGTTTTCCTTTGCGTTCACGCGCTACAACCTGCGCGACAGAAAGATCTGCAGTCTAGTGCTCTGATTGACTTGTGCTAAACGCACAAAATCAGTCTTGCCGTGACACACTGCTCAATCAAGAAGCACAAAGACAAACACAATCCGTCACCGTAAACACCGGCGACTGTCAACTGGCAAAATCCAATTGGAACATCCGCCCTCTACGAAACTGGGTCGCCAAATGCTAACCACCTTAGAATAAATGCAATCTAGCATCCTGCACTCTAGATCTTCCAATCAGAATCGCGACAGCGTTCATCGCAGACGCATTCCCTCGCGCATCGCTCGGAGCCCGGCAATGCAACAATTCCGAAAGGAATGTCGCGTTAATTGCGAAATCACGGTTTCCCAGGTAGCATGGCGAAGGAGCTAATCCCGGGATCCTCCGTCGGAAACGGTGTTGGCGACGTCGGCAGGAATCAGCACCGATAAATCCTGGACGCCGGCAATAAACGTCCCGGCGCAATAGTTAATGGCGATTCGTTGATTATGTCGCCGATTCGACGATAATCCACGGCCTGGACTCCGCGATATATATATCGCGAAGATCCTTTCCCCGTCGCGACGCCCGCTAAATCATTTTTCCCGATGATCTCGGAACGATCGGTTAAATCACCGGCTCGATTGCCGTCGTCGAACGTTGGATTCTCGGCACGCCAATAAATATCCGAACGAATTCTTGCTCTCCACGTTTACGCAACGTGCGTACGCTTTAATTGCACGCGTTTCTCTCTCCATGTTTCTCTCTCGATCTCACGTTCTCCCCGGAACAACCTCGTTCCAGCCAACGAGGCCGTTCTCATCTCGACCCGTCGATTCCAGCTCGATCAACACGCCCCTCGCTTGTACTCAATTATCGATACGCCCGTTGCAATTACTCGCGATACTGATAATAATACGCGGCGACTGCGTATCGGTTCCTTGGAAATTACACGGCCCCTCCAAAATAAACGACCACGGCCTTGCTTTTCGCCTTCGAACCAATGCAAGCCCTGCCCACTGTCCGATGCGATTTAGAACCGTTTCTGCGCTGCGTTCGCTGAAATACGAATTTAGGGCCGGTCGAGCGGTTCGACTACCTCTTTAATCATTCAGGATGCTAACACTCGGTCTATCGGATAGGCTAAATTGCTAAATGATGTATCCAAAAGAACCGCGACACGCTAAAATTCGTTTTAATATGAAACATCAGGGTTCCTATCAACATTCGAACGTTTCGCGAATAGAAACTGCCTGGTATTCGGGATGTTGTTCGATTCCGAGGGTATAATGGAGCAAAACTGGGAGCGTTCGCAAAGTTTGTTTTTTCAAATGACGCACGAACTATTGTTTATCGACGGAACTTTCGCGAATATCCGGAAACACGCGGCGGCAGTGGTGCACAATGACGGAAACGCATACGGCGGCGGTCTTGCCTGTTTTTAGCTCCCGTCGAACGCTAAGTGGCGCCGCCTAATTAAAAAGTTCCGGGATGCGTGGAACAGAGGCACAATTATAATTTCTGGCATTAATTGTTCCGTTTCCGTGGCTGACTAACGCCCTCGACTCGTTGCTCGTGTTTCCCGAAGTGACTTTGTTCACATTTATGCGACTTCGACGACAGAGTAAATAATGGAGCGACCCGAAATCATTTTCGTATCGATTTATTCTACTCGGACGTTCGCGGGAAATATTTTTCTAGCCCAGAGCCATTAGCGACACGCAGCGAGCAATACTGCCTATGCAAAAATGCAAGGGTCCCGATTAGCCACGTAACAAATCGAAACGCGAAGTGTTGAATTCGCGCGATGCCGTCGGACAGATTGCGAGTAAAAGATCGAGTACGTACGTCGACCGGCCGGTTTCTAACAAATGAAGAAACCCGTGAGCTAGTTGGTCAGCGACGGTCCGAGTGAGAAATGGACTGTTCCTGATGGCCGATTCGTTAAGGGCGGGCCTCGGGATTCAGTGACTCGAACAATGGGAGAGAGGCGATGGAAAGTCGTTAATGACACGAGGCAGCACGCGACGCGTGAAATGTCGTCCGCCGCGATTTCCACTCGACGACGGGGCTCCAGGCTTGAAACAGTTTCCATGTAAATACGGTAATGGACACGGGGAAATGATACTCGACGCGATTATTTCCGTTCCGGGACTTCTGCGGCCCGGAGATTAATAGCCGATCGCGAAAACTTGTTTAGAGGGTCGTATTAAGCCCTGGACCAATGCCTCGTTAGGTGTCGATCGTAAATACGGAGGTAGAGAGCATGAATTTGACACGCAGGATTACTGGAAATTCTGGAGAACGACTGGAGGTGGGCTCCGCGACGAATCGACGCATTAAGATCGTTGGCAGTTTGGGTTGGACGCTACGGCAGCGGTCAGTTCAACTGATTTATTGAGCTCGAGTGGTCGATGCTGTTAGGATGTGGTTGCTGTGAAATGGGTGGATTACGATCCACGTAGAAAGTGTTCATTCTGAAATAAAGATCCGCAACGACATACCTCGGTCCACCTAAAATTGGTCGACCTGTATCTCTTATCGGTTAAAGCCTTAGCGATGATCCGTAGGGTGACCTGACCAGAGCTGGGGAAAATAGTATTTGAAATAGTAAATAGTAAATAATCCCATTTATTTTACAGTGTCTGTACAACAATTTGAAAATAAAATATTTTATTTGTGATGCAGTAATTTTTGAAAATAGTATTTTATTTTAAGAATATTGAAAATATTTAGAGTTTGTCGTTATTTTCAATTTCAATTTTATAGATAGAGATTATTTATTTACAGATAGATTTCTGAATACAAATAGTTTCCTGGTGATAAGATACACTGTATGTTTATCAACAAACCTCAGTAGGCACATGCTGTGAACTGAAGTGAATATACGCAGTAATAGCAGCAATCAAACAAAAAAATAAAACGAAAACGTGGCAAATGATATAGTTTCTTATAGTAAGTACCATTTCTTCTTGAAATTATTGCTAAAATAAGAAATATTAAATAAGTAATGTGATTTCTGAAAGCATTAGGTATAACGACGCAAAAAATTAAATATTATATTTTGCGTTTCACATTTTATTAAAATAGAAATATTTTACTTTGTGTTTCAGATTATTAAAATAGAAATATTTTATTTTGTGGATGAAATTGTTAAAATAGAAATATTTTATTTCGAGGTTCAGATTGTTCAAATAAACTACTATTTTCTTTAAGCAAAATAAAATCTAAAATATTAAATACTATTTTAAATATTTTTTTGCCAAATAATGCCCACCTCTGGACCTGACCTATTAACACTTTACCTGCCGAAAGCCTATTAGTAGGATTCAATAATTGTGCTGTATCAAAAGAAAGCATAGAAATTTTCTTTTACATTACCATCTTAAGTGAAAGTATTAGATGACGTTATTGAAGTTGACTAGTTAGATCACAATGAAAATTACTGTCACTGTTGAGGGTTCCATTAAAAACTGTTTAGCCATGATTTTTCAAAACTATGCAATAATCACCGGTCCATGATATCTATAGAAACAGTGGCACTTGCGATCGTAAATCGAATAATTATTTCTAATCAGGGAATCCAATCAATTCGCCGACGGTCGACGGGTAACAGTTCCGTCCAGATTACAGAGGCAGGCTCTCCCCATCGTTACGTCTGATTCATCCCACCTGAAACGACAGCATCGGCGCTCTCGAAGGTCACATGAATGTCGCCGGAGTCTCTCGTTCGTTCGTTCGTTCGCACGCGTTACAATTTGCACGGGCAGGAAGAAAAAGCCGGGTTTTAGAAGGAGAAAAAGAGAGAAAAATGGAGAGAGAGAGAGAGAGAGAGAGTATGTGTGCACGGTGTAAGATCGAGCGCACGAAAGGGGTAAAAGAACCGACGGGGAGAGAGCCAGACTGAAGGAGTGGAAAAGGGGAGGAAAGAAGGGTTATGCGAGGGAGAGAAGGAGTCAGGGAGTCAGGCGAGGAGAAGCGAAAAGCACGAAACTCGCATTTCCCTAAGTATAACGTATGCTCTTAATCCCGGAATTTATGCGAGCGGAATTAACGCGCTGCCGAGGCCCGACTCGTCTCGGTTGCGCGGGTGTGGCGCACCGGACCGAGAACGCGATTTGAAATTGCGCTGCGCTCCGCGCATACTGTACCTGATACATCTGCGACTAGCTACAAAAATTCTCCAACTCAAAATCTTCGAAATATTTCAAACCTCTCGGATGCTTTTCAAGCTGAGAGTTGTCTAATTCTTAGAAAGAAGTCTCGACTTTTTATACCGTGAGGAAAACTGTGACAATCTTCCGCGTGTCGTCGCTATTTTCTCGAAGAAATATAAACGTTAAAACTACGTGGCAGCTTTTAAGGAATTCTTTACTGTTGCAGCGTTGGAAGTATCGTTTTTTTTTCTTGCTTTTTTAGAGAGTACTATATATTTGAAATATAATTACAAAATATTGTAGACACGTTGGAAAAAAATGAGAAAGTCTGCACACCTTACAAGCGAGCGTTTCTTAAACACTTTATGTGTAACTAGACTGCGGAACTTTATGAACTTGTAGCTTGCTGAAGCTTTAAAAAAAAAGGCAGCAGTAAAGTACATACACAATTCATGTTGTTAAAACTTAATACAGTTTTGAGTTGTTTCTAGCCTGTCGTAAATAGTCCGCGAAATTTACGCATTCATTTTCTCGTATTTTTGCCACGGTGTACCACTCACGGTATCCATTTATCATAAAATCTAAAAGCGTCCAACGAAAACAACGTTACACGCGTGAAAGTATTCGGCGTCGCGCTTCTACAGTTAAATGGCTGGCTTAATCGATGTTCCACAGAAGTGTGGTCCAATTGAACTATTGAAAAAAGCTTTCGCACAGCGCGTTATTGCCTCCATTATTCATAGGGCACGAGCAACGACAAGATAGGGATCTAACACCTACTCGATCACGGCAGGCCCGCGGTGTCCCGCGATCGACAGGATCGATATCACTTAGCCGCGTCCGGGCAGCGATTTTCATCTTCGATCGGATCGTTCCGGTAACAAATTACTCGTTCGACAGTAATTTACGGTACCTGTTACTCGCCGGTCCACGAGAAACTTATCACCGATTGCGCAAACATCCCTCTTCAAACCGGGACGCGTTGTCGTTCGCAGAAATTTCGCCGGTCGTTTCGACGCTGCATACCTCTTAATGGTCTTTCTGGAGGAACGAACGGGCAAAGTCGAAAGAAAATTCGACCGATTGTGTCGGATTTTTCAGTGGCGAGGCTCGCACGCGACGTGACGGGAGTTTAAACCGATAGGGAAGCCAATCGAGCGCCGATAGACCGAGCGATTTACCGGTGGCGTTCGAGGAACTCGATCTGATTCGATTGACAGCGATCGACGATGAAATTCTTCCACGGACGAGCCTCCGCTCGTTTAAAAGTCGACGATGACCCTATTCGGCGGAGTTCTCAATCCGGGTACGTGTACAGACGTTGCACAACCGATTTCTGACCCTTGCAAGTCTACCGTGTACACTCGAGGATTTCTTTTTCATTATTTGCTCCGGTCTTGAGAAAAGGAAAACTTACAAAATGAAGAACAAAACGCACACGAGCAGGAGAAATAAACAGGTCGTTTGATATTATGATCGAGTTAATTGCTTCAACTGAATCAATTCCACGATAAAATGTTAATCCGCTGCCTACAATGTTATTAAAGTTTTACGATCATCGCGATCGATCATCCGGTATTTGTTAATTCCCTTCTACTTTCTACTCAAATATTTGAATTTAATAACCTTTACACGCGATCTTGATTTCATACTTACGACATCATTAAAATTTAACTGGTTGGCTCAGTGGAAGATCGATCACCCTGTATCCGTTAATCTCCCATTCCTTCGGCTGAGCTGATTAAATCTAACAAACGCTGCCTGCCATACACTTCCAATACTGCTACTATTCCGTTCAAATTTTACGGTTCCCCGAACATTGATCATTCTGTGTCACTTAATCTCTCGTTCATCTTAGATATTCGAAATCGTACGATGCAGTTTTAATTTAGAACCTGCACCAGAATTTCCATTAAGCAGATGCAATGTTTCGATAGAGACCAACTAGTCCACGCAACTCCAACATTCTACGACAAAATCACATCAAACATTTTCATCCTCGACGAATTTATTACAAAATCGTTTAAATCATCTTCTCTCACTGAATCGTACGAACCCGCCGAACTCTGGCAAACAATGTCAATTTCATGCAGCTTCAGCAGACCGCGTCTCTGCCGAATCTTAATCAGCCTGTATCCCGGAATGTTTTATTTCCTCGAGGGCCGTAATGAAACAGTTTCGAGAGCCGGAAGCCCCCGACATTGTTTCGCGTTGAATCTGCGGCGAGGGCTCGCGACCCTCTGGGCGGGTGCAATCAGCCCGAGATCTCCGCTCGCGTTTCGCAATCAAGACTAAATCGCGCGAAACTGCGAGAGCCGTCCGCAGCAGAGAGAGAGTGAGTGAATTCCTTTACGGGATCACCGGTACGAAACACCATAACGCTGAAGAGAGGGAGAGAGCGAGAGAGAGAGCGAGAGAGAGACAGAGAGAAAGAGACTGTCGCGAAAGGTCCCTACCTAGGCCCTTCGACTCACGCACAAGCATTCCTGGAACCCTTCGACCCCACTCTCCTTCCGAAATCGGGAAGGGTCCGCGGCTTTAACGCACCAAGACGATTCTCGCGGCTCGGCCGGGTTCGCTCATGCGTTCTCTGCTTTATGCCATTGAGTGCATGGCGGAAGGAGCACGACTGAGAGAGAGAAAGCAAAGGGAAAGGACTGAGGGCTGCGTTAGGTGCGCGCACACCGGGATCGACGTCCGTCTGAGAGTCACCTGTCGACAAGCAACCCTCGGCAGTCGAAATTTTTTGTTCGCTACCCGGAATATGAAACCGTTTCGCGAGAAACTTCTCCAGAGAATCCTCGGACGGTCAAGACTCCATGTTCAAGCTGGAATCTTAATACACGGGGTCTCCACAATCTCGTTCAAACTTTTGCTTCTACGGTCTGTTATCATTTCAGCTTGCTTCTTGCATTTTGATAAGACGTGTTTCGTCAAGTCGTCTCCAGTTCGGCGGATATCGAAGCCACGGCGGATGCAACTGCAGTAGCAGCAATTTTTGTCGGGCTCCTATCGTACCGTGCAGTTGAATGCACCTCGGTGCAGGCTCAGAATTAAATTCCTTCCAACGGCGAACGATCTCGACTGAAATGGCGCACACGTTGATTGTAGATTGCACTGGATTGCATTGATAAGCCGGCGCCGGATAATCGAATTAGTGAGAGATGTTTTCGAGCGGAATCCGTCTCCCGTGGTAAAAATCGATTTCCTCGATCTAGAGACGAGTGGGTTAGAGAGAGAGAGAGAGAGCATAGGGTGACTGATCGCAAAATGCCGGCGTGCCCGCGCGCGCTCTCTAAACGAGGTCGTCGCAAACTGTCACCGAACAATCAAGATCTAATGAAAAGCAAACAATGCGACCTGCAGGATGCGTCTCGCAATTTCACCGACGCGGAACCTCGTTCCCGGAGATGCAGACGTTGAAACCGCTGGGGGGATGCAATATGTCCTCTGTTAAACTAACCTGTTTAAAACTGGGTCTGTGTGGATGCATCACTAATCCCCTGCTACCTAGAATCTCCTTTAAACGTGTTCAATACAGTGATTGTAATTATACCACGGAGTTCGTTGGAACGTGGTGGACAATTTGGTAGAAAGTATTTGGTAAATCGCTCCTACACACACTGGTCCACGTGCTCGATCTAGCTTTTCATTTGGTAAAAAAGAAACTTGCCCAAATCGATGTTTATTGAATGTATATTGCTTCCTAAATGTTCATGACATTCGAAAACGACGAAATTAATGAGATTTATTGAAAATTGTGGTTAGAACAAGCATTTAAAAATCAACATTTTTTTAAATAAATACAAATAAAATATTTTTAATTATGTTTATAAAATCCATTACTTCAAAAATGATTGATTATTGTGTTTATTTAAAACCTGAACCTGATTTATCAGACACTTCCGATAATCTGAGGAAAAAATGATTTAAACAAAACTTAATCAAAACATTCAGCAGTCTACAAATTTCAATCTAAAAAATTACAAAAGAAATTTTTAATGCATAAATAATTAAAGTCACACATTGAATTTTTAAAAGTGAATATGTACTTTTAAAACGAATACAACGACCTAAATTACTATACCTTTAAACTTTCAAATATAGTGCTAAAATATTAATGAACAGCTAGATCGAGCGCGTGGATCAGTGTGCGACATGGAGAAACGTCTAATATTCGCAATAACGAATTCCAGTTCGACGTTTTCGCAAGTCGGGCTGGCGTCGGTAAATTGATAACTCTCAGGGCTACGGTACTTGACCGGACCACCGTACGAACAAGAACAGTCGTTTTCACGCTGAACTCTTTGGCAAAAGCGTGGAACACTATCCTCCGGCTCGGTCTGAGATAAATGCCGTGGCTGCGAAACCGGATCGTTTCCCACTATTCATTCAGGAAATGAAATATCGGCTAATGAAATACCAAACGGGTACACGATAACCGAATACAATGTAAATATCGGCTCCGGTGAAATATCGGAGTAACTTTCGACCGTTCGGATAAGCTTCTCAACGCTTATCAGGCTACGGATCGCAGCGATCGAGCGTTAACAAAGCCCGTAGAACAATCCGTGGCCGATAATTCGCAGCGGGCGAACGATTGCGTTCACGTTTCACGGTGAATTTACGGGTCGCGTTTGTTAATCGGCATTAAGCGCAAAAATCGCGTCGCCCGCCTTTCTAAACCGCGCCGTATTTCCGGGCGCGCGCTGCAAATCTGACCAGACCAAGTTCAAACGTCGCACGTAAGTGCGATTATTATTTCTTCTTAAATCCACTGAATTTATGAGCAGAAGATTATGAGGACAACGTTAAAGAAGACGAAATATCAGATTGTCGCATTCGTCAGGAAATATAATCTTCTTGCTAAAACGAAAAAATTTGCGTTCGATTTGATTTAAAGTTGAATCGAGTCCATTTTCTGATAGCTTTTAAAGGGATCTGCAGACTGCAAAATCAGAAAATGTGTCGGTCCACCGACGCAGTAGGAGGCCCGGCGAGATTCCTATCGGCCACCGGGGAATGAAAAGCGAACAAAGGGACAATTGAGAGATTGTTTGCCAGTTGGAAAACATCGGCTGGTTCCGGGAGTCCCGGGGTCAATCGGCGTAATTATCCTCGCAGATCTGATCGGCCGTAAATCGCGGGAAGCCGTGTCGGGCTCGCCTCGCATATTTTTATTCCGGCTCGCTAGCTGTTTGCATGACTTCCCGTGCCGGCTATAGGGGAGAGAGCAAATTTTCAAATGGCAAGCTCTCGCAGGGTGAAATTAAATATTTCGCGGGTCACGTGACGGCATAATTTTTCATTACGTCGCGATGCCCGCTTATCGCCGAGCATTACGCGTGTAATATATTCGGCCGCGATCTGGAATTCTCGCGGTATATTTCTTCGGTGCGATCGCGGATAAAAGTTGCGCTGCGGGGAGCCGATTGCGGATCCAGCGGGACAAATGTCCGAAGACTTATGCGACTTCGCCGGGAAAACTATTTTCAATTACAGTTCTACTTAGTTTTCAAAGTCTTTAGAATTTTTAAAATTTTAATTTGTTAAATGATGACCGTAGAGGAGCGCGAGGGAAAGTCGGTGACCTGCGGACTGGTTGCCGTGGACACGGTTCCGCTCGATCTCGAAGGATGAAGGGGCCAAGGGAAAGGAAACCGACCGAAGTCTGCGTAACAATTAATTTACTTCGCTTACGCTCGGGTAATTGAAAAATTGTCGATAGCTCGACGGAAGTCGATACAGCCGGGCCGCAGTGGGGGTTGCCAGTGGGAAAAAGTTAGGGGCTGAGAGAGAGGGGGCGGCTGAGGAGGTGGAGAAGCGAGCGCGACAAGCAGGAGATATAAGAAGCCGAGAAAACGGAGTTAATTAAACCGACTGGAAAGGGCCGGCGACGGAGCCGACGGAAATTAAAAATGTAAATCCGCGTGATTGGAAACCGCAGCCGGGGTCCGCCGGCTTCCTTCCGATCTGCAATCCGCGATTTTTATTATAATCCGTCCGGCACACACCCCCTCGTACGCGACCGGACTCCTCCACGACCCCATTTCTGTTTTCATCTTTGCCGGTGATTGGAAATTGCGAGTCCCATCGACCGGAGAAGAAATTAAGGGAGCACCGGCGCAACTAAACGGCCCCGGGAACAGAGCCTATTATTGAGAATTATTCAATTTCTTTCACTGTTTTCAGACTTTGACGAACAGACCGTAGAATCCTGTAGACTGTAGTAGACTATGCTCGCTAGGAAAAAACTCGAACGCGAAGAATTGCTTCTGCGGAAGCGGCTGGTGATTAAAACTGTGATTGAAATGAAGGTGAAATGAGAGATGCGCATTGCGAAAAAATTTCAATCACCACATTTCTGACGACGAATTAGAAAATTCCGTAAAAATTGTGTAAGTTTCTTTATTAGTATTTTAAAATACCACAACTCTACACGCTTCTCCGACCTCTGTGTATCAAAATCGCCTGGTTACGCGACGTCGACTATTTTTCCGCTCGTAGGATATTTGCGACGGTAATTAAATGCGATTTTGATCGTCGGTAAGTCGGGGGGAGAGCGAGGGAGAGGGGATGGAGTCTGGCCAGGGTGGCTGCGATCAAATTCCACGTTCACCACCCCGGACGTGACAGTCGATCGCTTCGTGCTGCCGAAGATTTCTCCCGCGCCGCGAAAAATTGATAGAGTGCCCGTGCCCGGGTTATGGGGGTGGCGATGGGGTCGCGCGGTAGAGGATGGGGATTTCATATTTTTCCCTGTAGCCGTCCGCGCGGCGAATGAGAAACAGCTAATGGCACCAGGTGCGGCCGTTCGATGGAATATAAATAAATACGAGGCGATCGATCAAAGAATCGAGCCTAGGACCGCGAGACGACACGCATCGTCGATCGCGCAACCCGGAACTGTGGTGTTTCCTATGGGGTTTACCGGGCGGCGATTCGTCAACGCTTTTGCCGAACGGTTGCGCTCGAGTGGCCGGTGAACTCGCCTAATTCGGGGAATTGCGCGCCGTTCGGCGCCCCTCATCAGTTTTCTTTATTCCACGCAGTTCACCCTTCTGGGCAAGCAGAAATGGACTGATTCGGTTAACGTGAAGATATTCGTCATGGTGTACTGATAATTAATTATAGCAGCGAAGGTATACTTTTCTCTAAAGCAAGAGGATGTTTTCCAGTTTTTACATTATGCATAAAATAGCTGTCGTATCAATCTTCATGAAATATGAATTCAGGACAGTTGGTTAGATACTTGCATTAGTAAACTCTTCTCCCTCATATCCTCACGTGAATATTTGATCACGCGTCAAATATATTTCCGTATATTTCTGAATTTATGCTAGAATACGTAACATCGGCGAGACATTAAAATATTAAATTTATGTATAGCATGTAGAACCGAAAGGATCAATTAAAACGTTGAATAAATATGTGCGATGTCATCATGCTTGCAATTAGGCTCACGAACAAGAGCAACCATAGTCAGTTGACTCCTTTCGCCGGCGCACTTCCGCAGCTCGTGTTTCCGTCCCCGCTTAGACAGGCGACGGCGCGGCGTAACGAGCAAGATTTTTGAATGATTAATGTCGCGTCGGCCGAGGACTGTTTAAGTCAACGCTCGATTACTGCCAGCTCGTCGCTACGGAATCATTTTTCTTCCATTGACTGATGGCCAGCCCCCGCGACCATCTGAAACGCTGTGTAACGCGATACACGGGACCCAAAAACCCGCGCTGTCAGTCCCAACGATGCTCCAGGATTTTCTTGTTAGTCGTTAGCCACGCATGTTGCTTCTTCTTCGACGTATCGTTCGAAGATACCTTTCTATCTGAAAGCATCTTGTACCTGTGTCCTATAAGGAATTCTGGACGTGCTTTCGAGAACTAGGTCCGCGTGTTCTGGTGCGCGACGTGTTCGATTTCTATCATCTAACATCCACTGTTATGGGAAATATCTTATCTCCTTTGTGGGGACTATTAGATCGCTTCGGAAATAGAGAATCGACGGCGAGAATCGAGTTTTACACTTTGCGGGGTCTCTCGGTTTCCATTCTCGGTGGCGGAGGTCTGCTTTTGGAAACAGAAATTTTCCGTGACACGTCTGCCGCGAAGTCTACTTTCCAAAACGATTTTGGCAGTTATCTGATATTTTTGTTCCAGTTTCTATTCTCATTCACATTCGATTCTATGTGTTCAGCTGCTCGATCAAGCTAATCAATTCTTTCCTTTTGTTTCAGGTAAGTGTCCATCAATCCACATCGTCTGCCACCAGCGGAGGCCACCAACCTCCATCAATTTCCAGCGTTTCTATTATCCCGAAAATCACCCCCAACAGCGTCAACTCGTCCCCCGCAGCGAAACCTTGCCAATCGTCCGTTTGATCCTCTCTGTTTCCACTTTTCCTCTTCGACGAGCACCGAACAACGATCAACGCTGGACGTTTGGTGATCCCCCGTGCTACTGTAGGAATATCTACCGTACGTCGTTAGACTTGGACTAAATTTTCGTTCGCCTGACCTGGGTCTATTCCGAAGGCATTCCCGAGCAAGATGAACGAGGAAATAAAAAGGCGAGCGCGCGGCTCGGTAAATACGAACGATTAGCGTGTCATCCATCATCCGGGCTGACGTCCGGTTACCAAACATTCGTTTGGACAACGTCGTTGACGATGTCGTCGTCGACGGTCTCGTCGTCACGACGCTTCTCGTCTCCGCGGTTCTCGACTGTCTTCCCACGGGCCCCTTTCCGGTGACTCGAAACGAGCTTTTTATCGCTAATCGGATTTTCTGAATTCCTCGTCAGAGATAAATAGATTCGAGGGGTGGGACAGCAGCGCGGCATCGATCCGAACGACGCGACCCGGCGCGTCCCTCGATCACGGCCAATCGGCCTGTAACGAGATCCTAGGATCAATGAGATTGTTAGGGACGACATACGTACGGTTTCCAGCGCCTTTTGAAGTCTCGCTCGACGAGAATTACGTTGTTCACGGGAAATAGCTACGTTTCCGAACGAAAGACACTCGAACGGATCGCTGACTTTAGACTTTAGACTGTTGCTTTCCAATTGCTGCGATTGACATCCGGTTCTGCGAGACTTAACGTTCGGAATGGAGTTCCAAGGGAGAGCGCTTTTCGCAGAATTTCTCTGATGACATTTTCGCTATTGCGACTCTTTGAAACTCTCGAAGAATAATAAACCACTAGCGGTTCCACGTCACTCATATCCCGAAACTCTGTACCCGACGTCATGGTGGCTCGTAAATAAAAGTCTGTCCCATTGCGATGACTAATGCTCGAACGGCTTAAACTCTGACCGAAACACTCGGTGAAAAATGAAGCGAAGATGAAGTATAACGAAAGTTTCCTGTTTTCCGGCAACGGCGACAAAATTTTGATAAACAGCTTCAGGAATTATAGGAAAATGGTTGGATCGAATAACCGAGTATATAAGACGCGGGTCACGAGTGACCCAGCCCCCACTAGTCTGTGTTCCTGGTTCTTGGAAAATCAATTGCGGCGGCTGGTTTCCCACCGGCATTCGCCTTCGAATTTACCGTCTCGGATTCCAGATAATTCATCGCCTTTGGGCCCCATCCAACAGCTCCGCGACCGCATTTCTCACGGCCATTTTGTCTCATTATTGCGCTCACATCGCCAGCTCAAGAGGCCGAACACATTCATTCAAGGGGACGAAAAGCCGCGCCCCCGCGAAAATTCGCCGATCGAGCGACGCGCGATCGAACGGCGTGATAAATGCAACCGGAACACAATGTAACGCGACCATACTTATGACCGGGCTTGTGCAGGCATTCACCGAAAATTTACATTTTTATAGACCCCGGCCGCGCAGGAAGTCGAATCAACCCGTTGCGTTACGATCTTTTTCACGAGGCTCGCCTCGGAGTTACTTACAGGTTTATATGCTTTAGCATGGCATACGAGTACCCGGCTCGAACTTTAACACTGCGAGCACCGCCGAGCACTAAAAGTGATTGGTTCGTAATTGTCTTATAAATATCGCAGGACTGCTTTCAAAGAGATTTCACGCGCGATTTTTAGCATGCGCGCGAATATGGAAGTTTATTTCCGAACTTTGCGATACTGCTCCTTTACAGTTTCAGTAATCGAGGAATAAAAAAGCTAAAAGCACTGGCTGATACAGTCTTGAAATGCGAGAGACAAGGTTTGCATTCTCATAAGTTGAGGATACGAGTGAACGTTTATTGCTAGATATCTTTAACTTGTTAATTTTTAATAGAAGATTATTAGGATCGATAGTTTGATTAATTATAATGCCCGTTCGCAGCATATTTTTATGGGATTAGCTTCGAGGCTAATTTCTTCTTTTTAACACGCGAGAACGTTCTTTATGCCAGCTAATAAAAATTACTTTTCACTTCAAGGCGCAGTGAAATTTTTATGTCGCAGTAAATCGGAATGCTAATTACTGACCGTATATATTCTACATTTAGTCATGCGAACGTATCGTTCCGAGTGGATAAATTAATGTCCAGGTCATTGCGATACTTTTCGCCGAGCATATGTGTTTGCACGCAATTTTGTGAGGGTCGAGTATTGCCGTAATGGTGCAGTGGTCATGGGGTTACGTTTTGAAAAGACCTCGTTTTTTCTAATGGCTGTAATACATATATGCCTATTCTAAGGGTATGAACAAGCCTTAC
Source organism: Lasioglossum malachurum (assembly GCA_028455605.1). Taxonomy (NCBI): domain Eukaryota; kingdom Metazoa; phylum Arthropoda; class Insecta; order Hymenoptera; family Halictidae; genus Lasioglossum; species Lasioglossum malachurum. Next base: position 10,492,768 of record CM052317.1, on the reverse strand, counting down.
AGTCGGTAATTTCAAATGTTCGTAATAAAATGGAAAAAAATTCCAGAGGAAATCGAATATTTAAAACAACCTCATCGAAAGTTCGATCCGGCCAGACTCGACACCACGGAGGGGTTGACTCACCCTTCGTGCAAGTCGTTTTTCGACCGAATCCGTTGGAAAAAGACCAAAACCCAGCATCGACGAGCAACAACCAATCGTCGAAAGGTGAAACACTTGAACCCCGTCGTCGGGGGTTGGCAAAAAATTGCGCGTTTGCGTGGATGCCGACGCAGTGCAACCAAGTGCAACGACGTATGCGAGAGAAGAAGGGAATCAGCGTCGAAGCAGCATCGGCGGCGCTTAATGTAGCCGTGTGGGTATCGTAAAAAAAATGTTCCGCGAGAGATAGAGTGTGCGGGGATGGCGGTGCGCGCCGCAGGGCAGGTGCTAATTGTCTCGACTGCCCCAGTGGAAAACGAACGAGCCGGGAAACGAAACGGGAAATCGGTGGGCGTGCGTTCCCGGCGAGTAGCTGCCGTGTCGCATGATTTGCGGAGACTTTTATTGGCCCCGGTGAGAAACGTAGATGCTGCTCGCCGATACCAGCATGCCCCGTGCCTTCGCCAGGGAAAAAGGGGTGATCGATCCGCTGCCACCCCTTTCCAGCAAAACCACCCCCGCTTCCTCCCTCTCTCACTCTCTCTCTCTCTCTGCCATCCGGCCCTGCCGTGTTCCTACGTTCACGCAGCCAAGCATCCGTATCTGAGGGGTTAGCCAGCCACGGTTCGATGACTTCTCTCTCGACTGAATGTGCCGAGCCGCAGGGACGAGGACGATGAAATCAATCATGTTCGCGGGGTTCGGTTTATTTTCGACACGGAATCGAGACTGATCGGATCCCCGACGTCCACTGGATGAGCCATAACGCTGGCAGTCTGTCAATTTTGGCTATATTCGCCAGTTTTTGGCTTCTTAAGGGGATGATCCCATTTGACGCTGTCATTTTACACGATTTATGAGATAAAGATGGATAGGCTTATTATAAATCAAGTGTTAACACGGTTTCGACAAGTAGAATCGGGAAAATTTCACCTTTGACGCACAGACATGATCGCAGCTTTGTCCACAATCGCGACACTGCAGTTTCACGAGCGGGAAGAGGTACTTCCGGTCCGTCGGTTCGGCACCGTTAATCAAGGGGGCCGCCAATTAACGCGATTGCACGTTACACGTAACGTTAAAATCTGCGAAAATTCGCACAACGAACGGGAAACATTTCACGGTTAATCCAGTCCGACGGATTCTCACGAGGCCCGCTTGCGAATCACAATTACCGGGCGTGAGCGAGTTCCCAAATTCAACTGCGATAAAGCGGTCGGGACACGTCGATTCACGGGATCGATAAACTGCGATTACGTCGTTCCTCGATCCTCGAGGCTCGCTCGAATTTCTCCTCGAGGCGTTGGTAAAACGGGTCGGGACGCTGGCGACGGGAGAATTGAGCACTTCGTCGAGCGGTTTCCTCTGGAGACAAAAGTGCAAGGTTCAAGGTCATTGCCGGGAAGAATAATCGTGAAAGTTCGATGTTTCCGAGGGAAATCGAGCCGCGCAAGATGAAGCGGTTAACAATGAACGCGTTCGAGACTTACGAGTATCGAGATCTCGCGCTAGGGAGGAACAAGAGCGTGGGCGGGCCTTTTTATTAAATCTTTTGCGCGGACCGTAAATAAGTTTCGCCGCTCGCCGGCAAGTTCCGCAGTTTGTCAGCAATTTTTCCCGCATTATCCCGCCACTTCTACGTCGGAACTTTCGCCGTGCTCTCGCAATTAAACTACCGCGGGAACTTTCTTACGCGAAATAGTAAACGGCGCTGGTCGCTCGCCAACAGGCCTGCCAAAAACGCTAATGAATGCCGCGAGCGTTGCGCCGCGCGCCGCGTTCCTTCACGCGATATGCAATAAACGGCATCGAACGAGACGCATTGTGCCGCGCCGCGCCGCGCCGCGCCGCGCGAGGCCGGTGTGTCGTTTCAACTCGGAATCCTTTGCAAGAATTACCGGGAAATCAACGGATATGAAACATCATAAATCAAACTTTTGTCCCATTCTACCTTTCCCCTCGCCTCTTCGTCGCTACTCGATTTAATTTTCCGGACGGAAATGCTGCGAGTAATCACGGCGATTCAGTGAATAATTACTACGCTTTTATGAATGATGAATCAGGTGCGACTCGCGTGGATGGGCATATTTTAAACTTGCATCCCGGCGAATGATATTCCGGTATCGGGATAAAAGAGCATGAATGATTGATTTTTATGCGCCCGATCATTTGTCATTCCGTTTGCAGAGCGTATTTAATTTTCTTCTTTTTTTTTTTTTTTTGTAAATTTTTGTAGAATTCCAGATTTCTGGTGCGCGAGTTTCAATTACGAGTCGCGCTTTTGGATCTGCCCTGTTTTGACACAACTACAAATGGAAAACTTCGCGGATATAACACGGTGAAACAATGTGATTTAACGGGCACCCGGGCCCACCCAGAAGCGACTCAATTCTGAAGTGAATTATCGAGTGCAGCCGCAGGTGTCAGACCAGAGGGCCCGCCTATCCCGTATCCAGAAGAGCGCCGGAAATGGAGGAAACGTCGTTGGGGTGGCCGAAATAATATTCGTAAATCTTTTCCAACAGATTCTTGGTCTGTCTGAGTGGAGATGGGAGAGTGGGGTGGGGTCCCGGACAAAATAACCGATTATTCGAGAGACCACGTAAGCCGGTAGCCGTGACAGGAATTTATTTGGTCGATTTGGAGGCAGCCCAGTGCCGCTGACGGTTCTGACTGATAACGGCCACTTCGCACAGCTCCTCCGAGCCCCCTATTTTCATAGGCAGCCGGCTATGCTTCCCCCCTCTCTTCAGCTGGTGCTCGTTCTTCTCCTCCGCCCACGCACGGAACCCGCTTAATATTCTGCCGGTGTAAAGGCGGAACCGAATTTGCCCGAAGGCGGCTGGTACGCATCGACGACGACCGGGCCTCCTCCGTGAAAAGTAAAGTCGATTTTCGGTTAGCCGGCGTCCGGAGCTACCATCAACATCGTGTGTCCAAGCCACTCGACAAATACTGGAGGACGTGAATTTAATTCCTGGCCCGGTGCTCTACAGCTCGACCGTTTCCAGCGGATAGAACCGGGGAAACCGATTGCCAGCCGTGTTTACCCCGGTGGACCTTGAATCTCGATCGCGCGCTGAGTGCCCACCCTTTCGTCTACAATCTACGACTAGAACCGTTCCGCATGGTCTCGGTACTACCGTGCACGCACCTATTCTCTTTCGACGAAGACAATCTCCAGAAATTGCACAAAGGAAAAGCACGGAAGTCTGTTAGATATCATGTTTCTACGTTGGTATGTGCAGGAAAAAGCTCTTCGAAGCTAAGCAGAGCGAAAACGCGGTGGCCTGTATCTATGCTTATGAGGTCCCTTTGACTCTGTCGACGCAATCACTCGCGGCCTCGCGGGAGAAATATAATACCGCAATCGTCCATGGGAAATCACGTAATGCACTGGCCGCGATACTCAAAGCGGCGAAGAGGGTTTGAAGTGGAAGAAACGTTGGTTAGAAAGAGCGAGCGAGCGAATAAGGATCGGTCGGAGCGGACCGAGCGAGTAGCAGGATTCGATTCCGGGATTTACGACGCGGACGGTTTCGCCTGCTGAAACAGCCCCGAGGACCGTCGATGGAACGAGGCAAACTCGGTCCGAAGGACGACGACGAATGGAATTGCATCTAATGATGTCTGAGAGCCGAAGCAATCCGAACGAACTGGTTGCTGACAACTGTAATCCCTCTTCACCGCGTCGAGGACCACTAGCCGATTTCGATTCGTCCGACTTGTCTCGTGACGAACGATACTCCCTTCTCTTCTCCTCTCTTCTCATCCGACGCAATGCAACGTAGCCGGATCGATAGGAGAAAAACCGGGCGCAACTTAGCCGTGTTCGATGCACCCGGAACTTGTTGCGTCGAACTCTCCCTCCCTCTCCACCCTCCGGAAACGGAATTCTTCGCGTCTGCCGTCTGCGAAATTCTCGAAACCCGTCGGTGCAATTTTAATTCCTGAATCGCGAACTTCTGCAACTTGTTGCTGCGCCCCTGAGGCCGGTCTTCGATCCTTCTGGACGAATGATTCGCGCAGCCAACGATCTCCCGTTTTAAACCTTTGAATTCGCGGAGTTTCGAGGATTCGACGAATTCCAGCTGGTTCGTTTTCTTCTTTTTCAGTCGGAGCAGAAATTTTCGACGGTATTTGAACACGGGAACAATATAGGAACGGTCCACGGAAAATGTCTATACGTTTCCGAAGTTCGTAACCTGTTGCTCCCGCTTTTTGAGCTCGCGGTGTGCTCTTTTATGCATTCACCGCTGTCCATAATATTTCTTCTCCCCGGGGAACTTCTACTTCCTGAAACCGTTCGGGAACAGAAATGAGACCGGCTTTTACCGGCAACTTTTCCTTCGGTATCAACGGGAACGGGAGCTCGTACGCTTTTAACAGATTCCGAGTTCGGCGAGATGTAAAAATCGGTTCTTCTCCGACTTGAACAGCTCCTCCCAGAAACGCAACTTTCCACCAAAGGGAATTTCCCGGCGACTCGCGCAACCGTGGATTATCGAGCGGTATTCGATTAACGATATCGCAAGGATGCCCGGTCGCGAGGCAGGATACTCGATTTTCAAGGAGAATGCCCCCTAAAAGGGTATTCATCGAGACAGCTTATGGTCAGGTTCAATCCTTGATCCTTCCATCCACGGTCCCGACCAGAATCGTTCGGAATTAGCTGTTCGGAACTTTGATTGAAATACGTTTTGCCGCCGTTTACCGAGCTGCGGTTATATTCTGGTTATATGCCCGGCCGTAGCGACCGCATCTCGTCCGCAATATCCCTAGGAAGCGGTTAGGAGCATCAAACGAATTGTCCGGTGAACGGTGAACGAATTTCTTGCTAATCCGCAATCTCCTTGCGGTTTCGCCGATCAGCGTTTTCTATAGCGGCGCACCGAGTTCCGCCACGTGTGTTTCGATGAAATTTCGGGATTTAGATTTTCATCGCTTTTTTTATCGACACTCGGTACATGCCTCTATCGCCCCCTAGACGCTTTCGGTCTCGTAAAATTTATATAAAGCGTTCGCTACGGGTTTATATCGATAACACTGTTTTGGAATTTCATTTTCCGGAGGTGTAAGCATTAAACTACAAGTATCTATACAGGGTGTGTCCGTTAAATGCTTTCTCTTTTTTACGTAAAAAACCATTTTTTCAGATTTAAGAATATGCGAACGTGTAGCTCACCAAGTACTGAGAAACTTTTGTCTAAAACATTTTTTAATATTACACTATCGGAAATGCCTAAAAAATAGTGACATAACTTAACGGACACATCCTGTAGAACACAAAATTCCCTGCCAACATTATTCCAATCACACGCGCGAAAAGAACCCTTCGCCAAACCTCCTGATGCTCGATTTCTGTTAACAAAATTCAAACCAGTGCTCGAGTAAATCATTGAGCGTCGCGAAATCGTCGAACATTCGGTCGCAAAACCTTGCGGAGCATAATCCGCTCTTCAAGGAATCCCACCGTGGCCCTGGCAAGGGAGCGAGGTCCGCAGAGTTCGTGGGCCAGCTCGATTATTCCTAAAACGCAACGTTTTGCTTTTAACGACCCGACCCGTCCGATTTCTTCGGCGATCGGCCGTTCACGATCGCGGCGCGGCCACATTAATAATTTATGTTGTCCGACGATGGGACGTCGGGCCGACTGCGACACGATCAGAAATCGTGAGCGCAGATACGATCGGCTCACCTCTGCGGAAACGCAAAAAGAAACCCTACGGCATCTAGTCACGCTCTTACACCCCCTTTCACCCCTTTGATCCCGCCCACACATGCCGCAGAGCTAATAAAGAATTAAGAACACGTGCGAGCGACGCCGAAGAAGCCGATGCCGATGTCCGACGTCCGAGGGGGACGTTCAACGTTCGAACAGCAACGTGTGAACTCGCGAAACGTTTATCCGCCCAGGAATTTACTGTTCGCCGCAGTTCACTGGGTCGAGGAGAGAGAAAAAGAGACAGAGAGTCGTCGATTCTCCGCGAGGATTTTATGGCGGAAATGATGGAGCCGTGCTGCTCGCAGACTCTTATGGACTCTTAAATTTAATTGGATCGCAAGGCAATTTTTTCAACGAGCTCCGAGAGAACAAGGGTGTTTGTCGATTTACTACCGGTACAATGAAATGTTTTTTTTTTCTTTACGGGAGATGAAAGGATTGACGAGGAAAGATGTTCAGCAAGTATGTTGTAAAAGTGTCGTGTAATCACTTCGGAATTTGAACGTTGTGCACCCTCAACGCATTCCTCGAACTGTGTCGTTCCTTTTCCGACGAAATTCGAGTAGAATTTCCTACAGATTCGCAGCATCCCGACCACAAACCGCGGCACATCAAAAAGCAATTGTCCCCGGGCGGCCAATTGCCGATTAACTCCGGCCCCGAGCGAGTTAAAGGGGTTAATTTCCCAACGAACATCCCCGTCGAACTTAGACTAAAAAAAAGACTAAGGAATCGCCGAATCGAATGAATCGGAACCCACCAGCAATGGTATGCATCGACACGATCGTTCGCGCGCGCGCGCGCGCGTGTGTGTGTGTGTGTGTGTGTGTGTGTGTGCAGAGTGGTCGGGGGTGGGTCGCGATCGTAATTGAATCTCGTTTTCAAACGGATAAGCGGAGCCGCAAACGCGATCGAGTTGGTGGCACGCCGTTATTAACGCGGCTGCCAGCCGAGGGAAACAGAGGACACTAATTATACGTCGGTAGAAAGAGCGCGGCCGCTGACAGGGTATGGCTGACGGGTCGTTGGAAAAGTGATACGGGGTTTGGGGGTGCAAAGAGAGAGAGAGAGAGAGAGCGAGAACAGAGGAAGGATAGAAGGGTTCGAGTTTTGGGGTGGGAGGCGGTGCCCGACGGCGATGACGTTAATTACGAGCGGTCGAACGTTGTCGTCGTCTGCGTGGGATTTCAAAAAGTAAAGTGTGCGCCCCGATCGGCATGGCCGGCCAGCCGAAAACGCGCTGCTCTTTCGCGCGTGCACGCAAATCGGTACGCGATTACCCCGGTTTCGCGAGCCGATGCATCCCCCTGCGCAGCCTGTATAAATATGCCCGCGATTTCGGCCACGGATTCGCAATTGCAGCGACCACGAGGGCACGGGATCCCGCGAGCCTCGCGGCGATTCCGGGAATCGCGATGCAGGAAATTACGGCCGGTCATTGTTGCGTCGCGATTTCTTTCGCTGATCATTTAATGGATAAACGATTATAATGATGGTTACGGTCTCGACCGATAAGTTTTATTCCCGAGAAGGTTGGAAAATAAAACTCCAAAGAATTTAGACCGAATGCAGATTTTAAATGGGTCGTGGTTGAAAGGTAACGATTAGGCGTGGCGAAATCCGACGAATCCCCGCGGGTGTGGAAAGTGCACGACGACTCCGTTTACGCAGTATATCCAGCAGCGAAAAGCAGCGGATAAAGGGTGTCTACGGGCCGTGAAAGGGAACTTTTTACGGGGCGCGTATATACGTCGGGATTCGACTTTTCAGAGGGTGGCATTCGCCGGCATCGAAAATCCATAAAACGGCCGAGCACGCGGAATGCCGACGGTGCTCGTCGTCGACGACGTCGTCTACTAGGAGCCGTCGATACTCTTAGCAGGTCGGATCGACGCCGTTCGTTCCCGTCGGACATCGCGAAATATTGTTTTGAAGAATATTCTCGGACTGTCGTGCGCCCTTATTGCTTCTCGCTCCGCTGGTCCGGAATACGATTGTTTTATTATACGATCTTCGTCGCGGACTTGGGAACTTCCGCCACACACCACCACCATCTCTCTCTCTCACTCTCTTTTTCATACTCTCTTTCCCTCTCATTTCGATCCCGTTTCCGTATATCATGGTTTTACTGTCGTCGAAATACGCGGCCGGTGAACTTTGATCGTTCCGCCCGCGTTCTACCCCCCGGAATCTTGATAAACAAGCGGAATTTTTCGTCGACTACTTACTCAACGGTTCGATTCTTTATTAACCCACCCTCGTAGATGACTGTCCTTCCGGAACGGTGCCCAACTCTCTCCCTCTCTCCTTTCGATCAGACGAATTTCCAGCCGGAATTATGCGACGCGGAGGCGCGTCGTCGCTCCTCTCCGTGATTTTCTTCGTCTTCGTCCTCGTCGCCGCGCGAAATGAGCTTAAACGCCTGGTGAAATGACGGAACTAAGTGGCTTAGATGGCTCACTGGAGTCGGCGTCACGGAATTCGCCGAGTTTTCGTTCGATGTTTTAACCGTTTCGCGTGGAATCGGTTTTTTTTCAGGGAGAAAATCAGCCTTTAACCCTCGCGCGTTGTTCAGAGAATTGGAATAATTATTGGGAATTCAATTAATATCTAATTCGCGAGAAAATTTCATTCGCAACCATCGAACAGTGCCCCGGTCAGAAATTGTCTGCCTTTGGTTAAATTCTTGCGAACGGTGAACGCAGATTAAAAGGTACAGCTTTGCTAATAATTACTACTGTTACCACTTTTTATGTATTCGCATCGTATCGTATTTGTATCATAAAGTATCAATGTATACTTCGTTATTCGACATACAGAATTCGCGTTCTATTTTATTTAATGCGAGTCCTGCTTGACTTTGATTGTAATTTAATTTTATTCAATAAATTCCACCAAAGTCGTCTTTGTAGTGCCGCCATTCGTAAACGCACAATCCGGAATCAATTATTTTGATTAATTCGATAAATGTGGTGTTAAAACGCGATCCTCGTTATCTTTCATGTTTGCGCGAGATTCTTGAAATATAAATTGATTTATTGGCTAAATACAAATACCCATGCCGATGCGTGCTCTTTTGCAGACGTTTCGCATAAAATTTCCTATTGTAAAGTATTAATTTAATATTTCATAGTACACAAAATGTATCACACACTCGCAGCGATAGGTTTTGTGCGCAAACATTTCTCGTTCGTATCGATCTATCTCAAGAAATGTTCACAGATGAAAAGAGTTCGGAAATGCTATGATAACACTCAAAGACGAAGTTCTCTCAGAATATATACGGAACTTCCACTCTGATCAAATTGACCCGAACGGTTTCAATGTAATAAAACTACGTACATATATATGAAACACAACCAAATAAAATACATTTCCCAAGAAATACATTCTTCGAATATACTTCTAGACTTACTTTATTTACTATACTTGCTTCGACAAATTTCAACCGGACTGGAGCTAGAGTGACCGATTTAAAAAGTATCGGATACCGAATTCGAGGCGAACATCTCAAACAAAGACGGGAACTAAATACATATTGAGCCGTGCTGTATCGGGCAAAATAATCCTGCAGAAAGTCTCAAGACGTCCCCCGTATCGATCGTATCGCGCTATCACCGATGCACAAAGCTAAGTCAAACCGTCTGACGTCCTCTAATCTTCGCGCCGCGACAGCAGAACCTCAGCCTAAGCCTCGAGCTCGTGTATCCCGCTATCTACGCGGCTTATCAATATTTACCAAGCGAGATCTGCATGGGATGTCAAATCCGCTCGGCGTTCTCGCGCTCGAAACACGCGGTGCCCGAGCTTTCAACGCGGTCCGCGTTGGTCCTCGACGACGGGAACCGCCTGTGGCTACGTCTGCCGGTTCGGTTCATTCTGCAACGAACCACTAGAAACGAACAGAAACGTTCCCTAGCAGCGATCCAGTACCATCCCACTCCAGCAGCTTGAAGCTGTGCGCTCGTCGGTGTCGAAGAATGCGGGACCCGAGCGTTGCGTCGCGTCGTCTGCAGAGACGCGATTGTCGTCATCGCGTCGATTAAGTATGGACTTCCTCGGTTTCGCGTGAACGGAACACGCCCTCCCTTGCCGAGCATCATCGCCTATTATATATGATCACCGTCGCCATTATATCGTCACGAACCGTGTCTAACGTTCGATGCACACGCGCGAGCACGAGGATCAATTGGATCGGATTCGAAGATCTGCCGGTCGAGTGTCTCCGTAAGAGGCCAGATTCTACGCCAGGCGATCGGGTTTCGCACCCTGATGCAATAACGCTGGAACGAGATACTGCGAACCCTGTTGGTATACCTGACTAAGGTCCTGTTTCACTGGACGGAGTTTTGGAAGTAATCGCTGTTCTTGCGGTAGACGCGAATACGATTCGGACAGCCGACTGTGTTTTATCTTATACTTTATCTTACGAAATGCAGGAGAGCGTTAATATTTTTGCGACGAAGAAACAAAATCTGAAGAAGCTAACACGTTGTAATACGAAAACGGACGGCAGTCGTGACCGGTGAATCACCCGGCTAACAAAAGGCGGGCGCGAAGAAAAAAGGGGGAAAGAGAGAAAGAAGAATGAAGAAGGTGGCCAGGGAGAAAAAGGGGGCAGACTGCTCGGCCAGGGGGTAGTCAATTTCCATCGGCCCCCCGGTGTGCCGGCCAACACGAAAAATGGACGTGGAGTCCAACGGGGTCCTCGCGGCGTTGATTATTTCGCTTTTTGCCGGTGTGCCATGGCGTCGCGGAGAAAAATGGCACGATCGACGAACGCCGTTTTTCATTTTCACCGGACGAAACGGGAAGCCGGACGATTTGTTTCGCCGCGGGAAAAACCGTCGACGGCCGCGTGCCGGAAGGATCATCGCCGGTGATTCGTCCGGAATTCTCGTCCCGAAGTCGCTCTCTGTCCGATCGATGGGCTAGCTTCCGGGATTACTTTCGTAGACTCGAATTTTTTTTCCAAGGGACCCGAGAGCCCGGCTGGAAGTAATACGGATCGACGGCGATGCAAATGCTTCCGTGAGGGCTGATACTGATTTATGGTCGCCGTGCGAGCTGCTCCGTCGCCGAGACACTGCCGCGCCCGGTGCTGTTGGGATTTTAAGGTGATTGAAACGTCGGATGTTAACCCCAAGTCGGCGATCGGCCAGCATCTCGATAATCGATTCACTCTTCCTCTTAACATACTGTCGACGTGCACATCCCCGGAGCAGAAAGGTCCAGCAGAGGATCCGCGGTAACGCAGTCAAAACTCATCGCCGAGACATTAATCAACGTCGATCGAATTAATCGACGCGCTCGGTAGAAAATGAAGACGAGATCAGAGCGTGCGATCGGAACTGGCCGGGGCGAGAGTGTACTAATTCCTCTGGCTCTGCGAATTAAACAGTGATCAATCTTCTGCGTCTGGTGGGGCGGTTGTTCCACCCCCGCGGAGGGCGGTCCGGGAAGGAAGAGAAGAGAAGAGAAAAAACAATTCCGTCGTATTGAAAGCCCCCGGCTCCTCGGGCCGATGTTAACGACACGCAAACGAGCCTGCTCGACATCGGGCTCTCCGTCGACGACTCCGTCGACACGACGTATCTGCTTATTTATCGTCCGCGTAATGGGGTGGCTCGACCCTTCGCTCGAACAAAGAACGAAGAGCGAAGAAACGAATTGGCAACCCGCTGACGGCACCGTAGGGGAGGGTGACTTTCGCTATTCCGGTGACTAAGACGAAGGAACCACCCTTGAACAAGGAAGAACAGGGGGGTTCCGAAGGGGGTGGAACGCGGCCGGCGGTTTCAGATGATGGTACAACGATCGTTGTGCTATCTCCGGTGAACAAAGGCGGGCGCTAACCCCCGCGTTCCGGAAGCTGAGAGTCGAGGGGCCCGGAAAACACCCTGAGACTCTCGCGTCCGGTTCATCCCTTCGACCCGAGTAATCGCTCCTATGGAGGATCGATCCTGAAACGCGAGAAATTTCGAAGATTATTTTCGCGAAAATTCGAAAATTTGAAAAGTCTACCTGTTACATCGTTATTCCGCCGAGCACAAAAGCAGCTAACCTAATCTCAGCATGTCGGCACCTTAAATTGTTCTGAACCTCCTTGCCATCGGGAACATGCTCTATCCACTTAATGCCTATATCCTGTTAGCCTCCATAACCCAAATATTCTTCGGCAATAATAATACCTAAATCGCATTAGCGACGTAAGCATGCGCCATCGACGGACAGTAGGTTCTCGAAGCCCGTCACAGTTGATCCCGCATCGAGCTAACTGTATCATCCGAATATTTCGAGTCTACCGACAGCTTTCTGGCAGCTGAAGCTGGAAAATGCGCTATCCATCAAACCTGCCACCGTTTAAATCCTAAATCCTATTACTCAACCCAGAGTTCACGTGCAGGATTACTCCTCGGCTCTTCGAGTTCGCGTTCTAATCGTTTCGGGCAACAAACACGTATATACAAACCGGCTGAACTATTTTCTGGCATTCGGAAAGGAGGAGCCCCTGTCCGTCAATACCGAACACTCCGCGATCTGGAATCGTATTAGTTGACGGTGGTAGTCGGGTGTAATCCAGGTTCAGGTAGCCCGGAGCACTTGCGCCAATTGTACACCGTTCGGGACTAATCAACAATTTCCAAAACAGCTCAAGTTCTCCGGGCATCGAGCTACTTGTCCATTCAGACACCGATTTCGGAGTGCAGGCCCGTGCGGCGATATCATGGCGGATCTCTTCGGGTCCTCCATCTATCTCCGGCTACCTTTCTCTCCCTCTCTCTATCTGTTCGTCTTTGTGTGCGGCTGTCGGGTACAGGGCGCAATGTGCTCTCGTGGAAACGCATCGAACCCCGAACTAATAACTCGAATGGAAATTGGCCCGGGGCGGCGGAGATATCAGCCGGTTTCCGGCACCGTGTCCCTTTCTCAATTATGCGTCTTCGAGATGTTACCACTTACCATAAGATAGCGGAATCTCGGCTGGCGTAAGGGGGTGTCGCGACACGAACTCCGGCGCGGGATTACAAGCATGCAAATTGCGCTCGCGAGTTGCCGAGTGAATAACTTCTGTTTAAACCGACGCGACGGGGGTCTAAGCGCGCGTGGAAATTCTCCCGCGATCATAATTGCTAACCGCGAGGCACCGGCAAAAAGTATACTCGCTCCGAGGATGGATCTGTTCTTATGGAACGCCAGGTACGAGATAAAACGCCGTTTATTGGCTGGGTTTTGCTGCCGATGGTTATTGGAGCAGCGTTAAGTTGACTTTATAGGTGTCGCTAAATCAATCGACGCGTCTGGTATCGGTGTTGGGTTTGATTTAGAACCAAATTGACGACACGCGTCACGTGTTGTTTGCCGAAGGCGGGACGTGTTTAGTAACATTCGATCGGACCATAAATTCAAATGAATCTCTGAAGTTAACTCGATCGTGTGTGCGTTATCGTGGACGGTACAAAATTGATATAATTTTTCCAATATTTTTTGTAGTTACCAGCGCATAAATAGAAGGGACTCGGATAAGGGTGGTTTTCCCTTTAACGCAGAAAAGCCTCGCCAACGAAGCACAGCAAAATTCTTACGTTGCGTTGGTCCAATGAGCAGTTCTGCAAAGTTACATGAAAGTCTACTCTTGCTAGTTATTTTCGCGTAACGCGATCCTTGTTTTCTGTGTACACCGACAAGGAACGTCGCTCGGCTGTAACGCGTCAATTTTTCTGTAATTCACACTCGACATACTCTTTAGACTTAAATATCTGACATGTATTTTTTTTTTTTTTATATAAGTGGTGTATTTTTATATCTGGGGGGTGAAGACAGTCAATAGAGCAGGGGATGGAACACAATTTTCTTCGATGCGTCCACCACCGTCATCGGAAAAAATTATACAACGACGTAACGTACATTTTCTATCATATAAATGTACGAGATGTTGAATGCACGACTTTCAAATCATTCTATGCGTGTAAGAAACCGAGCGCGACGCGACGTCCGCAGCAGTTTCCGCAGTCGTCGTCAGCAACATCCCCGCGGAGGACGTCGCTTGGCCAGAATCACTCTGCATCGGGCACGTTTCCCGTGATTCACGGAAGACGTAAACGTCCGCAACCGTCTCGCCGGGGCTGGTCTCCGAGCCTCCCTTAGCTGGCGCGCGGCTAACCGTGATTTACAGTGTCGCTCTCGCGCGCATAGTATATCGGTTCGAATTCACTCGGCCGCGAGAATCTCTGCGATTGGCCATGTCGACGAAAGAGAGATAGAGTCAGGGGGAGCGAGGGAGAAAACGCGTCGGTTTCCACGCGCGTTATATCGGTACTTTGTCGCTGTCCTCGTAAAACCGGCCTGAGAGCCAGGGGGTTAACTTATTTACAAGACGGCCGCGGTTATGGTCGTGTAAACACGTCCGGTGTATTTACAGGTCCATAACCCGATACGAGACGCATGTCGCGCCGCTGCTGCATCTCGGAGAGGTCCCGCGCTTCGTTTCCCGATGCTTCGCAATGCCTCGCGATGCTCAGCGCGTTGAAAACAACCCGAAATGTACAGGGTGGTCTCGATCTGTGAAAAGACGGCGAGTCTGTACGCTGAAATCCTCGAGTCAGCCAAATATCAACTGGACTTTCGCATGTCTTTCGCAATACAAAGTATTGAAAATAGAAAACGTAACAATACCTTTAAAGTCTGCGATCGTCGACCTGGTCTTACAACCCAATGTCTCTAAAGTTTTTAGCACACCTTGTATATCAAGTAGTTTTCCCTGATATGCATCGAGCGTCCACTTTCGTCCGCTCGAACCATCGCGTCGTTTAAACGCTTGTTCCCAGGTAAGGCAGCGCACGCTGCCAATGCCAGCGGCTGTCGTCCAGCTACTAAAAGCAGCGGAGTGCTCGATATCGGCCGGAATTGCCGCCTCGGAGCGAATAAGAGACGTTCGCAGCTACTACCGACACTCGAAGGGCGGCTCGAACCGCGTTCCGAGAGGCCACAAAACTTTCAGGATACTATCCGCGCTAGGATACTACGTATCGAGTACCCATCGAGGTAACCATAGCCGCTCCGCGCTCATTTCCTTTGCATTATTTCTGCACGCGCGCGATTACATTCGCGGATATGGGAATCGTTACACGGAGAGGAACATGAGAGAAATTTTGGCGATATTCCTCAGAGTCGATGCACAGACATCATCCCTGAAAGGCTGAACAACTCGATGACCACGGAACCAATCGCCCTGTCCCTCAAGAAAAATTCTTAGGGCAAGTTTTAACAGAATTTCGCGTTCGTTCGAGAGCCGCCATAGAATTCCCCGACAATCTCCCGTTGTCCTATCGCGAGGTCGTCTTTCCCGTCGTAATGACACGTCGACGTAGGGTCCAGGCCCGTAAAAGACAGGACGAGCCTTCGTCGCCCATTAAAGCCGGCCGTTTCTGCCTCGAAGGACGGAGGTCGCAAAATCAATTACGTCAGAAGTCCGGGGCACTGCTGAATGGCCGGTGGTGTCCAGGAAGAAGGTCGAGAAAAGAAGACCGTTCGCTCACATAATTCCGAGGGAGGTCTCTGGGAAAACAAAGCAAGGTCGGGAAGAGCAAGAGACACTGTCTATCTCTCCGAGCAACGTCCACAAGTTTTTCCCCGCGCGTGCTCTCGTGCTTTTCGCTTGTCGCTGGTACGCCGCCGATTACTTTTGTTCCGCGAGCTGCATTATGCCGCCGTTAATCCGGCGACGGCTGCCGTCGAACAAAAACGGCGAACCGTCCCCGATTCTTCTTCGCTTTCCCCGGAAAGCCCCCACCCGCTGGAAAACACCGCGATTTTTCCACGGTTAACAAGAACTCCAGAGTTTCTTTCGCCGAAGCTCTGCCGCTGCTCCGCTACTGCTCTGGCTTCGCTCTGTTTCGCTCTGCTGCTCGCCGAACACCAACGCTCCCCCTCCCCCCGACCGTCTGTTATTCCCCACGCGGTTATGGAAACAATACCGGAGTTCAAGATACCGACGACAAGCCCCGCCAGCTTCCAAAGCAAACGCTTTTCCAGCAGAAATTCCGTGGAACACGGCTTTTGCGCCGCGTTCCGCCGCGCCGGTGAGGTGACTCCGTTCAGATTCCGCGACTTCGCGCATTAATATTTACAGACGACGCGACGCCAGCACTTCCCGCCGACGAGCAAGAGTGGCGAACGCTCTTGTCCGATTTGTGGGTCAGCTCCGTGGCTTCTGCTTCGTTTACTCGATTGCGATCGTGTCAAACTTTCATTTCTTTCTGCTGCGGTTCGAGCTGTTTCTTCTTGGAACGTTCCCGAATGTCGTTCTTCTGTCTGATCTTTTTGAGGCATCGCTTGATTCGCTAAATCAGTGATCGATCTCGGTCCACAAAATTGCTCTCGATTTGCAACTCCACTCGGCACGAAATCTTCTCCAGCTCGATTTCGAATATAGGTTTCTATCGCTCGGCCCCCTCTTCAATTTTCAACCACGCTAATACCCGCCATCCAACCAATTTATAACAATCCAATGAACTCGTTTCTTCATTGGAATTCCAACGAAACGAATGACGCCCAATACTTCAACTTCAGCCCGTATATTCGAGGGGATGGTTTCGTGTCTGACTGCGCGGTAAACATTTTAACCGTGCTTCCACTTCAAGCAGTTACTTCTTCCGGGTTGCGAAAGAAAACGCGTTATTATCGCGCAACTCCGTGCTGTCTATTTTACATCTGTCACTGCAATTAACAGCAAACTACCTTCTCACTTTCCGCAAAACAGCCATCAAAAATGAGAATCCGCAGAAGGTCCTCATCACAGAGCGTTTCCAAGCTAAAGGCAATCCGCCCAGCCGCCAGTATGGAAATGGCAGTGAATGACAGTGTTCCCGGCGGAGTAAATATTTCGAGCAGCGGTAGGGGGTATGATGATCCAGGAGATAGCAATTGCAGTGCCTCGGCTGTCCGCTTTAATAAGAGCGAGCCGTGGCCACAAAGGGATGCCACCGGGAGTGTCTAGGTCTCCGAAGATAGAGTGGTCAAAGGGCGTCCGAGGTGCGTCTTTTCCACGGTTTCCCTGGTCTTTTTCACGGCCGCTTTAAATGCAAATAATGCAATTACCGCGGCCCAACGGTGACAGCTGCGCCTCCCGTTTCTTCGTCCGACAGACATAATTCATGTTTTCCCGGCTGGAGCGGGTGTCTGCGGGAGCTGGGGGTGGTTACGGGGGTGTTACGACAGCACGGAATTAATTTCGGGCCCTGTGAGCGATTCGACGCGTTGTTAATCGAAAGGATTTCCGTGTTTGGACTGTTGCGTCGCGGGGTTGCGTGTGCCGCGATTGGGGTCGCCATCTGATGGAATTGGAATATTGTATTCCGCGATTGTGCCCCGAAAGTGGCCAGGAATTTATGGCCGGTGGATTTTGTGTAGATGATTTTATTGATAACACCCTCCGCCAGCGCAGCCAGTCTATGAAATATGCGAGGCAGACGGGGGAGAGATAGTCGAGGGACCGGAGCTCATGAAGATGAGCGGACATTAGTTTGAGGTCAACGTTGACTTACCTAGGGATAACAGAACCTAATCCAGACTTAACCTGGTTCCAACTACGTGTAACCGAGGATGAGGTACGAATTAACTGAAGTCTGACCGAGACGACGACGCTTGAAATGAATACGTCAGGGACCTACCGCAACTTAGGCAAATTTCATATGATCGAGACCCGAGCCCCGCGCTAATCTTCCGCTGATGTGGGGCGGAATTCTGCTGCAAACCGAACGAAAGTTTGCTTGGAACCGATGCGTCTTCCAAGCGGGTCTTCTCAGGTTGATACTTGGATAAGCGATCTGCGAAAATCCATACTACAAATTGTCATTTTTATTGTCCACTACATAGTAGGCTACGGCTGGAATATACAAATGGACTCGAAACGCTGCCGTTGCCCAGGATCTCCAAAATTAGTCACAGCCTTAAGTAGCCACCCCAACCTAATTAATTCAATCGCCAACTCTATCCGCCGATTCCCAGTTGACGGCGAATACGGAAACAGAAACTTGCAAACCAGCCGCCGAGTAAGGCAACCGCAAGTACTCCTCATTACTCGACTAATTTCTTTCGCGCGGTAGAAAAAGGTCCTCGTCAATTTGCTAGATTTCCTGCGAGGGTCCGTGGCATTTGCCGCAAGAGAAAAAAAGAGCGAAGAGGGAAAAGCATCCTGAACGCGGGTGGTCCGCGGAGGGAGGAGGGGGTGTGGGACGGGAGGCAGGAAAGTAATCAGTAGCTCTCATCTTTTGGAACGCGTTTTAACAATTACTTCGTCCGGGGAAAGCGAAGGAAGTTGCTGCGTTCCACCCTGACTTTCTTTTCAGCCCCTTGGGCAGACTTCCACCACGAAATTCCTAGTAGCCAGCCACCTCTTCGTCTACTCTACACTTCAGGGTTGCAACACCCTGCACAACCCCCTCGCTCTTATTTTCTTATCGTCGCCCCCTCTTCGTCATCCGGCAGTCGTTTCCTAGCGATCTCGACCCCCAGTTGTCATCCCTCTCGCCCTCCCATTCTGCGGTCCCTTCATCCCTCCGTTTCCCTCTGAGGGACAGCCGTCGAGGGAAGAAAGAGAGCCCCGGACGGCAAATTGATATTAAATGCGGAGGTTGGTCACCTTGTATATTTCTTTATTAACTCCGGCCGAATGGACCGTCACGTTACACACCCCCATAGTTTCTTATACCCGGTGTCCCCCGAGGAAATACAAATCCTCGGCCGGATTAGTCGGGCAAGTTCCTGTTGCTCGTGTGTCGAAAGAGGCTTCTTCTATATCGACGCGGCGTACCCTGCTCTCTCTCTCTCTCTCTCTCTCTCTCTCTCTCTCTCTCTGTTACGCCACTGTTATGGCGACACGTCCCGGGATCTCCTCGCGGTTGCTAGGCGATAAGGGGTTGGCGAAACGCTCGCGAAACACTCCCTATTTCGCCACCAGGCTTTTTCCGCTACCACGGTTATGATTACTTACGGAACAGCCCGCGGTAGCTCTAATAATCGGTGCTGCCCTATTGGCCTGTCTGGTACATGTATATTCTGCATAAAATCCGCAGTCTGCTTATAACAATTTCATAGCGCAAGCTCACTACTCGATGCGCTGCGCGTTCACCGCAAATAAATATTTTCGCAACGTTGCACCCGCCCTCTGGTCGGTCTCCACACCCTCCAAGTGAAATTTGTGTGTACAGAACAATCAGGGCGTGCGGCATCGTGGGAAAATAATTAAAAAGTAGCATTGTCGTCTCGAGGGGGAGTCGCGCGGGGTGAGGTAGCTTTCAGAGGATTCGCTAGGGTGTTTTCTTTCAATTACGTCGTCCCGCTAATAGAGCCGCGGAATCTGACGGTGCTTTCTGTCTAAACAACGAGGCACGATGATTTCGCGCGCGCGCGCGCGCGCTCCCGTCTTATCGGGAGTATACTCTTTCGCGACGAACAATCCGCGACGCGGAAACGGCTGGAGGTGGGGAAGGGGGGAGGGAGTCGGACTGCGACAATGCGGAGCCGAGACGAAATTGCTCCGAGATCTTGAATGCCAACGGGAAGCCGAGTTAACGTCGAAAAGCTTCTGAGTGACTTGCTCGGGGTTTAATCACCGGCTGAAACTTCGGTAATGGGAGCTGCAAAGTGCTCGCGAACGAGACTAATGCCTCACCCGCCGCTCAACGTGTCTATTGCCCTCTTTGTGAGACGAAAGTTGGACAAACGGCTGCACGCGTTTCCATTCTCGTAAAAACGGGAATCCGCCGAACCCGTTCGCTCGCCGGCATCGGTGTCGAGGTTCGATAAGCCGTGCTGAGAATGGAAGAAGACGAGCGAAGACACTCCCGAGACCCAAGAATCTTTTCCCGTTTGGCTCGCGTTCCTTGAACTTCGCAACCCCGGAGAGAGAAAGACAGAGAGAGAGAGAGAGAGAGAGAAATGGAGGCCACGTTTGCGCCACGAAGATACGTCTCCGAAGATCCCGGATTCAGATCTTGTCAAACGGGGAGTTTTGAAACCGAGATCTTGTTACTTTGTTCGAGAGTCAACCGGGAACTTCGAACCTCTCGACGGATCCATGATTTTATTAGATCTGTGGCGACCGAACTTCGCTTCCGGAGCAGAAACCGTGTATGTACCACGGTGTGCCGCGCGATCGTGTATCGCGTGGATTTTTTATGGGGCGAGAAGATTTGCCGGGGAGAGGATCTGTTCAGGACTTCGCGAAGTTTTGTTGATACCCTTCGATTCGAGGCATTAGCAGATGTTCGCCGGGGGCTGATCTTTAAATAGGAGGGAACAAAGACCTTGTCCCCGACACACACGGCCATAAAACAAAGCCACAGGGTGTTCAACGGAGATTCTACTAGTGGCCAACATGTGGGTGGCAAATTGCCATCGCCAGGCCCGTTCTGTCCGACGCTCTTAACGATATCAAGAAAATCCCTCGCTGCGACGGTAACCTAACTTAATCCTCTGCTCCGGCCTGGATGCACGTTTTAACGGGTACTCGTCAACTCCAGATACACTCGCTGTGATATTACTGTTCGAGCCCGTTAAACTCGTGGAAAAACGGAGATTGTTTTGATAGGTTTCTATAAAACGATAGCTGCTTGGTGTAAATCGTTTTCGGTGGCTGGCGTGGGTGCTAAATTGCTATCCCCTGCCTTCGACGCAAGACTTGAACGTTCGGTCCAGCAGCACTGATCAAATAGCTGGTTTCAGATCTCTGATTCGAGTATTACTGAAAACTATGAAGATGCTGCGATATGATGCATATTGGATTCTTCACACCGTCGGAAGTTCTCCCCTCAACTACTAACCACCATTTTTCCAATCTACCTTCGAACTTCCTCTCATCATCCCGGATAGTCAATATTTTACAAAACGTTCAAACTTCCCGTTTCTTCCGCAATAATCCCGTTCAAAGACTCCTTCTCCGCATGTCCTCCCCAAGTATAAGTTCCCCGTCGTAGAGCACGAGGCGAGGAGCTTCGTTCCCGGCCTTCATCTCTTCCGGTTGACGGAAGCGGGGTGTGCGGAGCGCGGGTTGTCGGTCTCGTTGAGGGAAACCGGCGCGGATATTCGAGAAGATTAACGAGTCCGAGAGGCAAGGCGAGGCGAGGCGAGGCGAGGCGAGGCGAGGCGAGGCAACGCGAGGCGATTGAAAAAAAATCGGTGGCAGGGATCCGTCGCGTGATATCGCGAAGGCGAGGAGGCGATCTTCTTCTTCGACGTTCCCATAGCCTGCGGGGAAAAAAGCCGGCGACTAATCCGGCCGATCAGGCTGGCCCGGAGGCGCGCCAGGTCCCGGTTAATTAACGGACACGTGCGTCTCATTAACAGAGTTTTAGCCACAAATCACAGCCAAGCGACGTCCAGCCACAGGCATAAATACCAATTATACGTGGTGCTATCCGTCGGGCGGAGGGCTCGCGCAACGTTCCCTAAAATGAACGCCGCCCGAGCATAATTATAATACATACGGAGGGGTTGCTCGGGATTAAAACTCCTTCTTTCGCGAAATTGGCATGCCTGGCCTAAATAACGCCCTTCGCTCAGCTGGGTTTTCTTCTGCTTCGCCTTTCGCCGGATTAGGGAGTTAAGTCCAGCTCCAGGATGGACTAACGGGTTTCATTCTGTATAAATTTTGCCCACCCATTTCTCCCGTGTCTCCTTTTCAAGGCATTAATACGTTTAAATTGGACCAATATCGAGGTTTTTAATCTCTTCCTGCATCGACACCGCAAACTCGTTTTAATTGCGAAAAGAGACTACATCCAGGTAGAGTTTCAGCAAAATTGCGATCAAGTAGGCCGTCGCAGGTAGTCGAGCAGCAATTTCCATGGGGCAAACTGAAATTCCAGCCTGTAAGTAGCGAAACGATCGGCCAGCGGTAGAACGACAGCCCGAGGACCGGTAGCCCGCGGTTCCGAAGGGTCAATCAGACCGGATCGATTCCTCAAACGATAATTTCCGGGCTGTGTAAATTAATTAGCCGACTAGCTGCTCGTCACCGCGAGCCGGCCAGCAAATTGCCCGTCGCATTACGGGGTCACGATTTATTAATACAATTTGCCCGCGCGTAAAAGCCTCCGGACGCCAATTATCGGGCCGAGACTAGGACCACGGAACACGGCGCGGCGCGGCGCGGCGTCGCGACGCGTTACGTCGTAAAATCGCGGGTTGCATGCTGCACGTGGCGCGGCGCTGGCCCGTGCAGACACGACTGGCAAAAACAACGTCATTAAGCCACGCGAAAAACCCTGCCGCTATGCGGACCTTGATTTTTAGACGGGATCGCGGGTTGTGACACGGCAGAATTAATCGGCCCGGCGTTCAATTGGGTGCTGACTGACGGCTTGTTTCGCGGTTTGCCACCTTCGTCGATAATTTTTCCAAATAGTTCCACGTGCCAATTACACTGAATCCATAAAGCGTTTACCAGAAAATATACAACAAATTTTTTTTCTATTAAGCTTGCTCAGGCCCCAGACAAAATTGGGTCTATACAGCTGAACCTGATTTTCATTATTTTACATAGTTGGAGCTACAGGTTTTACGGTATCTGTGTCAGTTAGCAGACTGTTTAGCATGTCTGATTATATACGCAGGTTGCATTTTTTCAAGAACGTAAAGATGCGCAAACACGCCCCGATGTTGAGTTTGGTAAAGAACATACCGGCTTTGAGGGGCAGAAAGAACCACATCCTGCGTAGATCATCGATTAGTCTAGTTCTGTGTGCGTCAAATAGTAGCCACACTTGCAGTTGGTATAGTTAACAATGCCCACGCGGAACAGTGAGGCAGCCAAAGTTGTAGTAGTGATCGGCCCTGAGACGATTAACAGTGGTAACAAAATCCCACTTAAGACCATCAAAGTTGTTATTGGCAAACCAAGGGGTTCGATTAGAAACATAAAAACGCTGAAAGAAGGTTTTGCCCTTGGATGAGCCCTGAACAGTGATTGTAGTGTTGGTTCGGTGGTTTCCTCAATTTTGGACAGACATGATGTGTCGGAAAAGGGAACATACTGTACGTCGATGGATTCGGAAGCAGTGGCTGGATTTGGCGAGATTGTCGGCATCCTCATTTCCCCATGTGAGCGGGAATCCACAAGAATTTAATAAAGCAGGAGTGTTGTTTAGATTGAATTGTAAGAATTTTTCCTTGATGTCGAAGATATACGGGTTGGTTTCCACTTGGAGGCTAACCGATTGCAAACATTGAAGGGCACTTCAGGAATCGGAAAAGGATAATAAAATTGCGGTCTTTACGACGTTTCCAACCGTTCTAACTGCTGTACATTTTTAATTTTCCGTCCACAGATGTTTCCTCGAAGCTTGTTCATGCCACTGTTTAAACCCCCCAAGATTCTTAAATCTCCGGCAAGAGTTCAGACACAATTAAAAACGCAATACCATCGCCCCTGGACCGGAAGATAAAGCGAGTCAGCCCCTGGGTAATACACTGTTAGGTTATTCGGTAAGTTGGCATGAATAGAGCCATAATATCGGCAGATACTCGTCTCCGGAGGGATACTCAGGAGAGGGATGATCGGTAATGGGCGAAACGGTGCCCGAGGTGCTTCCCGCGAGACTGTGGGGGATTCTTTATTTAATATCCCCGGGGCTGGTGTCAAGGAATATCGTATATTACCGAGTCGTCTCTGCCCTCCGCTGGTTATTCACATCCTTGGAACTGCCTCTTTGTTCGGTTCAATTTGTAGGTCGAATGGTGTGTATCGTCGTTTCTTGGCTGAGTGAAGTGGAATAACGTCGGATAGAGGGGCCTGTAGATGTGCGACCGATGGAAAATGGGGTTGCAGGATCTCTGACTCCCGCCACTCGGACCAGCAGTGATTTCGTTTTGTGGCCTGGCGAACGACCTGTCGTTCGTCAACCGACAAAGCCCCTCATTTGCTACTTTTTTAGACCCCTCGGACTTAGCACGTTGCCCGCCAAAACGGATTCCCGTTTCGTCACGCATCGTTCCCCCATTATTGCGGATTTTTGTTGTTCGGGACGTTGCTGCTTTCGTTTCGCCATTTTTAGGATCGCTTGGCAGTTCAACTTCAAGTCAAAGTTGCGATCTTCATCGGTTTTCATTCAATCGATTTACGCACTTAATATTGATTCTTTAAAAATCTGTTAATCTACCCGCAAGGAATAACATAACGCGTCGTTCGCAAACACCGTTTCCTTCGATTAACGCTTCCGGTCTTCGGGCTTGCGCGTCTGATGCGATATAACGCGAAATTAACCGGGCCCGCGTCTCTGCCAGTCGAACCCATCGGTCTGGCGGGTTTCTTTGATGTCGCCGCAGATTTCTGCCGCCTCATGGTTTCGCGACGATCTGGCGCAGCCTCTTAATGGAGACGGAAGGCGTCACGGGCCGTCGGCGTCGCCTCGCGTATTTCTTGCACGTTCCACGGAACTTCAATATGGTGAACTCGGACCTCCGAAAGTTTCCGCGTGGAGAACGTTTACGCGAACGTCGGCGTACGTTTCCGTGGCACTCGATACGTCGACAAACTCGACATCAACTTCCGGCAAGAGAGAGCCCGGTGTGCCCTCGTCGTCGCAACGTGTTTCATTCAACGCCGCAGTCGCGCAATCTAGTTTGAACCGGAGAATCGATGACTCGGCGAGAAATCGACCGACTTTTTCCAACTTCGTCGGCAATTCTCGTCCGGGTCCCGCAAATTTTATTTGAAACCGAGTTGACAGTGCTCTGGCGCCCACTGGCGCGTTGGCGGTGGCCTAAAAACGTCCGAGCACGAGTCTACTTTGAAGACGGTCCTTCGCGCGCTGAATTAAAATGATGATCCGAAATACTCGGGCTGCTCACCATCCTTCGGCTTGATTTCGTGTTACGCTGCCTGCATTTACATAGGTGGCTCTAGCTGTCAATGCAGTTACCGTCGAACCGCGGTAAAAATTTTCAACTCGCAACCATACAAGTTTCATACAACAGCATAGTTTTTAATAACGTTGAACATGTCGAATTTTGTGCCTGGAAACTACGACATGCGGACAGCATTGATTTTCTGTTTGCATTTGAAGAAAACTGCTGCAGAATCGCATCGAATGCTTGTCGAAGCGAAATGTATTAATATTGGATATCACTGTATTCGGGAAAGTCTAAGGAATCTTTTGCTGTAAAGAACAATTCAATATCTTTTATAATAACATCACAATGTTTGTTCAAAGTTGAAAAATATGTCTTTTTTTTTAAACTTAAACTTAAACTTAAACAATAAACGTGTATTTTCTCTACAAAACTTCCGGTTTCATATTTACATACCTGGTATAGCCAGGTGATTTTCGACAAATGTTCGCGGAGAGAAGATGCGAGATAAAATCAAATTAAAATCAACGTGTTACACTTAAGTGGCGTTGCTGAAGACGTTGCTCCCAATTTAAGAAAGAAAGGATAATCGGGAATGGGCAAGTATGAGGAGGAGAGGCGAATGAAAAATACAAGTATCCTGAAGCTCGTGGAAATTCAGGCATCAAGGTAGGCGAAAGATTTTTCCACGGAAACGCGATGTGACACGAGCGGAACAGCGTCGGGCGACACGCTCGTCGTCCCCGCATGCACATTACATATTATAAACGCGACGCGTGGCTGGTCCCGCCGCGCCGCGCCGCGCCGGTGTGACTGGAGACTTTAATAAAAAACGCATTACACGCGTCAGGTGATTTTATCCGAGTTTCGTTTCGCCTTCGGTACACGTAAGCCAGCTCGTACACACACACGGGAGCGGAGAAACAGGGCCAGGGACGCCAGGGCGAAGAGAGGCATCCCCGGGATATTGCGATTCCGCGATACATAGAGGGTGTCCCCTTCAATTTCGTGTGTCTCCGGGACTAACAGATATCGTCGCCGTCCTGTAAATAGAGAACATCGTCGCGAACGATATTTACTCGGCCCGGACGGCGTCTTTCGCGCGAAATCGCCGGGAAATTTCTACGGTTCTACCGCCAGTTTCATTCTTCGTTTGCGGAACAGAGAGGGAACTGAAAACTGGGATGGAGAACGACGACCAGCGAGGTGCCCGACCGGTTGAAAATAGAACAAGAAAGGTGGACACATTGTGAGAATATTCTGCTTGAATTTCATCGAGATCTGCAACGCAGTTGAAACGTTTACGCATAATTTAGGTTTAGGCATCGTACCCGTCGTAAAACCGTATTACCACGGACACCGAGCCATCGGAAATTTATCGCGCGTTTAAAGCAGCACTTGGTTATTAATTGCCCCCGTTAGTTTCTTATTGCAAGCGCCCTTTCGATGGTAATCGCGAAAAACACCGGGTCAATGGAAGCGCGATGGCAGATAAGCCGCGAACGATCCGCGAGCAGCGATAAAAAGCTCTTAAACAGTATAATGTATTCCGTCGGTGCGTGATGCGAGGGTATCTTGATAATCGTCTGTTCGAGGGAAGGGAAATTCGGCGCGGGAACGAAGAGGGCTTTCGAACGGAATAAAAGGGCCAGGGAACACGGGTCTGCGCGGGCGTCCCGACGCCTACCGAGGCTCCCGATTTTCGAGGGCTCGCCTCGCAATTTTCCGCGCATCGATTTCGTGGAGCCCCGCAAATTATGCACGCGGCGGTGGCTTGAAAGGCGAAAAATCGCCGGGAACGCGCGTAAACCGGCCGCGGTGGTCGTGCGGCTCGTCGCGAATTCTCTCTCTGTCTCTATATTTTTTCGACTCCGGGGCTGCGTTCGCAAAAATTATCGGTGTTATCGGATCGCTGCGCACGATAACGCTCGGCCGAAAACGGTTTTTCCGCGACCAATTAGATGCACGGCCGCGATAAGTCCGCGATTCGAGCACGCCCGGTAATTAGATTTTTGCGGATACGCCGCGTCGTCTGCCATTCAGACAATAATTACATATTTGATAGTGATGTTCGCCAGCCAGCGAGAGACCCCCTTCCTTTTTTTTTTCACAGCGGGAACGTTTATCGACGCTGTTCGCAACGATCCGCCCGTGAATTATGCGACTGGAAAGAAAATCGATGACGTTTGCTCAGCCGACGACGCGCGACGTTCCGCTCGTTACGCGGGACCAATTTATCGAACGTTTCGCAGAAACGCTCTGGGAATACAGAATAAGTGGACCTGCTAACCCGGGGAACATTAATTAGTTCGTTATCGGGGGATAATTTCATTTTTCAATGATATTACTTGTTACCGTTTGCCTTCCGGTGTCTTGCGCTCGGCTGCGCTAAAATATTCGGTCGTGTTCGCTCTGTCTCCGATTCGTATTTATTCATTCGGAGACGGTATATTTTGTTTGCGTTATTAGTGTCTGATGTTGATTCGATGTTTCAGGCGCGTACAATTAAAAACAGCACAATCAAGTGCTGATTAGTCTTGACTTTCTGGTCAGACAAAGTGTGAAAAAACATCTCTGGAGACAATAAACTCCTCGACCATAGTAAAGCTATCTCTCAACGCAAAGCCACCGATGCAAGTGTCTCGAAAGTGTCACTAACAAATAAGTGTCCGAGAAACGACCGTTCCCGGCAGAATTACCATTCCCACGAGAGCGCATCCGCGATAAACGCTCGCAAAGTATTGTCGCACAGGACGTAAACTTCTAGAATAACTTTCGCGAAGCACAGGCTATCATCGGCTGTAGCCATTGAGCGTCGTTGCAAGCATGTTACACTGGCGAGTCTCGGGCAAGAGGAAACACAGCTCGGCCCTCTTCGAACTAGAGTTCCATCGTGCCGAACACCGTCTATAAATTCGACGATAGAACCGGGGTAAAGGAGTTCGAATATTGACGACCGAGGCCTCCGTTGTACCGGAGGAGATGCACACGGGAGAGGGATGCAGTTGCACTTGTACTCGTACGCTTCAGGGTGTCGGGCAGCTCGTGTCGGGAGGAGAAAACGAGACGCGGCTTTGCCATTAGCCGACACCCGTCGTGCAACGCGACTTTTCTGCCCCTCTCCTTTTCCTCTCCGTCTCTCGCTTTCTCGCTCTCTCGCTCTCGTCTCTCCTGGCTGCTGCACGCTAATTGGCAAACATCGGCCGGGCTCGCTTATCGCGATCGGACGGCGATTTTTGCAAATTACGACGCTCGTCCGACGCCGCGCGAACCAGCCAGCCAACTCCAACCACGGAGATCTCCGATACCGTGTACGCTGATATCGAAACGATCCGCTGTCCTGCCCGATGCACGCGACACGCCTCTCTTCTCTTCCGTCTACGACCTTTTCCTTGCATCGCGCTTCGACATTCTTTAACGCTGCGCGACGCCTTTAAAGGACTATGCTCGGCCAGGAAGCGTCACAGGCGATCTCTCGTAATTTTTTCAATTAAAAGATTTCTTCATAAGAACATTCCGAAATTCTTCTTAAGCGTCTTCCATTTTATATCTCGCTGACCCATATCCACACAGTCTAATAACTTTTTCAGAGAAAGATGCGCCTGCCAGTGATAACGCAGAAGATTACCGTCTGTCAGCTCCAGGATCAAGAAGCTTAACGTTTCAACTACAGTAATTCTCTCCTTTTGGACAAATTACCTTTTTCTTCTTCGCGCGTTCACGATTATGCGATTGTCGTTTTCATTTCCTACAACACGTCCGCGGCGGTTTCGTCTGGCTTCTATTCTCGGTCCAGCAACGAATCCGTTAGCGGTGCAACAGTGTCGAGGACATAGCATTTCTCTAACCATCGTCGACAAGGAAAATTTGCCGGGTAAAATAATCAGGTCCCGAAACCCGTCCCGCAGACAGTCGGAGACGGTCTCTCAGACCTCCCGCCCGCTTATCAGATATTCCGAGTGAAACGGAACGCGAATTTAACAGAATCCCTCGAAATAATTAAGCCCCGGATAATCTGACGCTTAAGATTCCACTGGTCCCTGATAGCCGTGCGGCGAGACTGGCCCATTTTGCGCAGTCGGAACCTTGAAGAGTACGAACGATTGCCATTTCGTCTGACTTTAAATTTTCGGTGCCTTCTGCAGCTCCTGCTGCTTCCTAGGAAAGCTCCAGATCGTTCAGATTAGTGACTCGTTTCACAAGTAATTTCATTAAATCGTCTGTCTCCTTGACGAATAATCCTTCCTCCCTATTCTCCCTATATTTGTCACGTCACCTTTCATTGCAAACGCCTAGTCTGACCTAGTTGCTGAACGGACGCCGCGTGTTTTTCAGAGTTCGAGTGAAATTGAAAAATTTCACCAAAGTTTTCGGAACATTTTTGTCACGGATTCTTCCTGGAACATTTTGTGGATAAAATTTTCCGGAAGCTAACAATGTGAATTGAAATGAGCTGCGTGTATTGTGAACATGTTAAATAGACCCAGTATTGAACCCGGACGGTTTTGAAAAGAAGCGGGAGTGGCAATCTTAAGAGGTAATCCAGTAATCTCCGTCGTAATTTCCACCGTACGATAAGCTAAAATATTCGGATTTTTATGGAACTATTACTCTATTTAAATTAGACTTATAAATTAGATCTAATCTAGAAACTTGAAGCTAAGAGGTAGGAGTGTGGGCAGTATCTTTGGCGCGTTAATTCAATAACCAGCAATAATCATTTCTATCGCAATGATAAGCCAAAACATCGTCATGATTATTATATTTAAATTGGTCTTACAAATTAGAACCAGTGTAGAAACCTGTAGCTGAAGAGAAGAAGCGGGGGTATCAGCCTTCACGCGTTAGTTCAATAATTTCCGATCACGATTGCTACCATACGATAAGCTAAAATATACTGATCTTCATGGTCGGGATCGTAATCATTATATTTACATTAGACTTAGAAATTAGATCCAATCTAGCAACCCGAAGTTCTTGTTTGTTTCTCGTTATTATGAGCAACATACGACGAGTTTCGCATGCCCGAAGAACAACAATTGGTTCCATTTACCCGTCCGCGTCGTCAGGAAAGTTTGTCTTCCGATTTCAAGAGCAACCAGCCGCGTTTCCCGAAGCGAGGCTCGCGCTTCCGCGTTTCCGACGGTGCAAAAGTTCGCAACGGGAGTAAAAAGTCGCGAGGGAAACGGGTCGAAAAGGGTTTCGTAGTGCACCGGAAGCTCGCAGCGTGCCGTTCAACGCCCGTTTCTCGCGTGTGCTCCTCCTTCTCTCGACGGCGAAATTAATTTCGGCCGCCGCGCGATAACTCACGGCCACGAGTCGACGCTTTGACGCGCATAAAAATCTCACCGTGGTCAGCACCGTTGGCGGAACTGCATGCGAAACCGGGCGTCGCGCCGCGCCGGCCGGCGTCGCGACGCCCCGGCCCATTCGTCGACGCTGAAAAAGGACCAGGCCGCGACAATGCGCGCCGCTAAATGCAGAATACTTAATACTCTTTGCCGGGGACCGCGACAACGAAATTGATAGCGTGGAAGCCAAAGGACTGCCTAACCCAGACCTGAATTGCCGGACCGAAAATCGAGTTGGCCGAGATTCAGGGCACTTTCGTCTGGAGTGACATTTTCCTGAAAGTGCATTATGGACCCAATTTTTGTTATTAAATATATGTGTAATTTGAAAACAGTACAACGTTCATTTAAATTTAGAGGACATCGGTCGTAATTTCTAGAACGAACGAAGACACTCTTATTTTTTATTAAGCTGTAAAACCCCAAATAGGATTATTAGCAACATGCACATAATTGTGCATGCCAACATTATAAAGACTAACTTATAAACTAAGATTTGAGCAATATAATGAACATTCTTCGAATACAATATTAACACTAAAGATGTAATATTTAGTGTTAATAGAATTAACAAATTAATGAAAATAATTAAAATAATGTTATTTAATAGAATATAAACCGTGAGACTTAAGAAATGTATATATGCATAACAGAGGACAAAGAGATGGTCCGCACAAAAAGGAATCTGGAAAGTGGAAAGTAACCTTGCTACAAAGTTTGCGAATCAGAGCATCTCTATTATTAGCATAGATCGGACGTTGCCATAGCACATGATTAGGATCCTGTACCAGACAACCACATGGACAACTTGTGTCAGCAGCAAGTTTAATTTTAAAAAGGGAGGCATTCAGTTGATGGTGCCCAGATCGAAGTCTATTAACCCAGCAAATGAATTCCCTGGGGAGCCTGAGGTGAGCAAACCAAGGTCTTGGCCCAGAGTGAAAAAAGGATCTGAAAAATTTTATACCTTGAACCTTGCTTTTTCAAGAATATAAGTTTTTGTTAAATTCCTAGCTTGATTCTTAAAACTATGGGAAAAATCAGAGTAGGGAACTAGGATATTAGGAGAAATAGCCAATAAAAATGCTTCTTTAGCTAGTACGTCAACCTTTTCATTATGTGCGATTCCGATATGCGAAGGGATCCAAGTAAGAAACAGTTTCTTGGATTCCGTAAAGTAGGAGTTTATCAAATTGTGGATATCAAGTAGAAAAGGGCTGGATTTGGTATTGCCCGAGTAGCTACTTAGCGCCATTAAAGCACTCAGACAGTCAGAATAGATGTACGCGTATTGATGGGAACAATTAGAAGCAAGCTCAATGGCAGTCAAAAAAGATAGTCATATCCTTATATAGACTCAGTAAGCGAGATTCGTTTAGCTCACGTGAAAAACATGCAGCACCAACAACACCTAGCTAGGTTAGAGCTCTAACGAAGACACTTTTTACCAACCATAACCCAGAAACAGTTTTTTGTCGGGTCGATTCCTAGTCAGCGGCGAGCATTTAAGTAATTAGAAGTAGTCCTTGGTCTAATTACTTCTGGCCCAAGATATAATCGCGCTATGACATAATCCAGACTTGTCCCCGTACTATCTCCGGCCAAGCCCACTTTATTGCCTCGTTCGCTTTTCTTTTTTATCGTTACCTCACACTTGAAATAGGTGGTTGGCGCACGAACTATCGCAGCTAGCATTGTAACACGTTGCCCAATTATTGTTAATGCCCACCGCCGCGAGCAGGAGATAATTTTTTACCGAGTTCTAATTTGCATAGTAGTCTTCCTGGAGCGTGGATCTCCATTTAGGTGTATACGTAGCTCCCTACCTAAAAGTCATCGGCAACTCGAGGCAAACTGTGGGATTTGACAAACCTAATGGTCCGGATTCGGAAACTGCAGCAACGGCGCGGCGCCCAAGCTCATGGCAATTACCTAAAGACCGGAAGTCGCCCACGCGCTCGCTTGCCCTCTCGCAGCCTGGAAACAAGGGACTAATTTAAGAAAGAGCAATAAAAGTGAGCATTCGACGTATAGCCGGGGCAACCAGTGTAACAGTAAATTGATTCTCAAGCGGCCTGTCAGGCCAGCCTAAGGTCAAAAGCCGTTTGGGAATCGCATTAGCGATGCCCAGCACTGTGCCGAAGCACCGTCGAATCGTGCAATTAGTCCATTACCTCAATTACGTTCCTTATTATATATGGAGGCCTCCCGCCGGCTATGGTCATTTCGTCAGGCTTCAAAGGGCAATTGTGCCGTCAGCCGACGATTCATACGTCACCGAAACGCTGTAACGCGACGCTCTTCATTATCGAATCTCAAACAGTGCACAAAGGACTGGCGCAGAAAGCCGCGATTTGCCAATCTGTCTGCAAAATGACAATTTGCTATATACGAGAAACTTGTATCTTTATTTAGCAATTTTGCGTTGCAAAAATTGTCTTCGAAGGAAAATGTATATAGTTCGCGATCCAAGTATCCCGTGCATTTCGAAACGTTGCGTTCGTGACTCGTATTTTACAAAAATGGGAAAAAATGTTTTTATTTTTTTCAGCTATCGCGACGCCGTCGGTTCAATAGGCGCGATTTATCGTCCAGGGCCCGTATCCACGGGATTTATTTAAATGGCCGTGTGTAATAGAATCTCGTTAATAATAAATCGCGTAATCTTCCGATTTATTGTCCTCGTCGCGCCTCGCGCGGCCTCTATTCGATAAACCTGCAACACGTGATCGTTTAATTATTTAATACGGCCGGGCTGTTTTGTCGTCGCGCCGAAAACATTCCCGCCGCCGTTTACCTCGCCGCTCGTGAAATTCAAAATCCATGTCCGGGGCGATAAATTCCGTCCGGGCCGGGATTCACGGTCCCCGTCTGGCCGTTCCCCTTTTCAAGAAGAAGGGCAAGGACGAAGGGAAACGGAAGAGAAACGAAGAAGGGAATACTCGTGATGCACCCCAAGTGTTTTTGGCCATTTCCAAATGGATCGTACAGTTTTATTGAGCGTATACACTAGTGAAATAAAATCGTGTCATCTTTCGATGGTGCGTTCGGTTCTCGGAGAATAACAACAGCAATGATGAATAAATAAATCTATCAACAAGACTTCGTTTGAACGCCATTTAGCATCGATTTAACATCGGCAGCGCCAGTTCGGGAATCAATCGATCGTTTCCCGCTACGGACGTCCACTTCGACTTTCGGTAACGATCTCTCGATCGCTCGCGATGGTACGGGCCCTCGATCTCCGGGGGAACCTTCGCTTCGGCGCGAAACCCGCACACCTTCTCGAGTTCCTGGCGATTTTTTCGGAATCGTCGGCGAAGATTACGAGGTCGGGAATCGCGAAGGGGGCCGGCCACGGCGTGGGAGGGTGGAGACGCGGCTCTAACGAGATAAGTAGGTACGTAAATGCAGGCTGGCCTCCACGTGCGAGGGCTCCTATGAGAAGACGTTGCTGAGGAACGGGCCCAGGAACCAGATACGAGGGAGAGATTTGCGGAGGTTCCGGGTCGTTGGATGTGTGCGCAACGCCTACGCAGAAACGAGGCCCACTTCCACGGGCTGTCTCTCTCTCCCACTCTCCTTTCCTTTCTACTCCCTCTCCTCGATAGTCCCCGGGACTCTTGTTTTGGCCGTTCAACGCCGTCCGTGAACCCTGGACGCTTCAATATTTCACTTCGATTCGAAATTATTACCCTCGTCCCATATTTTCGGTCACGCTGGCTAATTTCGCTCGAAGTAATGGCCTTAGCGATTTTATTCTTCGCTGACCAGTTCTCGCTTTACTCTCGGTTCGGTTTCTTTGATTTACTCGCCTCTCTATTCCCTTCGTTTCGTTTATTTTACTCGTTTTCCTAACCTCTGATTTACATGATTTCGCTTAATTTGCAGCAATTTCGATTCCGAACCAATAAATCACTTCCAGTAAAGCAATGAAATAATTTCCTTTGGTACGATCATATACAAAACAAACGAAAGCTTCCTTTTAATGTATAAAATCATTCGCAAGCCAATTAGTAGGCTTTCCAGTAGATAATCCATTACAAACATTTTTATACCGGAAACCACTTTAGTATCGCGTTAATTAAAATTCGTAAAGCTTTGCATTCACGCTGCTTTATGTCCACGAAATATCCATACACGAATATCCGAAGTGAATAAAATTATTATTTATATTCACCTGACTATCGAAATTTTATTCAATCTTTTTCGTATAGGTCCATACGCGAGATAAATGCATATTGTGCGTACTATCGAAAAATTAAATCTGAATTTCGGTTCGGTCTCGCGGTCTAAATTTCAATTGGCCTGCAATTACTTTTATGCATTTTATACTGATGCCCTGATTTTTGGTTAATACAACATCACAAAGAGTTAATTGGTCGGTCAAAGGGGTGTCGAACGCGTAGAGTTTGATTTTAAACATTCTTGTAATTAAACCGCGGATGAAATTTCTCTCGGTTTTTCGCGAGCGTGCAGCGGGGCTGTAACCGCTCGTGCAGTTAACATACTTGTAACAATTAATTGTGGGATTCGAACAAGCAATGTAAACTTCAATTGAGCCTCATTTTCGATTCGTTAAAACCATGTGCATCTGGGGGTAATTTTCTGCTGCAAAATTTAAGGTTTTTCATTTTAAAAATCGATTCAATAGAAATTCCATAGAATAAAATCCCTCAAGTCCAACAATTCTTCCAGAAGAAACTTCTATATTTTTTTATAGAATGGAGGAGACAAACTTATTTGAAAACCGAATGAAATTTATTAATTATGAAAGGAGCAGTGTCAGAAGAGAGAAATTTATGACAATGGGGTGGTGCACCGCAGATACATGCTTCGACAAGTTTAGTAATTCCGGCGTGAAGGAAAAGTTGCGTTTAAAAATAGCTCCGGCCATTAATTTCCCAGTGATTCAACGTAAAATTTATCTCATTAGCAGCGAAGTGCATCCCCGGGCCGAACAGTTCGCCGTAAAAAGCCGGGTCCGAGGGATCGTTAAAGTATCGTTTTGCTTTAAAGCATTACGCAAGCTTTCGTGGAGGTTATTACGAAGTTTTGTAAGCGATAAGTCTCCCGAAGTATCCGGGGGCGCATGTGGTGTATTCCGCAATCTTCTTCCACCGAGGATCTCGTCCTGTAATCTCAATTAGGAAGCCTAACGAGTTTACGGGAAGCCGGCGATATTAAATCGCAATAATTACCCAATTTTGCCGCGCCAGGATTACGAAAGCCGGCTGCGACAACTCCGTGAATATGAACTTGAACTCCCACCGGAAGTTTGTACTCGTCAGCCGCCCCGCCTCGTTCCCCTGAAAACATATTTTTAATTATAAACTCTCATTAGCGAGAACCTCATTCCGTCAGATCACAGTTTCTTCAACGACGAAGTCACTGTTCTTTTCTTTTCTAGACGATCTGGCAGTTTCAAATTTAGTTTCTCTGACATTTTGCGCTTCTGTGGTAGCGCAATGGTATTATTTTTGTCGATCAGATTCCTGGTGTTATTCCTGGTTTAAGTGGTTTTAAGTGGAGGATGGTTCCAATTAGAAATGTAATTTGATTATTTTATCAGAGGTTCTGGTCTATTTCCACGCCATTTTGGCGAACCGAGGTAAAGATCGGTCACAGTTAAACTACATTCGAAACTGTTTTCTCGAAAATTCACAATTTTTGTATTTGATTGTAACATTCCAGTGCGATTAAAAATATGAAATCGTTTTGCAAGAGAGTGGAGAAAATCCTGTAACACGTTGGTGGTTGCCACTTTCTTAGAGAAATGTTAACGCTTTAGTAAACAAATCTCTGCTAAATCTCAACACGTAAACAGCATTCCAACAAAGTTCCATCAAAATCAGTGGCTGACACTTTGACAAAATTAAAACGATCTAGCAGAAGCGGCAGCAAGTTACCACAAAGCAGAGAACTGCCACAAGCCTCCCTCTACCTGTGATCCCAAGCGAAGCGCTACCTCACGCGAATTAATCATCGCTGTGTACCTGTGCACGCAGGTACGAGAGAGGAGCAGACTAAAATTAATGCAAATTGCTGTCCCGAACCGTGTCTACCACGCTAACATCACTCTTCCCGCGCGCCGCACCGCCTCGGTGTCTCGCGAAAGGTTCTCAGGGACTTTTGTCTTGCCGGGCCTCTTATTCTCGCTTTCTACAGGTACACTAAACTTTCTACGTGTTGTTGCAAAATTCCGGACGAAATTCAGTGGGTCCAGACCCGAAATAAAATACATCATAATTTATCAAAATACAATTCCAAGTTGTTTCATCCCCTAAGATCACGGAGAAACACTTTCTGCGGTTGCAATCATCGAGATAGTTTGACTCAACCGGGCTCTATAGTGATGAGCTGCAAGGTTGTCGGCGGGGAACGGGGGCGGTCTCCATCAAAGTGACACGGAGCCAGCGCTAATAACGCATTCACGTGGAGCACGCGAGTGTCAAACTTTCATATTTATTAACAGGGGCGAAGCAGGTTGGTGGAACTTTCTATCGTACCCTCCCTCTTTCTCTGTATTCATCGTGCGCCACCGGATCGCGGATCTCGTTCCGCGCACTTTGCCACGAGTTCTCTCTGCCTCGCTTCCTTCCGGCAACTTGCCGACGAAATTACACAACACCGAGACACAAAGGTGATGCGCCAGGTTCTCCGTCAAGGTTCACGTGGTAGGTTCCCGATGAGGAGTTAGGGGATTTTCTCGATCGGCAGCCCCCAGGATCGGAGTCGATGCGACACGTTCGCCCGGTTCCCCGATCTGCTCAAGTTCCCAGCCACTTTGTCGGGACGTGACGCTCCGTGACGAAGCGATTAGCTTACCCGGGTATTCCCCGAGTTTCAAGGAGCAAGCGTGGACAGATTCCGCTGGAGAGAAACGCCGATACGTAACGCAGTTACCCGAAACTGGTTATTTTATTGTTGAGAGCGTATGGCGCAGCGAGAGTCAGATTTTAGTTCGACTTTCTTCGATTTTAGATAGTATTTCTGCAATCTAAGGTGAAGGATCTACTTTTCTTCTTCGTAGATTTGTGTCCGACCAAGATGGCCGCATGCAAATGTAGAAGCAGCTTCGGGAATATAAATGGAGGGTGGATTTCTTGAAGATCTCTTTCGGTTTTGGTTTTTCAAGAGTTTAATTGTTTTTAATCCCAGGATTCTACATATTATGCAAATCTATCCGCTGTGCTTGCGTAACCTAATTCTACTTCGACTTACTTCTACTATATATTCATGCTCCATCACGTTCCAAGTTACTGCTATTATCTTTGTCCAGCGCGTTGCACAAAGCAAAGTTATATAGACTGTATTCCACAAGCAAAGTCTGCAGTTGCAGTGAATAGCCTGTTGATGAAGTCTCGTATACGATAGTTTAGTTGCTTAAGGATGAAACGGAGGGGATTTGATACATTGTTTAGTTTGAATTTGATTAGAATTAAGCCCATTATTTGATTACAAGAACGTTTCGTATTAACAATGCTGCGTTAATTTCGAGCAATCGAGAATTTCGATTGAATAGTTTCGGCGTAAGGTTAGAAGATTAATTCCTACTACAGCGCTATCAGTCAGTCATTTTGGGGAATTGTGTATCACTGTTCAAACGTAATTATTTTGTGCACGTGTGTTCATAGTGTACTCTCACGGAATAATGTAAAACACATTAGTATTCCATTACATCAATTGTTTATTTTAATATGTCATTTCAAATGTATGTTAAATCTATTACATTAATACGTACCCGATAGCATTCTATTGCGATATAGCAATATTGTACACGCGTAAATAAATGATTGTAGTTTAGCGTCCGTGTACGTTGAATTATGATACCAGAATAATTCCACTGAAGGTCGTTTGAATGACATTTACTCCGCTTCGATAATTTGAATCTTTAACAGCTTCACCAATGCCGTTTCCACCAGCATAATCGCCGTTTCATCACGCCGAACCTCCCAGCCCCAACAATTCTCTCTCGGGCCGAAGAAAAATCTGAACAGCGTTTTCACCGTGTAGATCACTCGATCCGAGGATCTCGCGCCCCGAGGAACCGCTCGAACAATACCGTTCTGGAAACGCGAGATCGATCGAATCGTCGGATAACGTCTGCCTAGCGATGTTCGATGAATTTTATGTTTACGAAATGGCTATGATCCGCGCTCGGGTAATGGGATTTCCTGTGTTCGCGAGGGGGTATGAGGGGTATGAACAGTCAAACGAGATTACGAGTAGATCGTGCCGTTGGATGTTCCGGAAGGTTAGAGACCCGCTTCTAACGAGATAAACAGGCACTAAGTGCAAGCCGCTTAGGTTACAGCGCGCGGACGCCTTTCCACGCCGCGCGCCGCGCCGAGGATAGATCGGGTCCTACGATCGCGTAGATCTCTTGCCTCTCGCGTAGATCTCTTGCCTCTCGCGTAGATCTCTGCCTCCGCGAGAAACCACAGCCGTGAAATCTGCCTCGCGACGAGAATCTTGTTCGACACGGAACAGGTGAAAGCTGCCGGCGAAGAATCGTCTCTGTCTGAACGCCTCGTTTCGGTACACGCGACGCTGAATTTCAGCGTATCGCTGTAATCTGACGATCCGAACGACCTGGGAACACACGAAACCTGCTCATGCGACGCCCGCCGTATGTCCTCCGTAGATTATCCTCTGACGATCGGGGGTCATTCCACACGCTGGTAGTTTCTAATTTATTCTCGCCAATCCCACGAAATTGCCTGTCGTAAAATGACTGGCCGAGTGCCGGGGAAATATCAATCGCTCGTATCGCTTATTGTAGCGTTATGTGGGATTAGTCCTCGTAAAGACAATAACGATAAAAACTATACGCGTGGAAAACCACGCGCGGCAGAAGCGAAACTTCTTGCAGTGTAGTAATGTTTAGAGGTAAATTAAGATTGGAAGTGGTAAGTAATCCCAATGAAGCGACAAGATCAGGAACTACTAATACAAAAAAAAATAATGATTTCTTTCCCATACGCTCTTCTTGTTTGCGTCGCAAATTTTGATCGTTCCTTATTTTTGAAATGAAAGTTTTTCTATTAATTGTTTTTGTATTAGTTGTTCCTGATTTTGTTGTAGAGATTAGTTCTCTGCTCGCCGCGAGATGGGATAGCTGCCAGCGACATGAAAGCGCGAACGCGATGTCCTTACCCACCGCTCGGATATATATATACATATAGGACAGCTGCCAGCGATATTCCCCCACATTTTTGACCTTTGACCGTTCGCTTTTTCATGTCGCGAATTAGGCTTACACACTGCCAAAAGAAGTTTCACTTCAATAATCTTCTTTACAAGGAAATAACGCACAACCCTCTCCCGAAAAAAGCGTTGGGCCGAATGGTTCAACAAATCCCTGCGGCTATTATTTCTACGCTGTTCCCCTAACCACTGTCAGCACGATAAAATATTTCCAAGCGATAAAAATGCATGAGCCAGAGTGATTAAATACTTCGAAGCGATAAGAATTTGATCGAGCCGCTAGTTCGCTTCTGAGGCAGTTTCAGAGCTTGTAAAATATTCAATGGCATCGACGAGGCGGAAATTCGAGGCATGCATTTTACAGAGGGTCTTAACGTTAATCTTCTCCGGCGGGCTATAGGTTAACAATTACAATAATCGTCTCGCTGTTGATCCCTGCGGATTCCGCGAACACACGTTGACCCGATCGATTAAAATGGACAAAAAATTTGGAAATAAAGGAAATATCATGTTTGTAACCGCGAAGGGTTAAGAAGCCGTTTGTTAAGACGGCTCGTGGCCTATTTCTCGTGTTTTTCGCCCGACGCAACACCCCCATCGGCCGACTATATGGTTTCTTGAGGACGTTGCGCTATTAGCGGCGGGAAAATCAATACCAGCGATGTTCCACTTAGCCTGGCGTTGTTTCTGCACTGTCTCGCGGGGACAAGGAACTTCTTGGAAAGGCCGGTGCCTCGAATAAGTCGTCGTAACGGCGCGGATAATGTGTACGAAACGGCAGCCAGCGCGAACAACTCGCCGCAGATACGGGGACCCATGTACGCTCGCCCACGCGTCCGGCCGTGCCCCATGCTTTTTTGAAAAACGCGCCACCGTTCACGGACGCTAATGTATGGGCCAGGTGCCACGGGTATCGAAACCGGTCACTTGTACCTTGCCTCCTTCGCTGCGAGAAATACCGAAACCAAATGTCACGATCGCGCCTCCTCGTCACGATCTATCGAGGGGTTACGCCATTTGCAACCAGCATTTTCGACGGCGTTCAGTTTTTCGTCGGAATTGAGTGTAGCATCATTCTACAGTCTCTTCAGATCGTTTTTCGGTAGACACGCAAAGGGTTAAAAAATGGTACTCGACTTTTAACTAAAAATAGAATAGAAGGCTATGATTGTGTGTAATAAAGGAGACACGATTGCACGTACAGTATAATAATGTACGATAGGTTGTATATTAATAGGAAGTACATGACCGTAAGTGTTTGCGAATTGAGTCATCCTCTCTCGTTGAACGAAAAGCTGAATGGTCTTACATCCCTCGAGATCAGAAACACTGCTGTAACACGCCGCAGAGGTATGTTTTACAACGGCAATGAATTCTATGCCTCGCCCATTCGCTATTGTCTAGGCTGCTTTTATATGAATTTCATTACTGTATTATTAGCATCGCTCCGTCCGCGATGTAATAAAGATATTATTATTACTATCGACTTCCGGTGGACATCGCTTCGAACTTCTGGAACATCACTGACGGAAATGTGTCTCTTACGAAACAGTCGTAGTTATGTTTACCGTCCGCGTTAATTTCACGTTTGATTTCAAACGAATGAGGTCGAATCATTTTTATTATACTAGCTGTGGCATAAACGAATCGAGAATAGCCGAGCGAGAATATGTACGTGTCTAAAGAACTAGAATTAATCAAGAAGAAATAATATTTAATTCGGAAGCTCTGACTCAAATGCATTTAAAATAGCCGTCAAGTGAATTTAATAATTAATAACGCAATAATTAAAAAGCAATGGAACAACGAATCTAAGATATCCCCGTCGAATGATTTAAAATCAGAGAAGGAGAAAAGTCAAACAGCTGTGGCGCGAATAAATATAATACATATATTCAAGCAGAAAAATATATCTGTCGAACGGATTTAAATTAAAAGAGAAGAAAGCTCTGGCACAAAAATAAAATGACTAAAAATTCAAAGTAGATTAAAGTAGAAAAGAGAACGCGTATCCGATTGATTGAAAGAGAACATTTTTCCAGGAGATTCGAAAGAGAGGCGTAAAAAGAAAAACCGGCACGTCCAATTAATCGAAGAATAAAATGAAAAAAGTCTTCGAACAAGGGTCTCCGATCGACAAAGGAAAGGATATCTTTGCGTGCAGAGAAAAAGATAATTTATTTGAAAAAGGAAAAATATATAGAATAACAGAGGGGGAGAAATAGAGAAGAGAAAGGGGGAGAGGGTGGCGGCGAAGAGTTTCGACAGAAGATTCTGTGGTTTCGAGGACCGCAAGAGGGAATGTTTGCGGACGATCGAATGGACCGGCAAAAAGCGGCGTGAAAGGTAAATGGGAAGGTTCGCGATGATGCCATGCCGCTCCGCGCCGCGGCGAAGTCGGTAGATAGTAGATATTGCATCTCGGGTATCGGCGTGGCTCGGCGAGGAGGCCAACACAGCTCGTATAAGAGAACAAGGTCTCGAGCGTGGTTAAAGTGTTCGACCGCGGTGTCGGGCAGGTGTGTTTTGCAGCGAGGTGCCGTGGCCAGTTGAAGAGGCAAAGAACGGCAACACGTGAATGACCTTCGACCCCTGCCAGGCTGCCTGCTATTCCTTCGTTCCTCTTCTTGCGAGAGCGTGGTGCACGTTTCGCTGGCTGGCGCATCCCTCTGCCATTCGCCATTCGTCTTCGTACCTACATGCCGTCGCCTCTCGATTGATTTTCTCTTGCAACGGGAAGATATCTCCTCCCCTCCCTCTTCTTCTTCTTCTTCTTCTTCTTCTTCTGCTTCTCGAGGAAGAGGACCTTCTCTCTGTCTTGCAAATTTCTCGGCGATTCGATCGCTCCACCGACGCGACGCACAGACCGTCGAAGATTTCGAAAGTCGTTTGCGAACCAAATAACTTGGTCCCGGAGTTTCTGTATCTAGGAATAGCCCGATCCTCCTGAGGACATAGTGAGAAACGATCGCTATTGCCCAGGACTTTGTGCGGAGGCTGAGAGTTCGCTCGGGTACTTCGGTTTGTCTTTTATTTCGACTTCAGCATTTGTGATCTGGAGCTGTATGCAGTTTAATAGCTGTTCATTAGAAACTGCTATGACTCATGTACGGGTTACGGGATCGCGAACACGTTATAGCATAACATTCCATCAAAGCGAGAACAGCACTCGCAGTGAGAACCACTTCGGTATTACAATTCTCACACGACCACCGATCCCGGTAACAACGCGATACACATTGTACCTGTAGGCGTGGATTA
This sequence comes from Lasioglossum malachurum, assembly GCA_028455605.1. Lineage (NCBI taxonomy): Eukaryota > Metazoa > Arthropoda > Insecta > Hymenoptera > Halictidae > Lasioglossum > Lasioglossum malachurum. The sequence goes on along the minus strand of CM052317.1, from coordinate 10,450,228 downwards.
GTGGGAGACCTTGAACAGACAGTTGATTCTGATCCGTCTGCCATGCCGAGATGCTGAAAAATATCATTCTCGAGGATATCCATAACTCACGAATATTTATACGTTTATCAGCAACGTACAAAGACGAGGTCTGGAGATTGGAAATTCTGTTCTAAATTAATGTAAGCGTTACGGGGACGAGCAAATTGAGTCTTGACTGTCAATATTGGTCTTCTATATACCCAGGTCTTAGACAGCAATATTGGTGGTCTTCCAAGATGGCGGAGACCTCAATAGGCAGACTTATAGTATACTTCTCTGCGGCATGATAAACTTACTTAAAATATTAGTCGCAGGCACTCAGTGATATTGGAGACTTTAATAGCTCTAGATTAGACAATGGAAATTTAAATTAAAATCACTCGGACCTTAACTATCGTCGAACGCGTCATGCTGAAACGATGAAACGCGTGCGAACGCAACGCCAGATTGATCCTGTGTTCAGAAGCCGTCAGAATAATCGATCGGTCCCGAGTCGATCGCGGGACAAGCGGACAGCTCGAAAAGCTGTATCCGTCGTTCATCCTCGGATCTCGTGACGCGTCTGAGGATCAGAAATCCGGCGTCTCATCGGGATCTCGCGATCGTGAGGTTGCATTAACAGTACCTTACGTTCACCGGGCTCTCTCGAACGTTGTTCCCCGTGGAGTGTTGACCCTACTCGGCCGCGTCTGTGTGCGGTGCTGGGCTCTCCGTGTCCGTCTTTGCTTTCGAACGCACCCGCCTGGCGTCTTCCCGCGGATTCACGTGTCCGCGAAACAGCCGGCGAGAGGCGGGCATAAATATATAGCTGGCATTATTGCGAGCCGAGTTCCCGCTTCGTCGTTTTCTCGCTCGTAACCCGTCGAGACGCCACGCGAACGCAGAACCCGGCCTCTGCGGTCTCCGAGGTGGTTCAGGGTGGTTCGAGGGTGGTTCGAGGGTGAGTTTTTTCACCCCCGAGTCGAGGTTACAAGATGAATGGGACGGGGACTCCGAGAGCAACCTGTGATACAGTCGGATTTCGCGTGGGTGATACGCGCTATCGAGTTTCTTGCCTGGAGGGTAGTTTGCGGCGGTATTCTCGGTTGCGCCGTGTGAAAAACCACGAGAAAAGCATCTATATATCCTAGACATAAAAATCGAACATCCCCAATCGCGTCCACGATCATCGAAACATCCGCGATTCGATCGACGGGAGCCCAATCATAAAATTTAGAGCCCAATCAACCTGGACACCTAAGCTTCGCCTGTATCATAACCGAAGGTGTCTACAACGTCCGGCAGAAGACTTTCGCCATGATCTCCAATCGTCGATAATCAAAATCGGTCGGCGTGTACACTATCAGGTTTCACGCCCCGTTGGGATGACGTAACCTCAACGGTCCAATCAACAGTTTCCAATTCTTCGTTGAGCAGGGAGAAACTATCGGAGTTTCAGAAGCAAACGAACAAGCGCGCGGAAATATCCTCTCTCGGTTTTACAGCCGAAGTTTTTATCGCGCTTCTCGGGCGAGGTGCCCGGCATTCGGTAAAAGTTGTTTTTTAAAGGGTCACGTTGTAAATTACACCGGACACGTGCCGGGACTGCCGAAGGACGACGCGGACGGCGACTTTCTCGACGGGGCTGAGGATTCGGATAAAATCTCAGGACCACGAAGATCGCGCAAGGATGCCTCTCGATTATGACTCTCTAATTGCGGGGGGGGGAGGGGGGAAAGGGCGTCGCAGATTTGTCGTTCGCGAAATCGATAGATAAGCGGGAACGCGGTTCCGTGTCGTTAAACAGGCCACGAAAACGGAGGGGCAGAGGGAGAAGGGTTCGATAAGCGTTTATTTGGTAGCCTGCGTAAACGAGGAAGGCGCTTGATAAGTAAACGCCCCGGCCATTTCCGTTCCGGCTGTTTAATGAGTCGTAACAGCACGCGTCGCCGGGGACATTTGCATAAAAGATCGGGGAGGTACTGTCTCGCGAAAACCGGGGGGATGCTGCGAGGTAAAAAGAAGAAGAAGAAGAAGAAGAAACGCAACAGTCAATTCTACAATGTTACAAGCTCGCGGGTTCGTTCGGCTCCACTGGCTTTCCGTGCGAGAGAAAATTACTCCGAGATAACTGCTAACGACCGGAGTCTCTCCTCTGTGGGCCGGAGTACTCAACGATGACGCGATCGCCGCTGGAAATTAATTAGCTGATTAAAATGTAATCATGCGATGGTCATCCGGAGGTCCGGGTCGCTCGACTTTCTACGCGGATTCTCCACGGTTTATCAATTTATCGATCTCCCTTTCGAAAGTCTTCGACGTCCTCTGCGAGGTTCGAACTGCTTTGATCTGGAGGAAGATTTTAATCCAGTTCGTGATGAGGGAGATCCTGTTCAAGATGAGTGATGTTTTTGATTTTGAACGTTGGTATAATGTCAACATCGAAACTCCGGAGACCCAGAAGACGAAAGGACCATCAGCCATCTATAGATTTCTGAATGGGGAGCAAGCACTCGTCATGATCAGAGGATGAAGCATCAGTGAAAATAAGCAGGTTCGAGGGCGAGGTGATCCGTGGGCAGTGGCGGGGAACGCTTTTAACCGGGCGTCCTTAAAATCGGACTCCTCTTTCTGCTCTTAATTCCACTCGAGTCGGGTTGCCGTCCGAATCCACACCGAGCAATCCCGGTTAATCTTTTTATCGTCGTCATTAACGGCGGAAGGTCGGCCCGAGAAGAAAACCGTTGGACGCTGAGGAGAAGCGAGGATGGAAAGAGAGAGGAAGAGAGATGGGCGGCTTACGTGGAACGCGAGCTCTGCTACTGAGATTAGGAGGAATTTTAAAGTGGCGAGTGGCCAGAGCTAGACGCCAGACCAGGCTGAAGAAGCTCGTAACGCGTCGCCGAGGGTCTGCAGGGCGAAAGGGACGGCGGAGGAAGGGAACAGACCGCTTAGACGCCACTCCAGGGCGTTTCGAGCAGGGACAGGTACATAGACTACCCGCCGAAAGTGCACGGACGAGGACAGGGTGTAGAGGGTGCAGAAGATTAGCGGTAATTCGTCGAGGGACCAAACTCCAGAGACCAAAGGATCCCAGCGAAAAGAGGAAGATGGACGCTGGAGGGCTACGAACCTGAGTAGCAGTCGAGGCACTCGGCCCCAGGAATTCCTTCACGATGGAAACTATCGATGACTCGGAGCTTCTAGCTTGCTGTCTGCTGCCTAATGAGTCGTCTTGTCTATCGTTGTCTGCTGCTGATACGGAACGTTTCGAATTAGAATTCTTTCGATGGGGTTCCGAGTTTGTGTGAAACTGGTATCTGCTTTGGATTTTGGTGTTTAGCTTTTAGATGGTAGCGGCATCTGGATGTTGTAGTATTTCGAGCGAACAGGGAGGTATTTTGTGAAGTCCTGGGATCAGACTGTCTAGTAGCAATCCGATAAATATTTGTCCAAACGTTCTTCCCCGCCGAGCTTTAAAGGCACGAAAAGGTAAAAGTGGGCTAAAACCGATCAAGCCAATAATGACGCAAGAGTCAATAACATAATACAATACATAGTCCGCGTTACGAAAATAACGGCAGTATAATAATTTGATAGTAGCCGGTCTACGTAATTTGAATCGAAAGCCAATCTCTCATCACGGAAAAATCGGATATCGTACTTAATCTCGGCGGTGATCGGAGTTTCGAAAAATTCAGCCCTCGAGCGTCATAAATTAAAATCTCTCCCTTATTCGAAACCGCGTCGGGTCACGTTCGACATTATTGCTGGAACACGCGATCGCAGTTGACGGCCTTGGCCAGCCTGTGCAACAGCAGCAACAGCAACGAGGCGGCGTCGCTGTGCGCGGACCGAACCTAACCCATCGAAAAATAATTGATCGCGCGTTAATTGCGACGGCGGCCTGTCGCGCCGGGTAACACCGAGCCACGAATTATATGTAAATAACAAATGGCCCGGCGTTTCGCTGGTCCCGATGATAAACGCACGCCGCGCGACAAACCGTTCCCCAATTAATGGATTTTAGACTTGGCTCCGGCTGCTCCAATAAATCCGAATAAATACTTGTCTTAGACGGTCACCTGCACGCGCTTCGACCCGTCAGCTGCAATAAATTAACGTTTCGTGTGCCTCTAAATTAAGAAAAACGTTGGCGCCGTGATTAAAATACAACGAGCATATAGAACGAACGGAGAAAGATCAGGTAAATTGCAATGGATTAACGTAGATTGAATTCAATAGACAGAGAGGAAAGTGTCGATCAAAAATAATATACATAAATTGTCGTAGGTGTCCTGTGATGCAGATCATTGCCTGTGAATGAATAAACAATGATTGGTACATTAGCTCGGCCGATCCGCTCGTTTGAGGCTCATAACCGAAAAAGAGACGAACGGGATTCGCATAACGAGGGTTTGGTTCGGTCCCGAGGCTTTCGTGCGTAGCTTACCGCGCCGCGAAGCGGGATTAATTGTTTCTTTCCAGACGGAATTACAAATTCTTGCTGAATTTCTTGGAAGTTTGCGGGGAGTCTGCGAGTGGTTCCGGTATGCGCAACACGCCGCACCGCCGGGAAATGTGTTTGTTTCGGAATAATTGAAGAAGGAACGATTAACGGGGAGTAATTAATTTTGTCGAGAGTTGGACTGTACTTTATTGCGTTCCTGACGGCCGAGACGGCACGAACCGCTGACAATAAAATCGTTCCGGGATTGTTTGGAAATATAGATAATACCGCCGGCGCTTTTTCATGTTTCCTCTCCAGCTCCCACGGAATGAATAATTAAAATCTCCGAACAATCGCGTCAAAGACTGTTTATTTAAAAAAAGCGGGACACTCTCCCTCTCTCTCCCTCCCTCTCTCTCTCTCTCTTTCCTGCTTTATTCAACACCCGATATTAAGGCAGCATTAATGCGTTCACTGTCTTTCGAATTTAATCTGCGAATGGATAGCAATGTCACTCGAATAAATCAGAACGGGTATAAACTGCCCGTCAAAGGCTCAAAACTCGTATCTGGTTCATAGTGTAATCATTTGGCCGTGTGTTTGTTCGTCCGAGAAAGCGGAACCGTCGTTGTTTTATTATACGATTGGCACTAATTTAATATTCATCATTTTCCATTCGAATCTCGCGGCCTGGATAATAAGTTTGCTCGTCGACGCTTTAAATCCTGTTAAAAAGTTCGCGTTGCACTCAGGACCGGGCTTCCTCGCGTTGGGTTTAATCGTTTAATAGGGGAAGTAATGGAATCGAAAATTCGCGGTGCAACGCCAAGCATGCCGGGGAACCGTTTGTCTCGTCGAGTTTCCGGGATACGTTTCGTTTTATCCTGTAAACCGCATAAGACGGCTTAGTGTGTAAGATAAAACGAAACATGGGGTGCTTCTGCCGCGGAGGGGCTTCCCCAGTTCGACTGTCGCAGCAATTTAAATCCAAATGATGCCGCTGAAACTTGTCAGCCACGTGGGAGACGAGCGAGAATGCGAAACGGAATATCTTCGCCGGATATTCCCCCAAGAAAGTTCATCGCGCAGCAGCTGCAAATCTCTCGAGTCCTCATAAATATATTACGTACAAATTTTCTTGTTATACTCTCGGAAAATACAGCAGTCTTCCTCTACAATTATATCTATGTTATTCTATATGCACAGACGGGTTTTTATTATTATTATTATTCCACGAGACGTTTCAAAACTGGGTTCTCTATGTGCTCACACTGATTTTGCGGGGAAAGCGTGAAGACGCAGCGCAAGTTTCACGATCGAAGCGACCACGTGCGGTATCGTGCAGGGGCTTCGGGGCTTAGAATTACAAACAAACGCGATTACGCCACTCCCTTACACCTTCTAGCTCGACCCCAGGGGGATCACGTTCACGTTAGACACCGGTGATCTCTAAGGAAAGCTTGTCCGTCTCGTGATTATGATGCCTCGCCTTCGCTGTCCTCCGAAAACAGCACCAGACAACGAAGCTTGCGCATCTAATAGATTTTGTCATCCAGCTAGAAATTTGATAAATTGCTACGGAAAATAAGGAGCGTCTGAATCGATCGAGAATTTATTTCGCCATTTTTCTGCTCGCTTATCCTACTACGCAGCGTCGCTAGAGCAGCCCCCACGCAACCATGCTATTTCTCCTCTGTTATTCCAGTTTCGCGAGCACGGAGGAACCGGAAGAAACAGCAAGATGCCATTTCGCCAGTTCCTTCAGTCTGAGCGCATTTATCTGCGTCAGTTTTAGCCGTGATACCAGCGCGCGACATTTAGATAGGGAAGAGAGCCACCCCCGCATCGAAACTCGAATAGACTCGTAAAGTTCGCGGCCGCGGCGGAATAGAAATACGAAAATGTCCTCATTTCTATGCGGTTTTTGACAGTCGCGCGTTTCTATCACCGTTTCATCCCGACTTCCCTCCCGGGCTACGTAAATCAAACCGGAATTCCGTGACGACGCGTCTCTCTCTCTCTCTCTCTTTGCTAACTCCACCCCCGCCTTTCGCTAGAAGGAAATACTGGGAACGGGAAGCCATGAATCATCGGGCAGGGTTACCTCTAAATATTGAAACGAGTCTAAATAACGCGATGAATTTTCATCGTGTGAAACTCCGCTCCCGATCATGCGAAACGTAAAAGCTTCGTGGTAGAAGACTTGGATCACAGATAATTTCCATAAAAAAAAAAAAAATTGTTATACACGTTTTACAGTGTGCATTTTTATGCGCACACGAGAGATGCGGTTGTACGTTGAAAATGGCCGGCGCCAGAGAACAGTTACCGACGGGGAAAACAATCGAAAACTTACTAGACGCAAGGGTAGCAATTACGCCGCCTAATTACCGCTAACAGTTGAACGCAAGCCCAGGCCTTACGATTGACGATTTGAATTAATCGGCGAATTACCAACGTCTGATAGCTTCATGGACTCGCCCCGGCCAAGATAGCCCTTAAGCATCGCAATTACGGAGGATCTGCTCGGGAATATAACACGCGAACTCTCTGTGTCTCGGACGAGGTGTTTCCTGGGCTTCCGTCGATTTAATTAAGTCCCGCTGATAAATCCGCGTTATCATTCCTCCGTGGCCTCCACTTGAACGGCTGGAATTTTAATGGACCGTGCTCGCTATTTCTTCGGCCGCCTTTTACGATTGCGCCCGGGCGTGTCTGCGTTGCAAACTTTTCGCGAAACGCCGCGGCGTGCATCGTCGTCGACTCGGAACTTTTTGATGAACGCGTGCGAAGCTTCGTCCGGGTGTCGGTATCTCGATGCTTTTATGTTTCGAGCACAATTATCTGCCAGTGAAATATTTTACTCGAGTTTAGCTGCGGAACTTCGCTAGGGGAAAAAGCCGGCCAACTATTCGACAGCGGGCTGGGCGAATTTATGACGGAAACGGCGCAGATGAAATTCAACAGGAAGAAAGTGAGAGAAGCTAGAAGAGCTTGGGAATAAAATTATTACAGGGAGACAACAAATTTTTCTTCCTTTTTCATCGATCCAACGGGTTGAACGAACCGTTCGTGCGAGCAGAAGCGGAATGATCATAGCCATTTCGGGCCAGGGTCGAACGAGCCTCCGTAAAAACTTCCGTGGCGGTGGATCATTTTTATCTTTTATTTTCCATCAGCGTTGGTAGCGTCGCGAGTCGAACCGGAAACAGGTACATCCGAGCAACAGGCCGCATTAGCTGTTTTATTGGACACCTGGTGCGTGCTGTACTTTCGAAATGAAACATGGGGGGATTTAGTGCCTGAAAGTGTTCGGGCCGGAAAAATGCAGCGTATTTTACACGGCTGGAAAAAAAAAACACAGCAGAACGAGAGCGAGCTCTACTGCAAAAGAGTGAAAAAGAATAAAAATACAGAAACTCGAGTATAGTCCGATGACCCTACGAAGAAATGACCAGGGAGGACGTTAACGATCATGTTTGTCCCGGTAAATATCTTGCAGAGGCTCGGCTCGTTTTATCGCGGCCCTCCCGAAATTTCGAAGTCGTTGATTTCCTCGATTTTGCAGGGCAGATAGAGGGAACAAACATGGCCGTAATTTACAAGCGAGAGAATCAACAGCGCCAGAGCTACCAAAGTCAAACCCCTCATCTCCGCGAGCACGAACTTTGTAATTGAATAAGCCTAGAATATTCGCAGGTGACGACGCGACGGGGCATTATACTGTGTTCGCTGTTAGGCGGAGATCGAAAATATTTGGGTACCCGATGGAACTGTTGACAGGAAATTGTGTCGGCACCTCGCTTCCTCTGATACTGACCCGCTGGACAGTTTAAACGCCGCACCGTCTGCAAACCTCGTGGCCGCGATAACGTCTGTGACGATAACTTTCCGTAATACCGATCGTAAACTTCTGTACGATACGCTTTCGGATAGCTTTTAGGTGAACAACATCGACAAACAGTTGATTTTAGAAGATCGCCGATTATGCTGTTTCCATCTGAATTTCGTTTCCAGCAGAAAATTCGGAAATTCAGTTGTTAAGGAGGAAGAGCGCCTGGGCGAGCGAAACAAGCTCGTCAGTATTCCTCCAGCAGCCCGGGTGGTTAGGTGAACCTGTCACCTCTGTAGACGGCGCTGTTCTCTGGAAACGCATGATAGTCGCGCGGCTCCAGAATGTACACAATCACGGGCGACGGCCGGCTATACTTAGGGGGAAGATTCTAAACGCTTGGCCCCGTTCCCAAAAGAGACGAAAAATATATGGCCCGTCAAAACAACAGGCGGCCGTAACACCCGCGCAACAACGCTCTCGCGAAACGCGGGACGCGTCCTGTCCGCTGTTACCCCGAGATATAATTAGATAATTAATGCCACCGTGCGTTAGCACCAGCGAGCTTCCCATTTCGCGCAACCTGCCGCGACTTTTCAACTACATACATACCGGGCGACCTGCTTCTGGGATTACTTCTGCGTTCCTTGAGCGACTCTCGACGAATCAGCACTCTGCTTTTCGCTTGCAAAATCATTTCGGAAAGCTGTATAATGCGTTCGCGCCGTTAGCATTTATTTCAGCCACGGGCTCCATTGTTACGAACGATATACATACTTCTCCTCGATCCACGCGTCGAGACCAATTAGCAGACTGGCGTTGGTTAAATAAACCTGTACAGAAGCTGTCTCGGCATTTCCACTGTCGCGCAACACGGAGATCTTCGATCGCGCAAAAACGATCAGCATTATCCAATCGGATCGCGGTCGGATCTCGTAATCCGGGACAGTGACATCGGCAGAAGCGATCTGTCCGTTAAGCGTGTTTACGGTATGAAAGTTAGCGGTTCGGTTACCTGTGAAACACAGTTCGACAGACAATTATCCGCCGCGTGTCTCTGCTGTCCGTCTCATCGACCAAACTCACCCCGTTCTCACCCCCCTCGTTGCAACCATCCAGCCCCGATGGCCACGACGACACGGACAAGGACGAGAGGAGTCGGAGTGAAAATTCGGTGACGATTATTAACGGGGATCTCTCCGGTTGTCCGTCGACGTCGTTCGCCGTTCGCGGATCGTTAAAACGTCCGTGATTAATTGCCGCCGGTTAGGACTGTGTAACGAGCCCCTTCAGACTCGAATAAAAATAAAGGATCGACCGTGTTGTAATGGCCGATCGATAAATGAATTTTAATTGCGACGCCCAACGACCGAAACGGATCTCCGGCGTGTAACGAGAAATCGAATCTGGTAATGGCGGATCGATACGCGACGAGAGTATCAATCGAGACATCGGGAATCGCGAACCGAGTTCACAGATCTTGCTAATTGATGCTCTGCGATCGGAACGCGGCACTTGGGACACCTGATTATGCGAGGGATCTCGAGCTGGTCCTCTTCGACGGTCCAGTTTGCTTCGTGCATCAAGCGATGCTGTATGGAAAATCTAGGTATACAGGGTGTCTCAAGATTCCTTCAACAGCCGGAAATGGGAGGTTCCTGAGATCATTTCGAGCAACATTTTCCTTTGCAAAAATGTTATCCGCGGCTTTGTTTAGGAGTTATTGACGAAAAACGCGGGCCAATCAGAGCGCGACCTGGACGCGAGTTGGCACAGTCGGCCAATAGACAGTTGGCGCGCCGCACAGTGGTGCGAAATGGCCAAAAAGCGGTCAAAAATCCGTAAAACCGAAACTATCCAACGAATTTGTTTAAAACTCTGTGGATAGGTTGCCACAAGTACTACGCTTAAGTGGCTAAAAAAATTTAGCAAAAAATTATTAAATATTAAGTAATATTTTATAAAAGCAAATTTTATAAGTGTTAAGCAGTTTCGTTGTCTGGCACTAGTCGTTTTGGCAAGGTATAATATTTAACTAACTTTGTGTAAAAAATCTCGCGCAACTTTGAACAACCTTGGCCGAAATTTAAGTTTAAATATCACTTTTTTAGAATTTCCAAGAATGAATCGCGCGGAAATTACGATTATTTGGGGTTTAATGTGACAATTTTTAAGGAATATTTTTAAATAATAAAGAAAAATGTGAAATGTATACGATTTATTAATCCTTTCTTTGTATAAAAAATTTTAGTAACAATTTTTTATATTATGTGATGTTACTATATATTGTCAGAAAAATGCCTAATGAATTTTTGTGACAGTGGTCGCAAATTGAACGAAAACTTTGTTTATTTAACAAAAAATTGTAATAACAATTTAAGAAAAAAAGAAAGAATAAATATTCTTTTAATTATGAATTTCACAATTTTCTTTATTATTTAAGATATGCCCCTTAAAAATTTCACCTAAAACATGAATTTTTACTCCCTGAAAGTGACACATTCAAGAATCCAATGTACAGTAAAACGGTAACAAATTTATTAATTAGTTTCATCTTTATCATCATCTTTACGCACCACTGTGCGCCGGGCCGATCGTGCTAACTTGCGTCTAGGTCTCGCTCAGATTGGTCCGTATTTTTCGTTAATAACTCCTAAACAAAGCCGCGGATAACCTTTTTGCACAGGAAAATGATCTCAGGAACCTCCCATTTCCGGCTGTTGAAGGAATTCTGGGACACCCTGTATAGGCTTTGCAGAATTAAGATGAACACGAGTGATATGTGAAATTATTATCCAGGTGGGTTTTAAATATTGAGAGTTGTACATATTAACGTAACGGATGGATGGTTAACAGGGAGAATAAATTACTCGGTTGGCTCGTGACACGGTAAAATAAAGAATGTTATGCATGCATTCGTGGTTCGGTAGGTAGGTTTGAATAAAGTCGATGCACAGGTGAACAATTCGCGGAATTGGCCACCAGTGTGTCAGTGGTCTGGTAGCCAACTTCCTACGTTTCGTTCATGAATAACCAAGAGAAACACTAGGTATACCAGGATCCTATAAGCTTGTTCAACCGTTAGCTACCGCGCGAAGCTACAAGAATCAGATTTGTGAATCTGGCATCGAGCACCGGGCTACAAAATGGCAGTTGGTCCTGGACCAAAGACGTGTTAAAAGACGCTGTTCATCAAAGTCTTTAGGAACCATTTGCAACATGTGCATTAATTTTAATTGATTCTTTGATGATACAGCCAATTTTGCATAATAATCCGCAGTCTATGTTTCACTTACCAAAGTGCATAAAAATCTGCAGTCCAGAGTGCATCTTTCCCTACATCGAAGGTTTACGGTCCAGGTTTACGGTCCAGGGCCATGAAAAGTCAGGGTAGACGATCTCGGGATGTCTCGCACGCATCGATGTTGATATTTGTAGAATTTACGAGTGGCAACCGATTGGTTCTGCCAAGGATTTTTATTATGCAGTCCCTGGCAGCGAGCATTGCTGTGCAAGGGTGGTACTCGGGGATTGCGGCCGGAATCAGGACACTTCCGCGGCGAGTTCCGCATTTGCGAATGCACGTACATGGCCGTTACCTCCCCGGGCTGCTAACCGAACAAACCCACGTCGTTTATGAATAATGATAATGGCCCGTTTAGCCCCGTAGGAACAATAGACGAGTTGTAGCCCGGTCGTGGGAGGAGGCCCTCGAAAAGATAACGGATGTACGAGCGTGTCTTCATCGCCTCGCCTCGCCTCACCGGTTAATTAAGCCCGTGTGGCTCCGTTTGCCAGCTCGAATGCAAATGGGGGTGGGAGGGAGGGGGGCTTGCTTGTTTTTCGGGTTTCAAACGAACGTTGTGCTTTCGGCTGATTGTGGGAACCTGTCTTGACGATGACGAATGCCTTCGCGAAATCAGCTGCGAATTATTCGCCGGTTTTAACGAACCGGTCCTTAATGAATTTCTTTCCTTTTCTGTTCCAGGTAAGTTCCTGACACCGTAGAACCTATTTTTCTCGAGAGGCTGTTACGGGAAGAGAGGGGGTTGAGTCGGATCGGAGGCTTGGTCAGTATAAAACTAATGCAAACAGAAATTTCGAGTGTTTCATCCCTTGCACCACGATTGATTTTTCTCGAATTGACATTTCTCGTATTCTACACATTCGCGTATGTATACATATAAATATCCGCAATTTAATGCCAATAAATTTTCATTACGCAAGACATATTACGGACTATAGATCACGTAAACGCTGTCCATAATCTAAAACCTGAAAATGTTCGAGAAAGTTCGAGGTATCTGAAAAATAAATAAACGTTACTGGATGATTTGTGATTAGCGGACTGCGGATTTCCTGCGTTCACGGCATAAATCTCGGCATAGAAAAATGTTCGACGGAATTTTTCTCTTCTTTGGAACATGGTAAAACCTCGGACTTAGCCTTCACAGCATTCAGAAATGCAGTGGTAAAATATGAAAGAAAATATTGATCTATGTATTATAATTTTCCATAACGATATGGACGAAATTAATTTGATTTCCTTTACACACAGATAAAAAATCGTGGTGTCGAAACAGGTACATATAATGTTGGTAGCGTGTTAGAATTTGGTGGGGAGAATTGCGGAGGGTCTTACGGCGCGGCGCGGCGGCAAGTAAGTGCTATAGTTAACGACGAGACGATGGTTGCGGGTTTAGGCGTGTTTTTTCTGGCAGATCGTGTTTTTCGAGCGGTTGCCGCCGTACGACCGCGTTCGTTTATGTTGCGGTTTCGTCGACCACCGGTTCGCCGAAGTGCAGACGCCTTCGAACAGGAGTCGAGGGTGGTATATCTGTGCTCGGGGCGGGACGATAAAGTGTCTCTGTCTGGCCACGGACTTTGTCCTGTCAGCGGGCATCGCCGGAGTATCTTGTCCTCCGCACAATTACACGATGGATGGAATATTTACATGCAACGTAATTGACGTTCGGCCGCGGACTTCGCTCAGTTCGATCACGCGATGCGACGTATTCTTCGCGGTGAATTATGCTTTCGATGCACTCCGCGCTGATAATTCACGGCTTGCCGCGTCCAAACCTCATGGTTTGCTAGTCAAACATTTCCCAAGTTATTGAAAGGTGAAAGATTCGAAAATTCAAAACTATTAAAATTAGGGAACATTAATCCACTGAGGACAAATGTCGACATATTGACGACATCATCGTACGCATCGAATAGCCAAACTTGCAAATGAGTAATTCAATTGTTCAGGAAGATTTAAAGATTCAAGTATTTCGCTGGCATCAGCGGTTCCCTTGGGGAGACGCTGTTTAGAAATTCAAATGCATAGCGTACACCGTACGATCGGTATTAGATTTCCGATTTTTCTCGGCTCGGTGCAAGTTAATAAATCGCGGGACAGCCATTGTCTACATTGCGCGAGCGTTCGTAGCTGCCGATTTCAATTAAGCATCGGTAAATGTTACTGGAGAGATGAATTAAACAGAGACGTGTAACCGGTGAAAGGAAAACGTACCTCCTTTGTTCGCGGTGTATAAACTGCCAGACGTGAAAGTCGCTGTTTAGAACGCTTTCGTTGTATCGATTATTGTCTGAACTGTATCGGGACCTGTGAAAAGGTTCCCAGACTATTGTCGCCTGTCAGAATGTTCAGCGACACCTCAACTTTGCCGCGCTGCGTTTCCATGCGAAACAAAAACGCATGAAATCCACAGTCTAGTTACAAGTGATTTTTTTATTGCGTTACTATTAGGAGGACGGCAAGCCTTATCGACCAGTGGAGCTGCAGAATTTCGCTCCGGCTCTTCTCCAGTTTCTCTGAATCGTATTACAAGATGACGATCCGCAAATCGTAAAATATTTTACGGTTCTACAGAATCCTTAAAAAAGAAACACAGTCGAAGGGGTCCGATGGGACAAGGTCTCAGGGCAAGCCCTTTCGTCGAATAACGATCGTGGGCGGGGGCGTGTTAACTTTCGCCGGGTACCTGTCCATTACAGGCCGATAAAGCGACAAAAGTTCGTTCCGCAGGGTCCAGGGCGATTTGTCTAATTAAATCAGCAGGCGTGCATGTCGGGGGTGCGGGCGCGGGCGTGCCGTACGAAATTGCAATGGAGCGAGGAAAGGGGTATGGATTAATGGCCTGGCCGGTGATATGTTCGGCCGTGCGCGGCGTACGCGTTTGCTCCACGGTTAAAAGCGATAATTTCCTCGTAATCCCGAAACGTCCTCTCGTTATTATTAATTGGTCGCTGTCAGTTCAGTGGTCCGTGTCAGGGTAACGGTCGACGGCGAGGTATTGCCACGTTTTCTACGAGACCCACCCCACCGTGGATCCGCGGATAGGCTTGCGAAAATTTCCCCGGATCGTCTCGCTCGTTAACGGCCCGGAGAAAGCTGAGATCGCGGGCATCGAGCACGACACCCGACACCCGGCCAACCCTGGTTATCACGGCCGAAATTGGTTTATCAAGCGACACGCTGACCGATTATTTATGGCCGCCGGGAAGTCAAGGTTACGCGCAGTTGTACGAACCCGACGATTAATGGCCATAGACCGTGTTCCCCAGGTGCGATGTAATGGAACCGGCGAAACCCGACCGACCATCGATCCTCGATCGAAGTACGCTAAGCGGAATTATGCTGCCCACCAGCCGGCGGCCGGCCAATGGAATTAATAAGGTATCGTGTACTAATCCGCGAATTACATTTGCGCCGCGCCCCGCCGCACAGTGGGCGAGAAAGCGATCTTTTTCGACGAAAGTCTGCCGACAACTCAGTTTTTCATCGATTCAATTGGAATTTTTTTGAAAATGTTCGTGGAGGACTATACTTTGACGACGTGCTGCGCGAAAATCGTTATCAAGAATCCTTGTCTACAAAACTCAATAACTCCGATACTTCATCCGCCCATACCATAAATTTGCATGTCCCAGCTGAATTTCCGACACTTCTTAACACTAAACCGCAAAATTTTAAACTGTAAATCTGCCCCTGAGAATTACCAATTGAATAGAATTACATTCGAGACTTACCATTGATTTATTGATCCAACAGCAGCGTTTTCGCTTCTTCAGAAAGAACTTCCTTGTGCCTGCCATCCTTTATTCTTAGACAGCTTATAAGTGGATCGGATAATAATAACATGTACCGTATAATATGTCTATATTTGTCTTTTTGCGGCAACGCATTCGAGAGTTTTCAGCTCGTGATTTCCTGAAGACTTTATTATTTGCCTCTTCTGATATAAAGCTGATTCTGTGAAATTCGCAGAATATTGTTCGGAGACGGCTAAATTGTGCATTCAAATTTATCCATGGTATAAACTACCTCCATCAGTTCACAAGGTACTGCAACATGGAAGTGAAGTACTTGCTACATTTGAACTGCCAATTGGTTTATATTCAGAAGAGCCACAAGAGGCAAATAATAAAGTCTTCAGGAAATCACGAGCTGAAAACTCCCGAATGTGTTGCCGCAAAAAGACAAATATATTATACAGCATATGTTATTATTATCCGATCCACTTAGAAGCTCTCTAAGAATAAAGAATGGCAAGCACAAGGAAGTTCTTTCCGAAGAAGCGAAAACGCTGCAGTTGGATCAATAAATTAATGGTGAGTCTCATAAGTGCCGAATGTAATTCTGTTCAATTGGTAATTCTCAGGGCCAGATTTACAGTTCCAAATTTTGCGGTTCAGGGTTAAGAAGTGTCGTCAACTCAGCTGGGACAGGCAAATTTATGGTACGGGCGGATTAAGAATCGGAGTTATTGGGTTTTGTAGATAAGGATTCTTCATGAAAAACTGAGTTGTCGGCAGATTTTTGTCCAAAAAGATCGCTTTCTCATCTACTGTGCGCCGGTTACAGGTCTTGACGTGTTTGCTTGTCAACGCGGCAGGAAGTGCCGTTCGAAAAATCATTTCGGTTTCAAGAAAACGAGCGGTTTGTTAAACAGCAGTGTAATATCAGTGCGGCTGATAAAATATTGTTTTTAACGGTATTATTAATTTCCGATTCGTAAACGAACCACGCCGTCGTTCACAGGAGATATCGCCGCGGCATTATTATTAATTCGAAGGTTTGGGGGGCGCGTTCAGCCGGTGCCCCCCCCCTCCCTAGGTACAATCGGGCAGGGTGCATCCGCGATTTCGTCGCGGGCAGAGAGAGCGGAGCGGAGCGCGTCCATTTCGGCTCGCGCTTTTATTTGCGAACGCGGCAGAAACAAACGAACGAGCGCCGGGGCTAGGTGAATAATTAGTGCGCTGAAAATGAAAGTCGTCCGGCGATATTTGCTGCCTGCTTGATCACCCACCCCCGCGGGCGCGTTGCCACCGCCCGCTCACGCACCCCCACCTGGTCGTCCCTCTTTCGGTTCGCGAGCTCACAATTTCGGCTTTATCGCAATTTCATTGGCCCCCTTTTCATTGGTCGACCGTGAATAATCTGGTTAAGCGACGAGGCGCAGTCTGCGTCATTGATCGATCGAGATTCACCGGTTCGATACCAACCCCTGTCTCCCTCTTTCTCTCGTTTTCTCGTTTCCTCGTTTTCACTCGCTTCCTCTCTCCCACTCCGCCCCCCTCCCTCTCTCACTCGTGTTGCAACGTTTCTCGTTCTCTTTTTCCTTGCACTCTCTGTTCATTATACCAACTGCGGGATTCCGACGTTGCAACGAAGATCGTTCGGCTTTTGTAACAGCGTACCAGCGATCGTTGCGAGCCCAGCCTTCTAATCAAGTGAAACGATAATGAAACTAGCCCCGGTAACGACTCGTCGATGAACGGCGAAAATATTTTTGATCCGCAAAAAGGAGTCTCCGGTAGAAAGGTTGTTATTAAGTAATTACTGCACCGCGGTTCTTCATTTGCTTGCAATTCTAGGAAAAGTTGACGCGAACGATTTCGACGGTTCTGGGAAGTAGAGCGTGTACGGTGGAATCGTGTTTCGGTGAGTTTGTGTTGTGGTATTGACACATACAAGCGAGTCCCTGTGTGATCGACACACACCGATTTTTACGAAACTTTGTACAGGTATATTTCCCCGTGTTAGGCTCAACTTCCGATTTCGCGAAACGTCACGAAACGGAAGACTGAGGCGGCGGGTCTTATTAAAATAGTCGACGCGTTGCGAAAACAAAAGTTGCAGGCACGACGCGGCGCGGCGCGACGGGATCCTGCAAACCGGTTCCGTTTGTTTAATTCGATCAGAGGGAAGAGGGATTTCGCTCTGGTTGGCGGCCGCGCCGCGTTCCGAGTTCGTCAGCGGAGTTCCAATTACTGCGTTAACTTTTTCATTTACTCCCAATTGCAGTATAATCCCTCGGTTAACTGCGTTTAAACTTCTCCGTCGCGACTCGCTCGCCGGGAACCAATCCCGGTGACAATTCCACGCGCGCGAAACAAATCACGAATTTCGAAGGAAACACCGGATTTCGAAGGATGACGCCGTGCTTTCATTAACGGGGATCATCAGCGGGCGGGTCATTATCCGCCGACTTGCCGAACATGTTCACTGCCGAGCGGCAATTACGCCGCGCCGATTCCGACGCACCGATTCCGACGCACTCTCCGATGCGACAGGATGGAATATGAATCGGTAACAAATTTCGTTCAATTCTTTACGCGCATTACACCCGGAGATTTCCATGTAAATTCGTAATTCAACTTCACGGAACTTCGGCGAAGTACGCTTGCGTGAGAGTACCGCGTCTTTGGGAGGCGGCGCTGTTAATGGGCTCTTTACGCAATTAACTCCGCGCTCAAAGAATTATTCGCAAAATTCGGAAAGTCGTGGGAACTTTCCTTAATTACTTGAAATTCTAGAGTTGTATAAAAAAAACTATACGAGTGGAAAACCGCGCGCGGCAGAAGTGAAACTTCTTTGCAGTGTAGTAATGTTTAGAAGTAAATTCAGATTGGAAATGGTAAGTAATCCTAATGTAGCGACAAGATCAGGAACTACTAATACGAAAAAAATCATAGAAAAATTTTCATTTCAAAAATAATGAACGATCAAAATTTGCGACGCAAAGAAGGAGAACGTATGGGAAAGAAAGAGACAAAGTTCATGGCATTTTCCATACATATAAAATACTAGTGTCAAGTATAGGTACTTACAAATTTTTCAGAATCTTTTGTACCTCCGTCGGATCAACAGGACACTGCCATTTGCGCGAATAAGTTTGAAGCACAACACAACACATTATCCAAAATTGCGACAACGAACGGGAAGAAGTTACTCCGACCACGGTCAAAATAGTACTGCGGTTGTCACCTCGGTTTTTCGTGAATGGTTAAGGGTGGAAAAGTGGGGAAATTGTCAAAGAAATTCCTTGCGGCATTGTCTACGGTCATGAATGACGTCATTTATAAGTAAGGGTAGTCCGCTCGTCGATTCGATGGGTCCGTCGCACGTGTTGTCACACGATTTTCAATTTTTTTTATTTCTTAAAAAATCAACTGCGCTGCGACCCAAACATAGAGATTAGTTCTCTGCTCGCCGCGAGATGGGATAGCTGCCAGGGATATTCCCCCACTTTTTCTACCTTTGACCGTTCGCTTTTTCATGTCGCGAATTCCGTGACGCGAATTAGGCTTACATCCTGCCAAACGAAGTTTCACTTCAAAAATTGAAATACAATCACTTCGGAATTTGTTGTTTCATATATGTAATAGTGTGACAAATGAATGGAACAAAATGAGTTTCGGATGAATTTCGATGTTTTTGCAATTCCTGCGTGTTCCGCAGCCATTGTTCATTCGACCCTTAACTGCAGACTCGTTTCGTTGCATACGGGGACGTAAATGCGTCTCTCGTCGCATTGCGCCGATAAATTAACACGGTTCCGGTGACCAGTGACCAGTCAGCCCGCAAACTTCGCCGGTCGCGGAGCAAAATTTCGTTCTGTCGCGATGGCTCGCGGTCGAGACACGCACAATACGCGTCGGGACGCGATAATTGCCAGGCGCGTTGCCAATTCGCCGTCCTCCTGTTAATTGATTCGCTGGAGGACGCTTGTCGAGCCGGGCGATAACAAGCTACCGTGCTAATCGTGGACACTAGTCTTCGAGGATCCAGGCATTTTCTTCTGATTAGCCGGGAATTGATGTACAGTAGCCCACTTCGTTATCGTTCGCTTTACCGCCGTCATTAACTATCAAAATATACTTCGCTCGATCTATCAGACTTCGCTCTAGCCGAAAATATACAGTACATATCGCGTTCATTTATCTTCGGTATAGAAATCGAGCGGGAGTTTATTTAGGAAAGTTTGGCCGTTTAATCAGTTCCGTTAATAAGCGCAACGGCATGCGGCAGCCGAACGGTGCACTTAATCGCGTGGTCCTTGACAAAGTGGCGAGCCAACGTTTTCCTTTGAGTCAATTACACTGGAGCCCGCGCAGCTGACGCGCCTCAGACGTTTTAATTACCCTAATACATTTTGCGGTAATCGGACGATTCCGGGGAACTTCCGTTGGATCCCTAGCCAAGATAACTTTTTTACCCGGAGCCAGTTTCCGGCGAAAAAGAAGGGGTACCGGAGCTGGCAACTGAATCTTCGCTGTGCACCGCACAGTCTCGTGAAATTTCTTATTAAGACCCGGGGGAACGAGTCCGGGGTCAGACCCGTGTTGTTCGACGAGTCTGCTTTCTCGCTTCGAGCATCCGAGCGTCGCGTAGAATAACTTTTACGTTCCTATAGAAAGAACGAATTAAAAATAAAATGGTAAACGTGATGTAGTAATCGTTATTATTGCTGTTCGTATGAAAATTGAAGATCTAGTTTCCTCTAGGTAATATCTGTTGAATTTCGCGATTATATCCAAGTTACGCATAATGTGTTCGGAATTTCCGCGTCCAGAGATTGGTAAGTAAAGCACGCGGTGTTTATGTACATACATTTGCTCCATGCGAGGATTAATTTGAATATTCACGAATTTTCTGCTTAGATATTAGTTGAACACCACCACCGAGCGTTTAATCTAGACTTAACCCACTTGTGGGTATATTTAAGACCTGCTCTTACTTATCGGGCGATAGCATAGGTGCGCGCTGCAATATTTTTGCAGGCTTTATGTCCCTGATAGGATAATACTGCTTTTAACGAAGTTTCTGCACTCGAACAAATTACAAAACGTCAATGTAATTATAAATATCGAAATGTTTAGCAACAGTGAGACGCGAATAGGACCCGCCGCGGATAAGTAGAAAAGTGCCGTAGTCAAAGTAGCATCGATCGTCCTCTGGCCGGTCGGTTCATTCGAATCGAGCATTCCGAATGAAATTTATGCACGTCCCGACGGCGTAAAGCCACTCTTACGCTTTATAGAATCGTCGCGGGCCGTGCATAAAACTCGGCGCGGCTCAAAAAGTTTGTCTATTACACGGTCGGCCCGACAGAAATTTTAATCAAACTTTCAAATGAGGTTCCGCGGGAAACTCGTTGCATAAGCTATCGAAAACGTGTTACTGCCTGCGTGACACAGGTGGGAAGAGGGGCCGGGGTAGGAGGGTTCTTTCTCTGCCCCCTCGATTCTTTCGTTTCTGTTTCACATAATCGTGTCATCGTTATGAAATTACCCGGGAGAGCGACGTGTCGTACAGGTCGTTCTTCGGGGCCGGCAATTCCAATTTTTTTGCCGCGCAAACGAGTAAGCTACACGACAACTAGTCGATCCGGCACGAACGCAATTTCCGTCTTCTTTATTTATAAACCGCTTGAAATTACAAAGGGATACGCGTGTCGCACGGCGCGGTGGCCAACCTGGAATTCGCGTTGCGAAATATAAACTGAACACACATCGGGCCCCGGCTCGTTGCAGAATTGCGCGCGCGGTAAATCAAACTCAAAATTTCCCGTGCCCGTTGGGAAATGCTAATATCTGAACTACCCCTGAAACCCTGCTAATCCGGATTTTCGTGTAACTAGAACTCTCACAGCCCAATTAATCCTCTGTTACTGATTACATAGTTTTATTACATCCACCGCGGCGGAATGCGCCCCTAGTTTCCGCACTAACTAAACTCCCATAACGCATTGGTCCGAGTTAAACAAAAACTCGCGTGTTTAAATTTTTTCTAGTTTTCCCGACGGTTATTTAGATTCAGGCGAGCAAGACGCTACATCCGCATTGCTGGGATCGATGAGATACAGACGGATTGCGCAGTGTCGACCAAACAAGGTAGAATGCAGTGTTGGACAGGTTCGCGCTCGGTCCTACAACTTTCGCAATTATGCGAGTATTCTGGTGAGATTCCGGTGTCGGTAGCAAACAATTTGTGATTATTATTGAAAAAATAGCAATATAATATTGAATAGACAATCGATCGAGGACAGTATCAATTTTCCCAGAACTCGCTCACACGCGAGATCGCAACTAAAAGACAGTGAAGTGTAGAACGAAAGTGGATGAAGCGGTGGACCATTAATCAAAATCGACGACGCGCGACAGCGTTTTGCCCGCGGTTCTCAGCACGCCGGCTAACCTAAGACCTTGCAGCAGTGTCTGAGGAGAATATCTAACCGAGATGACGGTGGCCTTGAACGGGAACCGAGTTGCCGTACAGTTTAGCGTGGCAATCACGAAGCGAGCGACGCGCGTCGCTCGCATGCATCGCGGAGGCGATGCGATAAAAATTTCAGAGTACGTCGCCCCTCGTTGTCGGAGACTCGTTTCAGACTCTCTCACATCTTCGCCGGTTCCACACGGTCGCAGGAACGATTACCGGCCGTTTGTTGTCGGCCGGTTAAATAAATAATACGCGGCTCGTCGGGTTCCCAGCAGAAGGTGGTTCGACCCCGCGCGTTGGCCAATCGATGCCATTCCGAGGCGTTTCCGGCGCGGAGACACGCAACTAAACGCTCTCCGTGTTCCCCTTTATCAATAACGTCCCCGGGGAGACGACACTAGACACCACGGATGAATGAGAAAACTTGCCGAAACTAACGTCGATCCGCCGCGGCGCGACGGTGTCTACGGCGACCGGGTCAGCGAAAATCCTTGACGTGCCCGTAACGAGGCGTCGAGGCTGCGATGGGTTTATTGCTGTCTCAGAAAGTTCCACGATCGCTGATGAAGATGAATCTCGCCGGGTGATTTAATCGATTACAAGGCACACGTATAGAACCGCGAGATCGATACTTTGCTGAACCCACGTTGTCAATATTCAACCTAGAATCCTCGAAGAGGATTATAAGCGAGGAAAAATATAATATAAAAGCTTCTTTCGCAATGCGTACATTTAATATTGTTACATCACACATATAATACTTGATCTTTTCAGCGATCGGTGTCGCATGAATGGTATGGAACTAAATATTAAGAAATGCCAGGTTATGCGGTCTTCCCGTCGCTCTGCGATCTTACATATATCCTTACCGTCTCAATGACAGTATTCTCTCCTCGATAAGCGAGGTAAAGGACTTAGGAATTCATTTCTCTCCTCTACCTTGAACTTTTCCAACCATATTTATTATATTATTAACTCCGCCTCAAGAACACTCGGTTTCATACTTCGTTTTTCCACAGATTTTCATTCGATCCACACCCTCAGATTGCTATACATCACCCTCGTCCGTCCCCTGTTAGAATATGCTTCAATTATATGGTCTCCGAGAAGCTCCAATTACGAAATCATGCTCGAGGGAGTACAGCATAAATTTCTCCGGTTTTGTTCATATAAGCTAAAAAATCCAATGTCATTCTGGGATCATGATTATTCCGCAATATTAACCACGATAAACCTAGAAACATTCTCTGCTCGAAGACCAGAGCTTGATTTTTAATTTAATTAATAATCATATTGATTGTTCCTCACTACTTTCAAACGCTTAAAGCCAGATCTACTTATGGATTAATTAATCCAATAAAACGCATTATTGCAGACTCTAGCACTCTCTATAATCGTGTTGATTTCTTTACTGAGTCTTTGCAAACTTTTAAAAAAACAATTACGCAGCATTATAGGATAATACCATATCGTCTGTGCCATTAGTTTCTGTGCATGTCCCTTCTTAGTTATTATACGTGTAGTCCTTTATCTTTCTTTTTTTTTCTATTGTAAACATTTATGTAAGAGGACTTCTATAATAAATAATAATAATAATAAATAATACAAACAACGTATAACCATGTGTTTACTAGCTTTTAACTTTAAGATAACCTAATTAAATGTACGCATTGCGAAAGAAACTTTTGGGACAACCAAATCTGTAAATATGAAATTCAGAACAATTTCGACTTGAAGCTGTAGAGAGATTAATCGATCTATCTCCGGCCGGTGCATCATCTCCACAGTTCCCTTGACCCTGTAAGTCACCGCGCTAACTGATCAAGCATACCTCTAGCCTCCCCATCGAATTGAAAACGTCCCGGGCACGCGGCGGACCGGTGCACTTCCGTTTTTTTTCGTAGGAGGCGCCTAGTAGGCGTTCATAAATCCGCTCGCACGGACAGGCTCTATAAATATTTGGACCCCTTCCCGGTCTATATCCACTCTCGGCATCCTCGGTGTCGGGGTTGCAGTGAGCGAGAGGGACTGGGCGAGGAATGAAGGGGATCAGAGAGGGATAGTGGAGGGAGGAAGAGGAGGAGGAGGAGGAGGCGAGCTAGCTAGCGAAGGAGGAGCCGTTGAATACCCGAGGAACAGAGTCTCTAACCCTCTCGGCTCCGGGCTTAATTAAGCCGTCAGAACTAACGCGTAGCATCCGAACACGTGGCTATGTCAGATTTCGGTGTAGCAGTCGGACTGCGCCAAAATCGTGCAGCCGCCAGGGCGAGGCCGTTAAATCGAGAGGCATCTGTTTCCGGATTCGCGGCGCGTACACTCGACTTCCTACGGCCGTAATCGTTTTGAGTCTCCTCCTTTTTCTAGCACGTCTCTCCTCGTCCTCAAACCACCCTTCCCCTCTCTCTCTTTACTCTCTCTCTCTCTCTCTCTCTCGCTCTCTGTATCTGGGTTACGAGCGCCACGTTCAGGTTCCCCGCGCGGAATTAATTAAACCGTCACCGGCAGCGCGGACACGGTACCCGACGTGTCCCCAGCTCGCGACGAGATTACAGGTAAACCCCTCGGTAAACGCAAGACCTCCCTCCGTCCAGGGAGGACCAGTAACTTTCCGCCGGAAACGGAGTGAAACGTACGGCCAGCGTTTGCGGTCCACGAATAGGATCTCCGGTAGAGCCTGCGCTTGATGGCCAAGAGGCTGAACTGCCGTCCGAGGTGTTACCGTTCCGGTTGCCATAGGTTCTGACTCGTTTACACTTTGCGAGGGATCGCCCGAGGAAATCTCGTGGACGTATCGTTCGTCCATGGGAAGGTCCAACACAGTTGTCCCACTGAAATGACAAATGGACGCGACAGGAACGTTCTTTTCATTCAGCGAAAGTTGGGCCCAGCAAATGAAGTCGATTCCAGGGACCTGTCACGACACGGGGTCCTAATGGCATTACAACATCGGAACTTCTTCGGGGTCTTTAACTCTACGGCCGACACCGTGTCCCTTTTTATTTCTTTCGTCCGTTTACAAATGGTCACACGATGTTCCCAGTCTGTTGGCCAACCGGAATAGCCTCCACTCGTAGGTGGATGATGAACAGCGAGAGCAATGTTTAGGGCTCCGGCCGAGCGGCAACCGCGCTGGAAAAGATGAAATAGGGCGGAGTATCAACCAGGGTATTATTTATCACCGGCTCCGAGATAATTGGTCGGTTTGGAAACCAATCAACCGACTGCTCCGCTGTTCTTATTGGCTACTTATAGCTCCGCCAGACGGACTTCCATTCTCAACGACATAAATTACGGCGCTGTATAACACGCTCCGGACGAACGAATTATTTCCCGGGCGAATTTCGAAACCGACGATGGCGAAGCGGGTCAATGCACCTTGGCATTCTAAATGACCCTCTCTCTCTCTCTTCCCTGATTAAGAGGACGCTAAACGGCTAGTCATTTCAGACTGGCATTTCTGGGACGCTACGATTGCGATGCTCGATATGCCTACAATTTTCATAATGGCAATACCCATATTCGCAATGTAAAATCGATCGCAACTTTCTTAACACTCGGAAATTCGTTTTCAAAGCTTTAGTAACGTCAGGACACGCGATTATCGGTTCGCGTATAACCGAAAATCCGATTTTGCCAACCGGTTACACGAGATGCCCCTTTAAAAAGCCAATCCCGGCCAGACATTTCCCGCGGTAGAAATTGCACGGCGCCGCGCTCAAAAATTTGCATTTAAGTCCACCGGTGCTGAATGAACGGAAAATTGGCGTCGCCGCCGCCGATTGGCCCGGTATCGGAAATATCGAAGACCCGGTACGTGCTTCTGACTTTGACGACGGTTAACCATCAATCCCGACGCTGCTGCAATTTTTCTTTTTTTTTTTTTTTTTTTTTTTTCAACAGCAGCAGCTTTGCAACACGTTCCCAGTCTTGATAACGTGTTTCGCGCGCAGTCGTCATCCGCCGCTCCGAGCCGCGCACCGAAAACCATCAAAATTTTACTCGAATTTTTCCCGACGCTATCAGCCGATTTATCTGAATCCAGGAAGATTGAAAAACGTTACTCTATTATCTGGGAACGGGCGAACAATCTGTGCGCCGTTCGCAAAACAAAAACCGCGTACAAAAAGATTTAATCATTTGGGGGATATTCCGGGACTGGTGCGAGAGAACGAAATACCGTTTCGCGTCGTTGCTTGCGTTTGATGGGGGAAAGATCTCGTCGCAAAAATCAAATTTCAGATTCTACACCACGATTTAATGCAATTTGCGCGGTTTTCAAAACGCATTTATCGGAATACTTCGTTAAATTCTCATATGAGCAAAACGCGTCAACGATTTCCCAGACTAATTGCAGTGAATCGTTTCCCCGAAAATTCCGAGTGTCAATTATTTAAACACTTCCTAATTGCGAGCCGTAAAAATTTATTCCGCCGAGTCCCGTTTGGGATAATCGTTCCCGAAGAGCGATACGAGCACAAGAGGAGAGCGAGAACCTCATAAATAAGTCAGCCCATTAAGTTTCAATGTCCAACGATCAACCCACTGGTGCTCACACCTCTGACACGACCAATCAGGATCACGGTGGTGAGCACGGTGTTTTAAACGCAGGCTGGCTTGTTGTTCGAGGCTTGAATCGAGAAGGCCTAACCGAGAGGGACCGCTATCTGGATCCCTGGCGCGAGCACGTGAAAGTGGGCACATCAGGAAACAAAAGGAGCATTATTCGAGACAAGCTAGAGACATCGCAGACAGCGTGAAATACGTGGCAGCTACGCGGTGATAGATAGCCTCGAGCGCCATTAACACCAGTCTGGAATGATGGGACGGCAGAAGGAAGCACGAGACGAAAAATCTGTGTGCCCCTTTGTCGTTTCCCTTCGCTGCTCGATGGAAACCGTGAACTTTCTCTTCTAATGAGCCGAGGACATCTGTTCGTACAATGATTACACAGAAAATACGTACCTAGTCCACGAAAAACACGTCGACCGATATCGTTTAATCACACTCTTTTTGGGACACCAAGTAAAGTCGTTGATTTCACCCAAGGAGCAGTTTCGATCGTGCTCCTCGTCCCGCGGGCCAATCTGAATGTGGCATTTTTCCCGACACCCAGGTCTGCCCATCATCGACGATCGTGGAAAGTAAGGGGCGAGGCGGAATCGCGCGGGATTTTGCAAGTGAAGCGGGATGAAGACGAGTGGACAAAGGGGTCTTTTAGGTAAATGAATGACGAGGGAATGAGACGACGGGAAAAAGGGAGGTCCGCGGGCAAAAGAGAAATGGGATAGACGATCGGCACACGAGGTAAAGGGTTCAGGGAGAAGGGATGGGGATCGAGGGAGAGAAAGAGAGAAAGAGAGGGCGTGCTCGATGGTCATAGCTCGTGTCTGCATTTTTCTGCTCGTAAATAAAGCGAACGGGCGTGCGCTCGCCTAACGCCACCGCCTCGCCGCGCCGTTCCCCTGTCTCTCTCTCTCTCTCTCTCTCTCTCTCTCTCTCGTGGGCTGGATATCTCTCGAAAGTAATCCGTGCTTCTCAATAATAAATCCGTCGTGAATACAGGATATGCTCCGGACCATTTAAAATCCGAAGTACATCGAGCGTCCCGGCGTCGGTATCCGTGCGTGTAACCGATGGCTTATATCCGTACAGAGGTAATACTTAAACCGCACTGGGAAACGCGTGCTGCGTTTTATAGCCGTGGAGCCCCGGCCAGTCTGGATACCTTTTTTACGTCCAATACCACACGGACCCCGTTAAATTATTTCGGCGTATTACACCGGGCCAGAATTGAACCGGCCACGTTGCACCACCTCTGGGAAATTTTCCTTGCCGGCCCGCAAGGGAACCCCGGCAAGCCGCGCCCGGTTTCCTTCCAGGTATCGAATGAACCTTGCCTTGCGAATTTTCTACGGTCCCGTGGACAGCGCGGCGCGGCATCGACGCTGCGCCTTTTTTTATGGGGACTCGATGAAACTTACTGCGGATGCAGCGAGATTTGTGCGGAGAATTCGCGACATCGAGAACGTGCCTCGATGTATAGATTTCCATAAAAAACGAGACAGAATTTGTAGAAAAGATCGGAGATAACATTGCGTTCTCCAGACCCTTCTCTACGGCGATATTCAAAACTACTGGATCCGAACGTTCGTTGTCGAACTGGACCAAACTAGAACTCGGAATCGATGAACCAGCGGTGACGATGCAACTCGGCTGAACAGTTTTTCATCAAACTTTCTTGCGCCGGATAGGGGCGATCAGGTTTGATCTATAGTTCGTTCTCGAGTGTACCAGTGCGAGACGAATCGTTCGAATAATCCTCGCGAAGAAGTGCGAGGCAGATAAGTAGAATTTCACAGTGCCCCGAGCAACACGTTCTACCGCATTTCCGGTATACGGTTTATTCAAAATTGAAATTATTAGCGCCACATCTGCAGAACCACTCGACAATAAAACCAACAAAGCTCATCGCGTGGAAGCAGTTGTTTTCAGCTTAAAAAATTTGTCTCTGATGGGGTCAATATTCGAGCCTGTAACGAAGCTTGACACGGTAAGGCGAGCTCCCATTGGCTTCCGCATTCCGTCACGTGACAGCATAACGCAAGCGTACGACGCGGCGCGACTGCACCAAGATCTGTATAACTATAGTAAACTAGCTAGCATGTTGGCATCAGCAAGAGCGGCTGCGAGCCGGGTAACCGGCCGCGAGAGAAATACGAAGCTCGTTCTTTCGCAAGCGTTCAACTGAATCGGCCTACGCGTGCTTAATGCTCCACTTAGCCCACGTACATTATGAGCATTGACTTATTAATGAGGCGGCTCTACCCTGCCGGAGAGGCCGCGATGCGTTACGTGGGCCAATGGCGCACTTCTCGCTGAAACACACGCCTGTTAACTCTAATGAATAGAAATAAAAGATTCACCGGCGAGCCGGCTCTGCGATACTCGCGCCTAATCACCGTTGTTACCTTCGCTTATGGTTGCCGTCGCGGTTTACCTCTTTCGTTGTCGTGGCGAGACGCTACACGATCATCACGACTGTCTGAAGATTACGTTGGCCATAGCCTGTCATGAAATTCGTCATGCACCTGATGCGTTGCGAAGCCTGAAAGACTTTTCGTCTACCATTTTTAACAAATACGGTTTCGTTGATCAATCTAATATCTCTGTTGATATCTATTTCCATTCCTTTATTTAGCGCGATCGATTAAACTATTAATGAATTATATTCATCAGATTAACGCAATGCCAAAAATATGAAAATATGCAATAATCGATTGATGCTTATCTCCATGAAATTGTCGTAAATTTTACAACGTCGCTCAAAGTGTAAATTGATTTCACACAGGAGTGAACATCATGAATTATATACATCAATTAACATTGTTTGTCAGTAGACAGGTGTATTAAATCGATTACCTACATATACTAATCAATATCAACTTATTCGTCCCAATGAACTAAATACGGACAGGCCGAATTGAATATTCATTGTTCAATCGATTGAACAACAAGCATATTTACTTCCATAATCCATCAATGAGCTGCGATAATCTTCATAATAATTCGACGTTAAAAACTCTAGAAAGAAACTGGTTCGCAAAATTGAATCCCTCTGTCTCCTAGATTTTCTAACCAACAGTCAAGACTTCGTCACGAGACATTAAAAACAACAGAAATAACAATGTTCAACAAATTTCAACTTTGTTTTTGTATTTCGATTCCCACTATGCGATTCTTATAGAGTTTTTCGCGCTGATTTCGAATCTGTCCTTAATTTGTCTCCTGTACGTACAGTTTTTCAGAAAATGGAATTTAAAAAAAAAGACATATTTTTCAACTTTGAACAAATATTGTGATGTTATTATAAAAGATATTGTATTGTGCTTCACACAGCAAAAGATTCCTTAGACTTTCCCGAATACAGTGATATCCAATATTAATACATTATGATTGTTTAAACGATGATTAAAGACGGAAAGACGCCACTTTCGCACCAATTTTGAGATATTTTTGAATTTATCTCAAAAAATAAGGGTCAGCGGACAATCGAACTATACCACGCGATAGAGCAGACTTTTATCTTGAGAAACCACCCTATTAAGTTGGAACGTCGACGTTTTTTTCGAATCAGAAAGCAAAATATCTTCGCCCGACGCGAGTTGCGGCCAGTGGCGTTCGGCCAGCGACGGGATACGGAGCGGCGAACGACCGTTCTAGTGGTTAAACAATCATAATGTATTAATATTGGATATCACTGTATTCGGGAAAGTCTATGGAATCTTTTGCTGTGTGAAGGACAATACAATATCTTTTATAATAACACCACAATATTTGTTCAAAGTTGAAAAATATGTCTTTCTTTTTAACTCCATTTTCTCAAAAACTGTACGTATAGGAGAAAAATTAAGGACAGATTCGAAATCAGCGTGAAAAACTCTATAAGAATCGCATAGTGGGAATTGAAATACTTTTTGGCTGTTGGACAGTGTAATCTATGTTCCAAGTCGATAGACATAAATTTCCCGTTTCTCCCAAACAATTCTTTTAAATCGCTTTAGAGGAGAATATGTAGCGATAAAAGAGAACACGCGGACCATTGGACGTTTAAAATCGTTAGAAAAATACACGAAAGACCAAGAAAAACGCTATCAAGCCCTGCAGAGAAAAGCAAGCAACAATTCCAGACGGTCGGGCGGCCAGTTCTCAGTATTTCCACAATTAATCTCGCATTAATCTCGAGAGTGGCGCTGCAGAGCGTGCCGCTAAAAATACCCCCGATGAATAATGGAACGGCAACGATTCTCAGCTCACAAAAAAAGAGAAGAAAAAGGGAAAAAAACACGAGGCGATTACGTAACGCGGAAACAATTCGACGTGCGTCGAAGTCCGGCCGAAGAATTCGCAGGAGTGGTTTCGTGACGGTCGTCGAGGGTTTCGGCGACGCGCGACGACGGCGCGGCGCGGCGGCCGGTCTGGAACGTGCAGAAATCATCCCTTGCGAGTAAGTTGCGTACACTTCGCAACCCCCCATGCGAATGTTCACTGAACAGACGAGTTCGGCGAATTGCGTAGGCGAGCGTGTTCGCGTGACTACGCCGCGTTCACGCATCCAGCGAAACCCTGTCATTTTTTCCCTTTCTCCCGTGGATCCGCGCCATCAACATGCCCGTCGAACCACGTCCACTTCTTCTTTGTGTGCCTCTAACGGCCGAGTTATGGTTCCCCGTAACCACTATTCTTCACCCCAACCACCCCTTTTGTTCTTTTTTTCTATTTCTCTCTCTCTCTCTCTCTCTCTCTCTCTCTCTGCAATGTCCTTTTTCACCCTGCTTTCTCTACCGCTTCCACGACCACCCTCCTCGTTCGCCGATCTTTTTACACTTTTGCTCCTTTTTCCCCAGGGAATACAATAATTGAGCAGATGCAGAGATTAGCGGATTAATTGGGAGTGTTATCTTTCGGGGTTGATTTCAAGGGAGTCTAGCGAGGGCTGGAGATTAGGGTAGTTCTTGAAATTTTTCTGCCGGGAATGCAATTTTCGGTAATTTTGCGGGGCAGTTGCTGTTTTCCGCGAATCGTGGGTTGCTGTTTTAATTGGGTTGTTTGTGCAATTTGCATGGGGCGAGAAGAGAGGAACGAATACAATATTTCCAGACACCGAATAAAAATGGATCGAAAATGGCAGAGAAATGAAAATAGCTGTCTGCTCAAAATAAAAATTACAAAATCGTGAAAAACGACAGTTAGCACCAGTGAAAATATTGCAAAAATATTCCGTGAAGAAAAAAACGGAGTTAGCGCCAGTTAGAATATTGGTAAAAAATTGGTGAAAGTTGAACACAGAAGTTTATGCAAAAGAAAGATTCCGTGAAGGTGAGAAACCAAAGTTACCACCGGGTAAACTATTAACATCTCGCGCAGGCCTGCGGCAGTCGGCAAAGCGTTAATAATTCATCGCTCGTTCTCAGTGTCGTGGCGTCGCCGTCGTCGTCCCGTTCACGCATCGGCGTCGCTCTTTTTCCGTAACGCTCAAGATCCTTCTTATTCAGCTGGAAAAAGATAAAAATCGCGGTGGCTCGTGCGGTGGCTCGCGTTACGTGCTCGGGCGGCAAATTACGCGTCGAAACAGCGTCGGGGGTGCCTATCGGTGTTATCAGTAACGTATACTCCGGCAATTAGCGGCGACGCTTGGAAACTCGAGCGCCAGGGAAATTCTTTGGAACCTGCGGGGGCCGATTACCGATGACGTACGCGTCATGAATACTTAATTTTCTCGTGGCGCCGCGGGAAACGTGTGAAAGTAATTGCGCATAATAAGAACGCCGCGACGAGCTGTCGCGTGATAATCTTTCGAAAATCACAATATCCCTGTATTAAGCAAATTACCCTCCCCCCCCACAACGTCCCGGCCCGAACCAATCCGAGTCGGCCCGATATATTCTATTGTA
This sequence comes from Lasioglossum malachurum, assembly GCA_028455605.1. Taxonomy (NCBI): domain Eukaryota; kingdom Metazoa; phylum Arthropoda; class Insecta; order Hymenoptera; family Halictidae; genus Lasioglossum; species Lasioglossum malachurum. Next base: position 10,417,976 of record CM052317.1, on the reverse strand, counting down.
TCCTCGCCGAAATGTTCCGCTATTCCGCACCCCGATTCCACCGTGTTTTTACCGCGGACCCGTTGCGGAACAGCTTCTGTGAAACACCGAATGGAATTTCAGGCCGATGTAGGTGTCGACGAAATTCGATAAATTCTCCTCGTGGCTCCGTGGCATACTACGACATACTTTCCCCGGGCCTAGCGTCTTTGTTTGCGCCGTTCCACGGTGAAATTCCACGCTTTGGTTCCCTACGTTTTTGAAGATTCTTTCTTGAGACGATGGACAGATATTTCAACAATATCGTCTTTTCAAAGCGGAGTTTGTTTTTCATTCTGCGCGCCATGACTTTCCGGAATTATTATCATTTTTCGACATTTACTCGTGCCTGTTTCTTACGAGGAATTTTGGGTAATTATTTACTTTAAGGGGGATTCCTCACCGATTTTGATGACGTTCAAGTATGTTGTCAAGTTCATCATTCTGAACAACTTTTTCCTTTCTTATACATGTTACCGCCGCTCGATTTTAGTTTTCGAGATATTCGCAAAAAGCTATCGCTAATACCGTATTGAATCTTTCGTATTTCTGCACGCTCTGCGGCAACGTAAGGACGTCCCGACGCGGCGTTTGTTTAACATTTTGCTTCTACACACGCTGTGGAGATGAGAGAAAACAGGGTCTCACTCTCATAATGTATATTATATATTATATATCATATATTATACATTATATATTATATATCATATATTATACATTATATATCATATATTATACCTTATACATATATAATACATTGTAAATTATATATTATACTCTCTCTCTCTGTATATTGTATATTATATAATATATACATATATAAAAAAATATATTATATAATATTATTGATTTCAATTTCAAATCTAACACAGACCTACTCCGATCACTTTTCGAGATGTTGAAATTTTTATTTATAATATTATATATTATTATATTTTATTATTATATATTATTATTCTATATTTTATATTATATTTATATATATATATATATATATATCACACGTTGCCACACGGACCGTCCAAGAATGCACAAAAAATTCACTGCAGTATTAGCAATAGTTTTTTTGCAAATATCTCGAAAACTAAAATCGAGCGGCGGTAACATGTATGGGAAAAAGTTCTTCAGAATGATAAACTTGACAACATATGTGAAGATCATCAAAATCGGCGAGGAAGCCCTTAAAGTAAATAATTACCGGAATTTTATCCGTCTAACGGTAATTAGTAGTTTTCTGTCGAGAATTACACATTCGCAAGAAAAGAAAGCACGATCGATCACGAGGCCGGCGGAATGCGCAGATCGCGGATGTCGCGCTATTTGCAACTAATTAGACGGCGCACGCATCATCGTCCGGCTGTGGAATCACCGGGAAAGCAAACGTGCAGATTGTGCGACCCGTGTGCACGCCGTTTTACTTTCTTTCCGTAGGTGGAGCACGCGTCCGCGCTGTTTGCCAGGCTGTTTGCAGAACTTGCAGCACGCGCGCGGCCGCCGCGTCGCGCCGGTGTACTCGGCCAAGCAAATTTGCCGAGCTGCACGTACGCGAGCGGCCGTGATTGTCGAAGATGACAGCGGGTCCCGTACTTGTTTCGACCTTTTGTTCCCCGGTGGCGACGCGCGCAGACACGCAGACGGCTCCTCCAGACGCTTTTTACGAGCGTTGCATGCAGATACGGGAATTCGAGGGAACCTAACGCCAGGAATCATGGCCGTAATTGTTTGCCGGTGTTGCGTTGCTTCGGTATTCACGGTATCAGTAAGGGTGTCCTGGAAAATTAGGGGATTGTTTCCTAAATAAAAGAAAATATTCTGCTTTTCACAACCGAAGCACAGCGTAAACAGGAACGTGAAAGTGAACATTACTTTCCGAGAATTAAACGGTTACAAAAATACGGGAGCGTAATGTAGAATATACATAGAGTAATCCATTCATTTATCAGGCGTTAGGCATTTATCAAAACTGTAATAATCCTGTTATGTGTTATCCTTAATATCGCGCCTAATACCCACAGGTAATTTACTGGGAACTTAAAGTCGTCGTGTCCGGTAATATTTCTGTAAAATATTGTAACGCTAAAGAATGGTTAAACGGCGACTGGCAACATTGTTAATTTTTATCTTGCTGTGAGAGAAAGGGAGAGAGTGCTGGGTGGGTTATTTAGATACCAAATGGGTCACACGCCGGAAGTTCTGTACTTGAAACAGTGAAACAGTAAATCTGTTGTACAGTAGATCCGAGGCCGGAACGGTCCAGTGGCGAACGCTCGAGTCTCCCAATTTTAGGATCCGAGTCCGAGGCAGGTTGGATAGAAGTTTTTTTCCCCGTGAATCTTCTAACTAGGAGTTGGGAAACAATGTAACTAGGACGTTGAAAAAAATTCTGTTAAAATACGGATAGTCGAGAAACACACGGAGTTCGAATTTCAAAGGAGAAAAAAGCTTCGCTAATGAAAGGGTTGGAGTCTACAAAAATCACTGAAAACTTAAAAAAGATAGAGAACCATAGTAAAATGAAAATACCACTTGAATGAAAAGATATCGAATAAAAAACAAATAAGGAAAAACGTGTTCTCTGCAGAAATGAACAATTTCACTGTAAAAATAGAATGTAGCTTTGGATAACATATGGGGAAAATATAAATACTGTTTCAAAGACAACAATATCCCTTATCGAAGAAAATCGTCGAATAAGAGGAAAACCATTGCAGATTCTGGAAACCTGTACAAAAAACTAAAATACCACTGGAATCAAGAACAACACAAAAGTAAAAATTGTTATACCGGATGAATAATACCGAAAAGGTGGTTCGTGTTCCGACTAGAACAAAGTTATAAAAATAGCGAAAAAGAATGGAACGGAAAAATGCGTTAAAAATTCCTCTTCTTGCGTCGTGCCAGCAAAAGAAGAACTTGACAGACGAAAAGGGAGAACTTGACAGCCACGATGGGAGGAGAGGGGAGAAGAAGGAGAGACAGCGAAGCCTCAGCAGAGATTGCAGAATACGGAATAGGTGTTATTATTCGCGAAAGGAAAACAGTGCGGGTGGCAAAAGGTGGACGGAAGAAGAAACACGCGTCTCCAACGATGACCAAGCCTGCCGTGTAATACCAGGTCGCCGCGCCGCGCCGCGTCGTCGGTATTGTCCATTGTACAAACGCGCGAGACACAATGGTAAACATTGTACAAAAATGAGGTTATTGAAACATCCCGCGACTGTGTTAAAGGCAGAGAAGGGGAGGGGGAGGCCCCGTGTCTCTCGTTTCCAGCGGGGCTGTGCATAACGAAACAGGGGGTCGGCGGCGATTCCTTGGTCTGGAAATACGAGAACAATGATGGACAGAAACCCGTAGTACCCGTCCCTTTGTTTCGCCGGTGCGTGCGGGTCGCTTAATCGCGATTGTCAATTCTACTGGGATCCCGTGTCGCGGAAAACGTCGCGTTACGCTAATCCAATCTCGTGAAACTTTCAAGGGAAGCTTTTCATCCGGCGACCACCCTACTCGACGCTGCTACAGTCGCCTCCTTCTCCCATTCGATCCTCGAGTCAACAAATTAGTCTTACGAAATGTTACCCCTCGCCGACGAACATACTGTACACTCGCTGACAGACACACAGCCGCGTACAGTCGCTGGAAAAAATCGTACGACCTTTCAAATGCGTCAGCTTTTCTTAACCGTATAATCCTTAAAAGTCGTGCAGTCGACTTTTCTTTTGCATAAAAATCCGTCTAACGACCCCGTAAAAGCTGGGCCGGCGTATACGTTGTTTTATTGCCGACAATCTTGTTTGCGTCACCAAGCGATATGTCTACAAAGCGAAAAGTTGAAGCTCCGTGTTTCAGAGGGTGTAATGCGGTAAACACGGTCGTGTTCGTCGTATTGCAGCATCCGTGACATTTTTCCGCGACGGTTTTTTCTTCGTTTCTTTCGCGGTGATCATTACTGGAGAGTCTCGAGATGCCGGCAGATCGGAATATCCGATGGCGCGACGGTATCCGTAACCCATAACCACCCCTATCCGCAGTTGCGGTTGCGGCCGAAGGAGACCCGGTCTCACCCCCTTTTCTCCCTCTCTCTCTCACACTCTCTCTCTCTCTCTCCCTCTTTCTCTCCAGTAACCGAGGAAAAAGGAAAAACTAGTTTCCACTTTCTTCTTTTGCACAGGCCGCATACCTCCGGCGTCGCCGCGACACGAACGGGCACAAAGTATTTCCATTACGCGCCGATGTATTTCACCAGGCGCATACCTCGTCGCGACGATTTTGCCCCATTTGAATTGTAAACGCCGATTTTTCCGCTGCAAGCCGCTGCCTTAGAGAGACCGCGAGTTGCTCATTCCATCCGGACTGAGCGATTCTTATTGGATGATAATTTGAATTCAACATACTGGCATTTTTTGAATAATCCGGATTTTTAATTCCTTATTCGCGAAGTAAAAATTCAACGATTTTCGACGGTTAGTTACCTCGCTCTCCGTGCAGACGTACTTTCACGGACTCCGTCGGTGTTTGTAAAGAGGCTGTAAATCACAATTTCGCGAGTTAAATCAGCGCATTTAAGGGACTTTCCTCTTTCCATTATACAGGTAATTCCGTTTCGGAAGGCGGCATGGCAGGGGCGTATCCATCGCGTCGTCCCAGTACCCTCCCCCCCCCCACTGTTCCCTTTCCGGGGTCTAATACTCCGGTTTTACGGGCGCAGATTTTTCGGCGAATTTTCGCGGATGCTGGAACGAACGTGGCGGAAAGATGAAATGTAAATAGAATTCGTAAAGCACGGTGGCCGGACGCGCGTGCATGATCCCCATTCACTGGGGACCGGCGACCGTGAAATATTCCTGTGGCTTTTAAATTTACATCGTTAACGCGCGATGAGCAGCTTCCGTTATTAGATTCCCGCGAAAACTGGACGCGTCTGGCCGAGCGAAACGCGCGAAAAAATGACCGGCGTGTAAATAACGAGGGAAACTTGATACGCAAACTTGGAACAGCCCGCGAAATCCGGACTCCGTGTCCGGCACAAACGGAACGTTGCGCCATGGCGTCTGAAATTATTATTATCACGCCGTTCGGAGTCATGATACCTTGTTCAACCGGTCCACGGTACGATAGAATCGATACCGAACTTCATAATTCGTCGGAAACACGCCAGACTTACACCGACGGCAATTAATTATCGATTACGTCGACTGCGCGCTCTAATTTCTTGCTTTTCTAATTCGTTCTTAATCGTGTTTAAAATTCTCGAATAACCGAGAAGACAAGTCGCAAGACGAATCGGCTAAATTCGCAGGGTACGGGAAAAATGTTAATTTGTCGAGTGGTCGAGACAGTTGCGAAATTTGTCGATGCGGCGGAGGTACTAATTTAGGTGGTTGGTAATTTCAGAGCGGTGATAGAGAAGTATATTACGTAGCGCAGAGTTTTAGACGAGTTGAAGGATCAGGAAACAGGAAACGTAATTAGATTTGAGGTGAGTTTAGGGGGAATTTGGACACGCGGATGGCTCCCACCCCCCGTTGCCATCCTCTGACCATTTCTCTTTCGGTCGCGGTACTCAAAGTCGTTCCTCTCTTGATCAAAGGGAAATTACCAAGATTTCAGTCGGAGTGGACCCTCGGCGGCGATACCGCTTCCGTTGCAAGTAAAATTAGTGGAAATTCGAGTCAAACAGGTCTCCCCTCAACCCTGCATACCATGAATAAATTACTAGGCGTTTTATCCTAGAGAAAATGAAATCGAACGAGCGTCGAGACAATCGTCGCTACGACTTTCCACGACGAGTGAATGAGAGGTGCCAATTGATTCAAATATCACACACACACACACTCAGAAATATTAGAAAATGCTACTTAAGAGTGATAAAATATTTAGAGTCTGTCGGAGTGCGTATGTATAACTTGGAGCGGTGGCAACGATACACAAACAGCGTTCGTAAGTGCTCGGCCAATGCGTATCGGGCTTTAAGTTTCCCTCCATTCGTCCTCGGGCTAATGGAACCGATTTTCCGAGCGTAAACAAAGCGTCACGCGCGCGGCGGCTGCTCGATTCATAGCGATTGTGGTTCTGCGTTTTTTCAAAAGGCACCGGCCAAGTTTGCCTCGTCGATAACGTTAATGCAACTAACTTGTACAGGGACGGAATAAAAAAGAATTAGAAGGGGGAGAGGGAGAAAGAGAGAGGGAGAGAGAGAGAGAAAAAAAAATACGGCAGCCGCAATAGATAATAATTATTGTACGGTCGCGAAGGAAACGGAAGCTCGCGTGAGCCCGGGAGAAGCGGATAAGGCAGGCCATGCTTCTCACCGCGCGATGCATGCACGTAGTTAACACAATAAGCCGTGATAATGTTTATTTCCGAGCGGAGAAACGTTCGTCGCGTTCAGTCCGCGGGCAAATCCTCCTGAGCCGGTTATCCGGTGCCGATCGACCGAATTTCCACCGAGAAACGCTCGAACACGCTCGTTCATGCCCTTTTTTCCTTTCAGAAAAGTTATTGCCACCCTCCAGATAATTATGCATTCGTTACATTAAAGGCTCGACGGAGTTCCACGAAGTATTTGCTTTATTTCGAATAAATACGATTTTTCTTTTTAAAGGCTTCAACTTCTTCAAAGAAGCGTGCCCAGCAAATCTTTCTGAATGAGCAATAAACAATTTTTATCTCATTCACAGATTCCGTGAAGTTCTCACCCAGAAGTGGTCAATAAATTCCAATCAGCATAAAATATACATAGACAAATAAGTTATTGCGATTCCGTGGAATTTTTATTGTCAGCGTTGAACGTGTTAATTCGTAATGGTCTGTTTTACACCGACGCTCGTTTGTTTCTTTCCTATTTTACCTCTTTCTCTCTCTCTCTCTCTCTCCGTTCCTTTTTTTTCTTTTTGCTGTGACCGCGTTTCACGAACGATTCGTAGCGCACGAAGCGAGAGAGTATCAGCTCCGAACCAGCCGCATTATTCATAGATCAGATGTAGATTCGTACATTTATAATGCACGAGCGTGACAGCTAATCAGCCGGGTAAGGTACGTCATAAAACGTCGAGATAGTGGTAGAAAATGCACGGGTTCGCCTACAGGCTCTGCTCCACCTGCTGCATACACACGTGTGTACCGCATACATGCACACGCACAGGTGCTAGGCTAGAAAATTTTATGGGTTTCTGTAGTAGCAGCTTAACGGGGAATTGGGACGGAGCGGTTCAAGCATTCTCTCGGACAAGACGCTTATTTTCTACCGGTGCGCGGTGTGGCCACTCGGGAATTTTCATACTTCGATGGTAATTGGTTGGATGTTATTACCCTTATCGTAAATCATTCCCGATGAATCACGCTACTGCACCGAGGAGGAGCCCCGTTCAATGTTATGTCTGCTCCTACGCCTCGAATTGGGAGTGGAATTCACTTTATGGGTTCACGGAAGACGACTGTAAACTATTTCTGTAGTTACGAGTGGACTGCGGATCATTGTGCATTTATAGAAAATTTGAGTAGACAAAATTTTCAAAATTGGTGTAAAATTTTAAAGGGAAGAGGTAACGTTCAATTTAGTTTCTATTTCTTGCAATCGATGCAGACAATTTTGATTTTGCTTGAAGACCCGCAGTCTGGTTACGAGATTCGTATTGAATTCGCAATGAAACGTTGAAAAATTCAGTAATTTGAGGATTTCTTGAAATTTTTTATGCGCAGCGTATTTCACAAAAATCGAGGCAGAGGGGGACGAAACAATTTATCACGGATCACGGTCCCCAGGCGAAGCAGCGCGAGGGGTTGGAAAAGGGGTTGATAAGGGGCGTGGAGTTCATTTGGCGATTAAGGAGGGCCGGAATCCGCGTCTTAAAGGCCGTCCGGCGTAAATCCTAATTATTATTTAAATTCAGGTTGCTCTCGGCAGTGGCTGGTTGGCCGTTGTGCTCCCCGATGATGGTGCCGAAGAGGCTCGCAGGCACGGGTGCTTTCAACCGGTGGTAAAAGCGCCGAGACACCTCGGTCGTTTACATCGAGTCGTCCGCGGCGGCCGTTTTCAACTTTCCGGGCGTGCGGCCAACCGAGATACCCTTTTCGGGGTCCTTGTCCTTGAACACAGGAGGGCGAGAGCGCCCACACACCCTCGGTCCGAGACACCCCGGGCTGAATGAGAGCCTCTCTCCTCTGCATGTGCCTCCTCTGACCACCGTTCGGCGCGGCGTTCGTTCGGCCCTGCGAGCGTGTTCAGTCGCGTATAACTAATGGCTTCCCCGCAGGGCGGCTCTTCAACTTGCTTTTTGACCTGTCGAGTGCCAAATGACACCGCACGCCGCGCGATTAATAGGTTCTGTAATTGTGTCGAGCCTCGGCCATCGGACAAGCCTCGACACGATCGACGTCCCTCGACCGAGCTGCACGCTGAAACCCACGTTTCTGCAGCCCCGACTCCATTCTTCCAGTTCGATATTATTCAAGAATTCTTTCTCTTACGGAACGGTAACTTGTTATCCTTGCTATCGATTAAACTGCTGGACAGTGGCGACCTCTTCGCAGGTAACCACCGAACCTCGAGGTGGAGGTAAAGATGGCTTCCTCCTTGTCAGCTGATTCCCACAGAAATGGTTATTATATGTTTCTAATTGTTTAATAGCCAAGTTGACTGGATTTCTGTGTGAAAGCGTTCGACCATCGTAGAGAAGTTCGAGGAGAAATCACCGATACAGTTCACCTAAACGTCAGGGCGAGTTCTACGGAAGTAAAGAAGACGAGGAGGAAGTAGCTGGCGAGGCACTCGGGTAAAACGCATCAGCCCTGAGAGCTTACAAGCGGCGGGATGTTCGCGAAATTCAAAATGGCAGTAACCCGGTGGCTGGGAATTGTTCGTAGCACGGTCGAGGATGCGGCCAGCGAGAATTTCACGAGGAAGGAAGGAAGGCAGGAAGGGAGGAGAAGGTGCGTGGAAAGGACACAGGGGTAGGGAGAGAGAAAGAGAGAAAGCCTTAAGGAATACCGACGTCAAATCATTTTACCAGGGGTTTTACGCGCGCACGCCGATAAAAAAGGGGAATGGCAGTGGCGGCCGGGGATACGCGACGTAATATTCCGTGGACGAGTGCGCGGAATTCCGGCGGAATTTCTTCCGGCGTACGATCATCCCCGGGCCCGTTGGAACGACGAATTCCAACGGGAAGGCCAGTAACCACACACCGGTGAAGTTTCACGACGAATGGCGTGCTGGACGCTCGAAATGATAGAGACGTGGAGCCTCAGGGAATCGTTGCCGCACACCATTTTTATTGCGGAGCTGTCCGGGGACTTCGCGTACACGCTTGCGAGCGAGCCGAGCCGAACGCCTCGCGTCAAGTGTGTAATAGAATCTTGAAAATTCCTCTGCGGACTCTTCGCTCGTTCCTCGGCCATCCAATCTGTTAGATGTCTTTTTCAAAGGACCAGCGAGCAGACGCCCGGCGTTTGACAGCTTCCGGCCCCGAAGGCTATCGACGCTTTAATGCTACGGTTGTTTTTTAGGGGTTGTTGCTTGATATTTATTTCGGCTTTGCGAGCTTGGCCGCGGAAGTTTAGTGCAAGGATTGTTGCCCCATGGTTGCCCATGCCTGTCGAGCTTTAAATTACACGTTCCTAAAAAGTAAAAATTTTGCTGCGTCGTTGCGTGAAAAAGGATGCAGACGCGAGGGGAAAATGCGACAATATTTACGCGCGGCCGCAGCGACTGTTCCCCGTCTGATATTATTTTATCCCAGACGACGCGCAATCTTGATAAAAATTTTTCATGCAAAGCCCCGATGTTTCCCTAATCGAGGTTTCATTATTCACGGGTCCCGTTGTACTTCCGTCTGTTCTCCCTCCGATCCCGCCCTGCCGCCCCTCTTTTTTACCGGCCCTCAGCCGCAAAATTGTAGCTCTTTCCGATAGAATAATACATTCCTCATCGACTCGAATTGTTTTCGTTCGTTCCCCGACCCACTCGACGTGGCCGCTCGTTCCGCAAATTTTGCCATAGGTCGGCTCACAGCGGCGGAATGAAAATTTTATTCGTTTGTCCGGTGGTTTTCATTAAATCCGCAGACACCTCTCGACCGTCTGCCGGCGTCTCTTTGAACGGCCGCCAAATATTTCCGTAATAGCGGATTATCGAACCGCGGAAGTGGTTGGCGGAGTGGTCCGGGAAAACAGTTTTCCACCCCCCGCACACGCATTTCCCTCCCCCTCGCTAAAAATGTATTTTCCTGTAACATCGCGAACCTTGCGCGGCCGCGCGAATAATTGTTGGGAAAATGCGGCATTAAAACGTTACCATATGCCACTCGACAAGGGGACAAAAGCTTAAAAAGAACGTCGGGTCGGCTACGCACCGTTTTTTTTAATAAAACATTGTTAAAGTTTGGCCAATCGGGACCCGGAGCATCGTCTCCGGGGGCGTTGCGCTTCCCCCGCTCTTCCGCAATGGTCCGAGTTGGATCGGGAGCCTCGTGGGGCACCGCACGCGTCATTACTTGCCCATTCAATCGAAAATTGGGCGGAGGCGAAGATCGGAACCTGATTGGCGAAACTTCAGCGCTCTTTTGTCAGAAAGCTACGCATTCTACGATGACGAATCCACTTTTTACTGAAAAAATTCTTTTCAATGCTATTCGATGCAAGAATTAATCCATTTTAATTTATCGCGCGTTCACATAGTTCAGAGGGAAATGGGTGTAGATTAGTTTGCCGGTGGAAGGATAGACAGCGCCAGTTCGTTTTCAATTTCTCGACCAGCGGTGGGAAATGAATGGACCGGCTCTGTGAGGGACGCTGAAAAAGAAGAACCGATAACAAAACCCGTGACGTTTCGTCAAGCGACGGTAAAGCGTGGTTCGTGAAATTTTAAGCGTCCCTCGTTGCGCCGCTCGGCGTTCTATTATCTGGTAATCGTGAACGGCTATAGAGTCTCCGTTTCGTTCGAACTCGACATCAATTTTGCATCCTGCTGCTGGGGAGAGATATTCTTTTCTCGCGTAACGAGTAGCTACAGACATCGATGCTCGCCCCGCGCCGTTCACTCTATGTATACTCCTTTTCTCCGTAGGAAAAAATAAAAATGATTTTCTAGAGCCAATCTCCAGGACGAACTACAGCAGACAATTTGCTTAAACCAACGTTGCACAAGAGCAACATCATCCTTCCGCCATTCCGCGAGTGCTTCCCTCGAAGATCCGCCCGTAACTTCGCAGTACTAACAATTGGCAACTGCAGGCCCTTTCAGTCTTAAAATTGCATTCCGCCGATCCAAAGAATAAAGTGCAAAACTGTTAGACCGGAAGTTGTAGGAGAAGGTAGAAACTCGCGTACCGAAATCAGTGGCAACGGCGCATTGTTTAATTAAATACATCGTCGATCGGCTACAAAAGGGTAGTTACGGTGAGAGGGTACCGATTGGTTGGCTTCGGCAGCTTCGGTCGGAGTAAAATAAAGTAAATAAGAGAAGAATGATTAGGAACGATCGGTACGAGGAGGGTTGGTGGGAGGGAAAGGGAGAGATCCCAACAAAATGTCCGTAGAAACGTGGAAGGGTTTTGCGAGAGACAGAGAGAGGGAGAGAGAGAGAGAGAAGTGCAGGCACCGTGGGAATTTCGAGAAAGTTGCCGAAGCGATGGCTCGATAAGGCCTCGCGTTGAAATTCCACTGCAAGCAGCAGCGCAACACAGAGAGCTAGCTACCTAGACATACACTTAATTGCATTTCCGTACCTTTCCTTTCCATCGAGTTCGCCTCTGACCCTCGGTCTGGACGAACTACCGTTCGATCTTGTTGATGGTTAACGACTGGCAATGCCAAAGGTCGACGGTCTCACGACCTTTGAGCCATTTCGTGTACGCTTTTTGCGTGCAAGCCGCACGGCGCCGTACATGTCAATCATAAGAAGGGATTTGCAGGGAATTCCCTGCTCTCAATAACGGTATGGGGTCCGTGGACAGGCTTTCTCGAACAGTAATGCACATTGAAGGGGAAACGTTACCTCTTTCTTCTTTTTTTCCTTTTTCTCTCTCTCTCTCTCTCTCTCTCTCTCTCTCTCTCACTCGCTGTATTCGTGGTCGATGGATGGAATTACGTACGTACAGAGAAACGTGTTCCAACGATACCGTAGTTCAAAGGGACACAATATGTAAACGATTCCGAGTTCGCGTCTTTACCGGTAAATGCACGATAAGCCCTCGACAAGAATAACTTGCTACAAGCACACCAATTTCAGTGGTTTCCATCCTTTGGCCAACAACTTTTCCGAGTAATACGCACGTGATGAGTTTTAGGGCTATTTGCAAGTTCGTTTCTCGATTTGCGAACATATTCGCGAAACCACGTTCATACTATTATAAAATGAACTGTTCTATCTCTGAGAATACCTACAAAAAATAATAGAATTGTATTCGAATTTCTGTTCTACTCTTTCCTGGAGGTCTTTGGACATCATAAATGCATAAAGAACCACAGTCTAGCCACTATCAATCTTTAAACACGAAGCGAACCTTAATACCACCCTGATGTCCGAATACTTTGACTCTCGGTGCGTGCACCTAACCTCGCATGATATCATGGCATCATAGAAAATTAATACCCTCGGTACACCGAGGAATATCATGAATTTTTACATACTAAAATCTTTATAAAATCAATGCAAGTTATTTTCAGCACCTTTTAAATTAAACTAAGAAATATTTTGTTAAAGTCCTGGTGAGAAAGAAAATTTGTTATGATGCGCTTAACGAAAAGACACAGGAAATCTTGAACACAAGGTGTTCAAAACCACACCCGACCTAAATTGCGCTATTTCCTTTCACCGGACGTATAATAAGCCTCGCAGAGGGTAGGATATTCGAATACTCGATATTTTTCCAGGATTTTCTCCTTGCCGCGTCCTGCGTCTCGTGGGGTTTCTCTCCCGACTATTCCTTTTTCATTTCGAGGCCATTTGCGTCCCGTTTCTCTCATAACCCGCCCCCGTCGGCTTTATTACGCCCGTGATCTTTCCGTTTATTAGGGTCGGCCCGCGACAGCGTTCGTCTTTGCAGATGCAATTATCGTCGATTCGCGGGGTTTCTGTCTCGTCGTCGCGTGCACGAGATTCGCGGTTTACGACCGTTTCTTTCCATCTTCGTGAAAAGAGCCGGCTGCCATCAGCGATGGAATGGAGTTAGCTCGCGAGCAGATTCGGACCCTCTGACTGATTGGATTCGAACCTCCACAAGTATCTTCGCGTAAAAACGCATTTTCTCGCGTTGCGAAAGTTCCTATAAACGCATTATTACTAAATTAAAAAAAACTACGCGCGGCAGAAGTGAAACTGCTTACAGTGTAGTAATGTTTAGAAGTAAATTAAGGAACTACTAATACAAAAAAAAATAATGAAGCGACAACAAGATCAGAAACAACTAATACAAAAAAAAATAATTGAAGCTACAACAAGATCAGGAACAATTAATACAAAAAAAATCATAGAAAAATTTTAATTTCAAAAATAATGAACGATCAAAATTTGCGACGCAGAGAAGGAGAGTGTATGGGAAATGCTATGAACTTTATCTCTTTCTTTCCCATACGCTCTCCTTCTTTGTGTCCCAAATTTTGATCGTTCATTATTTTTGAAATGAAAATCTTTCTATGATTTTTTTCGTATTAGTTGTTGCTGATCTTGTTGTAGCTTCATTATTTTTTTTTTTTATTAATAGTTCCTAATCTTGTCGCTTCATTAGGATTACTTACCGTTTCCAATCTTAATTTCCTTCTAAACATTATTAGACTGCAAGAAGTTTCACTTCTGCCGCGCGTGGTTTTCTACGCGTATAGTTTTTTTATACATACGAATATTAATCCTGAGTTATAAAATACTAGTGTCAAGTATAGGTACTTACAAATTGTTCAGAATCTTTTGTACCTCCGTCGGATCAACAGGACACTGCCATTTGCGCGAATAAGTTTGAAGCACAACACAACACATTATCCAAAATTGTGACAACGAACAGGAAGAAGTTACTCCGACCACGGTCAAAATAGTACTGCGGTTGTCACCTCGGTTTTTCGTGAATGGTTAAGGGTGGAAAAGTGGGGAAATTGTCAAAGAAATTCCTTGTGGCATTGTCTACGGTCATCAATGACGTCATTTATAAGGGTAGTCCGCTCGTCGATTCGATGGGTCCGTCGCACGTGTTGTCGCACGTTTTTTAATTTTTTTTTTTTCTTAAAAAATCAACTGCTGCGACCCAAACATAGAGATTAGTTCTCTGCTCGCCGCGGGATGGGATAGCTGCCAGCGACATGAAAATGCGAACGCGCTGGCCTTACCCACCGCTCGGATATATATAAATATACATATAGGACAGCTGCCAGCGATATTCCCCCACTTCGACCGTTCGCTTTTTCATGTCGCGAATTCCGTGACGCGAAATAGGCTTACACCCTGCCAAAAGAAGTTTCACTTCAAAAAATAGAACCCGTCATTTTTAAGGCTCCCACGTAAATCTAATGCTAAGGTAACATCCACATAAAATCCACAGTCTAACAATTACAATTATACTCGTCGAAAAGTTTACTTACCACTGCAACACGAAAACACAGCTTAACCGCTTTCAGGGAACCAAAACTGATAAAATGGACGCGGTTATTAAAATTGACTCGGATTCGCGAACGCGTACCGGACTCGATCCCATCCGTAGCTGGCACGGGGGTCGAAACCGTGGTTCGGCTTGGCCAAAGACAGTGGCTGCCGGTTTTTGCCAGCATCGCTTGTCAGCCGCGAGTTCTTGCGCCGCGCACCGTTCGGTAATTTAGAGGGACGCCGCGCCGTAGGAACCTTGCGAAAAAGGTAATGGCGTGTAATGTAACTTTGTGACTGTCCGGGTCGGCTCTCTTGCGTGGGCGAAGTGTCGGAGAGCCGCTCGCCGTTCAGGATTTCTGCGTGAAATTAACCGCGATTGTTACGCTCCGGATCCTGGCATAGAGGAGTCTAGGAATGGCGGAGTTGCTGTCTACTGTCAAAGGAAATGTTGGTCTGCGGATGCGACGCAACGGCCACGCTCGCAGATTAGTCAGCTTTGGAACTTTGTTAATCGTTGTTGGCCAAACGTTGGCTTTGCTTCGTTGTACACTGAAATATCTGCGAAAATCATTTATTCGCAAAATAGAAGGTAAACGAATTCGTGGTTCCAAAATTGCTTAATCTCGAAAAAATGCCAGCCCTCGCGAGACAGCTAGAGGGATGAAATTTTACTCAGAGAGGCTTCTCCGGGACAGCTTTCGAACGTTTCGATAATCATTGAAAAACCTCTGAGGGCAGTTCTGACAATTTTAATCGGCTAGGCCGTGTTCTCCGGTCGTCCAAGAAATGAATAAATGGCCCCGGTAACTAGATATTCCGTCGCGATCCCCGGCAAGTATTCTCGCCCGAGTATTCTCGTAAACGTGTACCGGGCGAATAATTCGAATCAGATAACACACCCCGTATATATCCGAGCGAGCATGGTGGTGCGCAGGCACATGCTCGTTCTCACCCTTATTGCAAGAACCACTTTACTTTCTCCTTCTGGCGGCCACCCACCGGCTCTTGTTCCTATCGCTTTCCGTTTCGCACAACGGCCATCGTCTCTTGTCCTGTTTCCGTGAGCAATACCGATATTCCTGCGGCGATGTCTTCCGTCACGGCCGACACTGTATTACGCGAATATAATATTCAACAGGGATAGGAGAACGAGAGAAAGAGAGAGAATCGGAAGTTGGTACTGTCCGACGAAATCCGACGTACGACGGCCAATGGCCGTGGAATAGGCTCTCTCCGGTTTCTGCTAGGCTTTTCTGAAATATGGAAAGCGAAATGTCTGCCTGGCAAGGGGGACCGAGGAAATGTGCGAGGGACCTCTCAGTATTTTTCTTCCTGCGCCCTATTCCCTTTCGTTCGGGAATCTTGTTTCTTTTTAGTCGGCGTCTGGAATTCCAGATTCGGGATTCGAAGAGCGAGATTCGTTGTTGTTAAAGATGTTATTTGATAGGAGAAACCGTAGGTCCTAGAAACTAGCCAATTGAAATACACATTTCGAAGCGAAGAAGAGAACCATTCAATTGGCAGGATCGGTCAAAGTTCCGTCCGGGTCTAGAACGTCCGTAGACACCGCGATCATCAGCGAGGCGAGACAGCGATCGGTCCCGGCTTTCAAAGATCGCCTCGCCTCGATAGAAAATTCGCAAAACCAATAAAATCGTGTTTACCACCTGCTCTCAAATAGAATCACAGAGGCGGGCGTTCAGCGTCGCTCAAAGGACACAGGTTCACCGCCTAACCACACAGGATCGTCAATTCCCCGTCGATAACACGGCTCCGGCACAAGCGCGTTGCCACGCACTTTGAAGCGGTCCAGGGCCTTGACACGATCGGTCCAAACATCCAAGTAACATATAAGACGTCTTTGCTTTTCGCTGACAAAGATCAAAGCGACCTCCACACCCGACGCACGTGTTCCTAGTTCGATGGGACACGGGATTATTTCCCCTGTAAATTCGGTCACCGTTCGAGAAAGATGACAGATAGGCTCCCTTGGATTTCGTTGTCTCCGGGCTTGCTCGCCGTTAATTAGGCTCCTCCTGTTCTACCGATTAAAGCGTCCGAACAACCTTCGGGAACGAACGAACGTCCTGGAAATCGCCCTTTAATAACGGCTCACCCTTTTCTTGGGACAATCGTAGCCGGAGATCAGTCGCGAAAGTTGCCCTTTGAAGTGGATCCAGCGAGAGAGGGCGAGACCCCCGATTCTGCCACGAAGATGGGACCTTCAAAGAGATCGCGATCGCTGACAGGTCCACGATAAATTGGCTCCGCCGTGGTAATAAGCGGTAAGTCGGAGGATGGCCCCGGGGCCATCGCCGGGATACAGGATACTTTTCTTCGCGGTAGCCTCGTAAATCGGCCGACGAAACAACGTGCAATTTCGACACGTCGTAAATCGTTCTAATGCTTATCGCTCGCCGGTTTTTTTAGAGGGACTACGGGGTCCCGCGAAATTCTCGCGAGACTAGCTCCGTCGCGGCGCGCTGTTTCGTTTCATTCGGACGGCTTTAATGATCCGGCTTCCGGGCTTTACATACATTACTTTATCCACTCACGATTTTCGCGAACGTCGCGTAACGAAGTCCTTCCGATTCGGGATTAGAATGCGCACCGGCGTAGGGGCTAGCAATTAAAGAAACAATGACTCTGCCGTTTCCACGGGTTCGCCGGTTCCTCTCGGCGGTAATCATCGCGGGAAACGAATGAAAGGTATGAATAGAAACGACAATCTATCGAGCAAAGTTCGGGAAGCGACGCAGACAAACGAGACACCGTGCGATAAAGCGACGTTGGCCGCCATTACCGGCGGCATAATACCGGCGGATCCGAAATTTCGAGGATGATTAAGTCGGTCATGTATGCGCGTCGGCGGAACTCGCGTCACGTCGTATTTGGCAAAGTAAAACTCAATTAACTCTCGTTGCTATTTACGTGCCGGCGATAGAGAGTACCAAGCCGAGCAGAGCCTGAACCGAACAGCCGACGCAGAGCGGCTCGAAACTCAAATTTGCTTCCGGTTCGAGCACCGATCCCGATCCTGGAATTCCACGGGAGACGAACAATAGAAGTATTAATTAAAATAAGACTGTCGGTAACGAGGAATTAGAGCGGAGGGCGCATAAAACAAGCAACCGTCCGTCCACGGCATGATCCCCTGCCCCCACACTGTTTCAGTCGATTATACTGACTCGTTGCTTCCGTTCCATCGATCCGATTCACTTCGAACGACGCTTAAGAGCGACTCCCCTAAGGTACTCGTCGGTTCGTTGGTACCAATTAATTCCAACAGCTGTCTGTGTTTTGACTAGCGAATTTTCCCTTCCGGTACGATCGACCGGCGCGGCGTACCTTCCGGCCAGAAATTCTTTTTCCCGTCGATATCAAACGAGATCTCCGAGTAACAATTTATCTAATTAGCTTCATACGCCTCTTTCTTCACACATCCAGTTCTTTCGAGCGTACTGATTAAAGAAATTTTATTTTAATAGAACACTTCAAGCAAGAACATTCGCTTCTCTTGTAGGAAAACTTCAGTTTTAGTCTAGTTATTGGTACGTACGAGAGTAGGCATCGTCTGTCATTTTAATTTCGTATAAAAAGTAATTTTTTCAACCAGGTTCCAATTTCCTTGGGAAGCAGCTCTCGCGCCAAGGAGCAGTTTTATTAATTCGACTCCTCCGTAATGGATAATAGTATTCCCCATGGGGCGGAGTTTTCCCGGCGTCCCTGTCGTCGGGTCCGTTGTCGGATCGATGACGGAGTTTGTTTTTTAATTAAAAATCTGCCAGCCTGCACACCGAAAGTACCGTCATCTCGCGTGACAACTGCGCCGGGACGTGGCGCGTCTCGTCATTGCTATGCAAAACACGCATTCGATTTTGTCTCGGAGGCAGCCCACCGTGGAGCCTCCATACATAAATATCTTCCCCTCTCTCTCTGTCTCTCTCGCGAAACGGCTGCGAATTGATGGAGTGCTTCGCAATTGGCAAAGAAAGAAACATCACTCTCGTATCGAGGAAACTTTTCCCTTCGGAAATTCGCCGCCATTCAACGCGAATTCCCAGCAATTTGTAATTCTTATTGCCTATTAGCGGACTGCGGATTTTGCGCATTCGTGGCGAAAGGTACGATCCTGCGAAAAGAAAATCATTGTATCCACGATGTATCCAATCAAAGCTGGTCGGTTTTATGCGACGTCAAGAGTGGTTTTCGAACGAGTCTGATTTTTCTTTTTTCGACGACCACGTGCCCGGGACCCTCGCCGTCCAACAGCCAGTCAAAACAATCACCACTTAGCACATCTGTGCCCCAAAACACTTCACGTCCCATTGTGATCACTTAACACAGTTCCTGAAAAAGCCACTCGACGAATCTGCGAGTCGTCGGCGATGTTAGCATGCACAACAGAACCGGACTGCTCTGAAAAAATCTGTCATCGCTTCATTTCATCGCGAGGATCGTGACCTGCTTCTTTAACCCCTCGCTGCGCGTCAGGCTTGTCAAAAAAGTTCTCTACCTCTCCTCTCAGTGTGTTCCTACGCAGCTACACAAAAATATCAACTACAGCCACGAGCTATCACGATGCAAATAAGAAATAATAGCGCCGGACGACCGTCAATTCCCATGAGAATCGCGTTAGGGCCAGAAAGCCAGAAAATTGCGGCGTTATTTTTCCGGGGATTCGGCTCGGAATGAAATGTTACAGCGCAGCGGCGGGCGTGAATCCCGATTCGCCGGAAACAATCGGAACACAGATCATCCGAATATTTCTATAATTGACGGGTCGTTAATCGGCCAAACGAAAGGCAAGCCAATCGGCCATAAAATGTTCCCGAACTGCGCATTCCCGTTCAATTTCGAATTTAATCCGATAGTCGAAGACTATATAAACGAAACGATCCCGTCGCAAATTTGATTGATTTTTATATAAGCCCGGGCGTATCCATAAATCGATTTGATTCGAAAAATATGGAATAACGGACGCACGAACGATTCCGCGCGGTATGGTAGCCGGGCGAAGAGACGGGGAACGCGGGAACCGTTATTGTCCCTCTCCTTCGCAGTTCCCTTTCTATTTTTTCACTTCGATCTGCCGCCGAAGCGAGATGGGAGGGGCCGGTGGCCGGAAAAAAGAGAGCAAACCCGCGAAACTCTATCCTAAATTGTTTTAGTTATCGCTGGCGAGGAGGTTTTTTGCATATTCCGCGGCCCGCGCTTAAAAGTATTAACGCCGTCTGTGGCCGTTGCGTTGCGTTGCGTTGCGTTGCGTCGGTTCAGCTGAATCGGTGGAAATTCTCGCCTCTTCCTCTCTTTCACCCCTCGTTTGCGCAACTACGTACAAACTTATCCATCATTCTCCTTTCATTTTTTTTCACCCCCTCCGTGCGCAAACACCGTCCTCTCCCCGTTAAAATATATTTTCGCGCTCGCGCGCGGGTTGAAACGGCTAATTCATTAGTGTGTGCACGGTTATACGGGAGATACGAGATACGCCGGCGCGCGTCGGGCACCGTGAAAATTAATTTTATTAAATGATTCACCGTTCGTTTAACTTCGATTAAAACGTGAACGCGTTTGTTTACGATGCTACGTCCGAGAGGGTTGCGGATAACAATGAAACGCCAGACGCCGCGGTGAATCGCATACAATTTTCAATTTATTTATTTTTACGTTACCGCAGGGTGTCCCCGATTTTATTGGTACCGGCGTAATCAGACGGCGTCCCGATTCTCTTAGACCCCCAATTCCGCTAAAAGCACTCCGCCGGACGACGAAACAAAGGTGTGTTGTGTGTATGCGTGTGAGGTGCAGACGCGGCCCCCGACCTTGAAACCAGCAACTCTTACCCGACCAATATAGTCTGGGTTAGGCGGAGTACAAAGTCCGGTCGCCATGGGGTTCAATTAACACTCGATAACCGCAGTACGTCGGCGCAGCCAACCCGGATTAGCAATTACACCCCAATCGCCCATTCTTCCTGCGTATCTTCTCATGGTGTCCAGCTTTGCGGACCTAGGAAAGCTTCGGTTTTAAGCGACGTTGCTACCAGACCGCGCCGCAACGAATTAACATCCATAATTAATGGATCTAATAGCGAGAATTCGATTTATAAGGGCGTCCGACGGACAAAAGCTCGGACAAACGTGAGTTGTAACACCGCCAGAGGTAGCCGACACGAATCCGACCAGGGTACAATGGATCAGGGTCGAATTAACGACGGCTAGAGGCCACGGTGCGCATGGATAGGAGACTGGGACGCGTGTTGATTCCGGAAACGAGACCCTCGGTCGCTTCTAATGGACGCGACGCGGCCTTGCACATTAGCCAGAAACAATCGCATTGTTTTTCGCACAATGCCAACGGCGCGACGACGGCGGCGCTTCGTCCGCGGATAACATTCTGCGGGCCAGCGGCTGCGAAGAATGTACAGCTCAGCTGATAATCAGACACTGTGCAACCTTGAATGAGGGTCTGAGTCCGTTGAGTTAGCTGGGCGCTTTTATGATCGGTGTAGATGGAACTGCACACTTTGAACAGCGGCGATTAGAACGCTACTAAGTAAGCGCCACCTTCATTTTGTAGTTTTTAATTCTCTGTGTTAAATTCGGTACCAAAATCAAATATCAACACAATTCGTTACACCTCGGAAAACCAATAACACTGTCCAACACCAAATTTGATTTCAATATACTGTTGGGTCCTTCTTGTAGAGCTTTTTGCGCTGATTCCGAATCTGTCCTTAATTTTTCTCCTGTACGCACAGTTCTTGAAAAACATGGCTTTGAAAAAAAAAACATATTTTTCAACTTTAAACAAATATTGTGATGTTATTATAAAAGATATTGAATTGTTCTTTACAGCAAAAGATTCTGTCGACTTTCCCGAATCCAATGATATATGTAATATTAATACAATTTTTGAGGATATTTTTCAATTTATCTCAAAAAATAAGGGTCCAGCGGGAAATCGAACTATACCGCGCGATAGACCAGACTTTTATCTTGAGGAACCACCCTATTAAGTTTGGAACTTCGACGTTTTTTTCGAACCAGAAAGCAAAATATCTTCGCCCGATACGATTTGTTAAAACATGTTTAAGCAATCACAATGCATTAATATTATGTATCGCTGGATTCGGGAAAGTCTACAGAATCTTTTGCTGTAAAGAACAATTCAATATCTTTTATAATAACACCACAATATTTTTGTTTAAAGTTGAAAAATATGTTTGTTTTTCAAAGCCATGTTCCTCAAAAACTGTGCGTACAGGAGAAAAATTAAGGACAGTTTCGGAATCAGCGCAAAAAAAATTTGAAATTTGTTGGACAATGTAATCGACGTGTCTTTCAGTTAAACAAATGGGTCGAATAAGGATGCATCTCTTTCATGAGATGCAAAAGATTCGGAGCTCCCGGGCAAGATTGCACAGAGTGACTCATAACTGAGTCGCGACCCAACGGATGGCACTTTCACGCGATTGCAAATAGAACAGGTGGAGTTGCATTTTTCGTCATAAGGAAAGCCATTTCCAGGGAAAAATGCTCATACCGGTCAGACACTCGTGCACCTGGGCTCCTTCGCTACGCCCACGGGAACAGCGTCCCTCCGCGCACTTGTCCAATATTCAAATTCAATTTTCTCCGGGATGACGCTGCCTATAAATAACTGCTATTCTCGGTTTCTTGAGCCAGCTACACAGTACGTATAGACCGCGTGCCAACGAAAATTTGCCGCGTTCCTGTTTATAACGGGATTCATAACGACAGCTTCGGTTCATCGAAATTGAAAAATGAATATTCCAGATTGCAGGACGCGTTTCCTGAACGCAAGGCGGCATCCTAATGAATTCCTCAGGAAAGCCTAACAAGATCACGCGAATCGAAGCACGAGCAGTCTCTAAACATTGGCCAAGTGTCCGGCCATCTGCCGCATAATCAATCGTTCCAATTTATCCCGGTAATTGTCACCGGCGCGGCGTCGCGGGGCACGCTGCGCGCCTCTAATTGGCACTGCAACCGGGCGCAGCGTGGAATCGCGATGCACCACGATTCTGCAGGATGCACCGCGCTGCGCCGGGCCCACGCCAAGGACTCCGGAGACCTTGAGGTTTACTGAATGGCCGGGCACCGCGGGCAATTTATAACCCGACGGCCGATTTTGTTCGGCCCGTGTTCTCGTTTCGCGCGTGTGCGTGCAGAGATCCCTGCACGTCGGAGCTGCATACAGACGCGGAGGTTCGACCGCAACCGGACCGGGCCTGGAACTGGAAGAACGGGATTGGTACTTACACGACCTTAATGCGGCCGAAACTCATTTCATTCAGCGATCCGGCCAGGGGCCCCGCTCTGCCGCGGACGTCTGAGTAATGGTCCGGCCATAACCCACAATTTTATACCCGGCATTTAATAGAGAGCCGGTGCAGAAGAAACGTAATGACCGGGAGAGGACCTGGCCGGGGCCACCGGCTGCATTATCGTTGCATCGACGATTCGTGCCCGCAAAAAGATCGGCCGATTGAAATGGGACTTCCGGAGGAGAGACACGGAATCGCGGGCGAAACCGCTCGGGAACTATTCGAGACGCACGATCGACGAAACCGTTGCCAATTAGTATTTAGAAACTGGAGTCCAGTACGGAGAACGTCGCGGGTGGTGCATGCGGAGCCGCAGTCGCTCATAATGTATGCGGTGCAGCACTTTATGCGCCAGGTGCCGGTAGTTATATTGTACGCTATTCTCTCTCCCCTTCTCTGTATATACAACAGAAGCAGGCGACGCGACGTTCGCAGGCGAGACGGTGCGGCCTCCGCGTTTTCTTTTCCGTGAAACACGTCGTTGGACGTCGTCCCCGAAAAATAAACGCCCGGCTCTCTCCCTCTCTCTCTCTCTCTCTCTCTCTCTCTCTCTCTCTCTCTCTTCCCGGGTGAACAGGTGCGAATCTTCGTTCGCCCCGGAAGACACTCGTATACGCGGAGAATTTTTAACGAGGAACGCGTGTTGTCTGTCCGCCCGCGTGAAATATTGCAGGGAACTGGAAATACTGACGGGTTTAAACTACATGGCGCGGCGGCGCGGCGTCTTATGCCCGTTCCACGGCAGCCAGCCTCGATAAATATTCATTGTTTGCCGAGGCAGCAGCTCCTTTGTTTGTTTGATCGCCTCTGGATGAGGACATCATTTCAGTTTGATGGAGAGCCGACATCTCCTCCTCGATGGTTTTCAGCGAATCTTGTTCGTCATTCTGTTTGGAGGAGACCCACGGAAATTATTGATGTCTCCACTGGCTCGCCAGGCTGACGATCGCTGCGAGTGTTTGCCCGATGTCCAGGCGGTTCTGAAGGCGATCGTTCACTTTGGAATTCCTCTTCGTCCTTTAATTCCTCGGGACAATCGACATTGTTCGTAAATATAACGGTGGAATCGGTGAAATAAAGGTAGGCAGAGGTCCTACACGCTTCGAGGAGACCAGTTGGTAAGATTTTTGCAATCAACAGGTCGCGAAAGTTTATAAGGGCGCTGAACGAGCGACTTAAAAGCTCGCGCGGCAAGGAACAGACGCGGCGCTGTTTTATAGAAGCGGAAATGGACTGTTAGGTGAGAAATCTTTAACGAGGCCAAACAAAGAACCAGACTGCTCCCGTTCCCGGGGATCGTATTCCCCTAATGGCGCGCTTTCAGACGAATCCTCGGGGGATAACGGCGCGGCTAATGTGAAAATACAAATCTTAACCGGCGCGTCAACGCTGCAGGTGAAAACGGCGGAAACCGGCGAGCTTAGAAGTGTTATTGTAACCGTGCAAATTTGTATGTCGGTATTATCTCCCAATTTGCAAGCTTAAGCAATCCCGGGGAACCTGCTGAACGGCCTTCCATTGGATTCTATTATCGGCTTTGAATAATCCTTTCGGCGAACAGGTTTTTGTCGTGCACTGTTCGCGATGCGATTCAATCTTGATCTCTATTGAGGGACCACCGTCGCTCTAACTAGGAAAAATCATTTCAATCAAACGCCGTATGCCCGACAGTGATCCGATCGATCACCGCTACGCCTTGTAACATGGGGTAATTGAAACTGGGAGCACAATCGAAGCTCGGTGAATCAGAGTGCCACTGTGCTAATTAACAGAAACAGTTAACACAGCGGCTAATGCTCACCAATCAATACGACTGGATATCTGTACGGGCTAACAGAATTAACACTGTCAATTATTAACAGCCGCTCGGGTGACATTTCAAATTAACCCGCTAATTAGATGATCCCCTCTCTCTCTCTCTCTGTGTGTGTAGTTACTGTTTCTTTGGTTCGTGTCCAGCCGAAACCGTATTCTATTATTTTCGGATGAAATATCGCTCGAAAGTATAACCAGTTGGCGTGTTTTCGATGCTAATCGCCGGAGCCGACGTCATAAAATCCGACTCGGGCCGACTTCTCCGGGGACTTTAATTGATGGTTCCGAAATTGATGACCGTTTAGCGGTCACAGAAGCATCTGACCGGTGTTACATTGTCCGGAACAGCGTCTCGTTTCAAAATTGAAACCTGACGTGACTTGACGTGGGTTTCGTCCCGAGATACTCCGACCAGCTAATTAAAAAGAGTACCACCGGTCTCGAGTGTCGTGCAATTATTTCGAGAAGTTCGTCGAACAGAGAGGCAAATTGATCGAGTCAACAGAAATTTCGTTCGCCGGAGGATCATTAAACAAAACAGTCTCCGGGGCTGTGTTCGAAATAAAATCTTGTCCCGCTCACGCAACAGGTGAGCCGCGATATTTCGCGTTTCAGAAGTAATCTCGCGTTTGCCGCACGATTGTGCGGGCATAAAACGGCGGACAATGGTGGCGAAATTAGAATTGCAAGGGTTCGGTGAAAGCGTTTCGCTACGGGCGGCTCGCGCGAACGATTAATGAGCCTTTCAGCTGTGTTCCGTGCCGATTCGGGGCCGGCCGATACACGAGGTTTTCGTTAATCGCGAAACAAAAGGTACCCGCGAATCGAAACACAATGCGAGCAGAGACGAACGCAATTTTAGATCACGTTTTAATACCTCCGCAAATTATTATGTCGAACGAACTCGCCTCTGTACCTAGGGATTGATATTGATCTAGAAACGCGGTAGCGTCTCGACGCCAAGTGCATGAAAAATTACCAAACACCCTGTATCGATGTCAACTGTCGCTACCCCGTAATTTTTACTCGTAAACCGGGCATTCTAATCTAACCTGAAACTTCTTTCGTTAATATCTCATCACGCCTGCAATATTTTCTAAATTGAAAGGCATTTTTCTCATGTAAACCGCATAAAATCGGTCCACGTATGACAGAGATATCGTGATATCATGTCATGGATCTCAGTCAGAAATGGTAGGATTTTTCTTCTGACTCTTCTCCTTCGTCAAGAAATTTTCGTCAACATAATACGTATATGCGTTACACGGACACATTCAGCCGAAAGGACTAACAACACACGTGTTTCGTTCGTCGACTCTTGGAAGTCGAAAAAGTCGCAATCGAAATAGATCTCTCATTTCATTCATTACCTGCCAACTGTCAAATAAGGTAAATTGTTATAAACAGATCGCGTTAATTTCATTCTAACGCACGATAAATTGTTTCATTCTAACAGAATAAATTGTGCGTTTAACATTTAAATGTCTTGCAACAGGACTTTCTGCCATGCGTTTTCTGCGTACTTCTGAACTTCTGACCTACGCAAATTATTCTTGTAATTTACGTAACTATGAGAATCGAAGATCCAGCTCAACAGTCGCCGTAACATCCTCTAAAAGCACCCTAACGAAAAGACGTGAGCTAATGACGAAGAGGAAGACTTGACGTACGCTATGCAAGCTGAAACACTTTAACTAATTTCAAAGAAAACTGCTTCGAGACAGCGTTTGAATAATTCGGGTCGTTCCGCTCGAATTTAGGCGGCCGCAAAAATTTGTTTGCACGGGATCGAGAATAATGTGCTCTCCTCGAAAATTGACGTGGTCGAATGAATATCTTCCGAGGCGAATACGTTTCGACCGTAGCGCAGAGAAAAGTAGCTGGGGAGGGCCGCGACAAATTTATCGTTCGGTCGAAGGAAATGGATTCTAACGGGATAAGCGGTCGTCAAAGCTGATCTATTGTAATCACGGGAGACAAAGGGAGGTCGTCGAATGACGAACGAGCCGAGATTCCTCGTCTCGGTTTCTCTCCTCGTTTATCTTTATCGCGGCTGCCGTGTTTCAATAGCGGAGCCTGCGTATTTCACTTTTATCTGGCCTCCTCCCTCGCTGGGAGCCTGTTCCTGGGGCTTCCGCCGTGAAATATGAATTTGTTTTCGAAGACGGAGGCCTCTTTTCTGGCTTCACCGCCGCAGCACCTTCTTTCGCGCCGTCTCAAGGATTCCTGGCGCGAGTTCCACCGCGTCGCCCGTTGAGACGACGTTAATCGTCCGTTGCCAGTGCTCGTCCAGTTTCCGTGGACCCGCTTCAACATTCCTCAACGTCATTTCAACGTTTCAACGTTACTTCAACGCGTGACACAAGCGGAAACGTGTTCCGCGAGACTGCAGATGGGATAAGTGTTTCTAGCGAGGATAGGAAACTCTTCCACTTATCAGAAATATTGAAATACTTTATTACCACCCCCACCAAGCCGTAATCCAAAAATAATCGAACACCGTCAGCCCTCAACCTTCCTTCCTCCAACACCCTTTCACTCCACACCTGTTAGAACCCTCCCCATCAAACTCGAATTCTTTTAAAATCCCCGCAACCCTACACCGCCGAAATCATAATCTAACCCCATCTCGGCAGTCTCGCTCGAGAAACTCCCCCTGGTAACCCGGGCATCGATGACCCATCACTCCATGACAACTCAGGGCTGCCTGGGCTAAATATTGATCCGGATCCATAGTTCTGTCTAACAAAAGCCAGTCAACACGGGAATCCTATTTACCGCTAAGACAGTGTTGAGCGCGGGTGGAGGGTAGCTCTCCCAAGACGTCTGCGGTAAACAAATGCTAACCCCTTCCTCGGAAAACAGCGGGGCTCTATTTCTCGAACCCCGTCCAAACGAGCTGTGAAGGGACGGGCCGGGCGTCTCGAATGGTCCTGTTCTTGGACCGGTCTCTACGCGTGTCCGGTATGTATACACACAGTTAGAGAGAGAGAGAGAGGAATACAGGCGAGAGGAGATAGCGGTACGAAGGCTAGACAATGGACGAGAGTCCGTGGCGTGCACACGCGTGCAACTGTCTAAACACGGGCACGAGCGTAATATACGCGGCATCGCGTTATCCCCGCGCGTCTGTCCATTATTGCGATAGCAGGCTGCGTCAATATTGGCCCAAAGGGTTTCACCGTGATTGTCTTCGGCGCACGCACACCATCTTCTATCCGCGCCGCGTGTTCCCGGACATTTCCGTTCCTCGAACCTCGGCCCCGGGTCGATCCTGCGATTTCCCGATTGCACGGCTCCATCGATACCCCCCTAAACAGTTAGCACCTGTTTCGCCGGGATCTCCTCTCTCCCTCTCTCTTTCTCTCTCTCTCGGTGCTATCCCCAGGGACAGCCGTATGAATC
The DNA here is from genome assembly GCA_028455605.1 of Lasioglossum malachurum. Lineage (NCBI taxonomy): Eukaryota > Metazoa > Arthropoda > Insecta > Hymenoptera > Halictidae > Lasioglossum > Lasioglossum malachurum. The sequence continues at coordinate 10,389,819 of CM052317.1, read as the reverse complement.
GCTGATTAGTAGTCGGGGGATAATCGTTTCGCGGACGCCTGACAATGGCCACCGCTCGATGGCGCGCACAAACCCGATGCCACTCGCGTTAATGTGCCGCCCGCGATCACAACCGCCCTGCGTGTTCCCAATATGCAAGTGCGATATTGCCGATGCATCGCTAATTGAGCGCAACAAGACGGGAAACGGCCTCTCGCTCTGGGATCTTTGCGTACGCCGGAAGCTCCGTTGCGCTTGATGCTGCCCCCAAATTCCATGTTTTACAGAAATTTTCGACGTACCTGTGTGTGCGTGCGTGTGTGTATGAAAGTTTTAATTCATTTGATCAACACCCGGGTGATTATTGATTGATATTTAGAGATTGATTTGTATAATAGGTCAGGCGACGGTAATCGGTGCATCTCTTTCGGCGACACAGGTTCGCGAGTGATTGATGCGGTCGACGCGCGATTAGATTCGACCGGTCTAATCCCAGGAGCAGGAGCGGCTGCAGATTGCCACGCTAATGGAAGATGACGTTGTAAAATACAACGGGCTTCCGGAAGATGAATCCTCGGAAGACGAAAATAAATCATCGCCCATACGAAATTGAATCACCCACGTCAGCTGGTTGCGTCCTCGTATTCGGAGGACCATGCGCGCTCTCTCGCGAAACTTTCCAACTTCAATCTTGCTCGTTCGAAAATTTATTTCTAGAACCTAGGTGGAAAGAATAAAAACTTCCCTCGCCCCAGGAGAATCATTTTCCGTCAATCTTTTAGCAGTTCGGAATTAACGTCGATCTTCGTTAAAGTACGCTAGCGATTTCAAAGGCGCAGTTACTTCGTGCCAATTACTTGATTTTATTCCTCGGTGAATGTTTGCCGAGCTCTCGTTTGATTGCTGTTGTCAGCAGATGCAGATAATACTTTCAGAAGAAATAAGGGAAAAGTGCTGTGATCGAGGAAAATATATTTTTACACAGAGGTTCCTTAAAAAAATTTATTTCACACAAATGTGCATAGAGATGCGCGCGTACGAGAATAGCGCGATATTTCTCCCGGTTTGCGCTTCTGTTTCGCTATGGCTTCGCCAGTATGTTGAACAGAGTGTTTCCACGAAGAAGCCGTACCCTCTCACGGCGAAACGGACCTAGAAACCCACATTCGCGAACCATATTTCAGGTGAAAAATTCCGTGGCGAACGGGCTGGTAATTAAATCAGAAACTGGAGCCGAGTCGGACCGGCGGTGGATAAGAGATCCCACGGAATCCGAAGAACGCGGAAAATACGGAATACGTCCAGGGGTATCTGGACCACCGAAGAGTTCCGCCGACTTCGCGAAACGGGAGCTTTACACTTGCCCGTTCTTTGAACGGGCGCATATTTTCCCGGGGTGCCGCTTTTCGTTGGAGGGGTTCGGGGCGCAACTTTACGACGGCGTTGTTTTAATTAGCTGCAGGCACAATTAGTTCGGTTTAATTCGCCGGCGTTTCGCAGCTTCCAGACGCGCCCTCTTAATTGGAGAGCGGCGAATAATTGCCCCCCCCCCCCCCCCCGCCGCCCCCCCCCCCCCCCCGAACATTCAGTCGATCGATCCCTTCCCGATCTAATTAATCGACCGTCCGCCACGTTTTTGATTTCCTTCGGACGCTTCTTTAGACGAGATAAACCGAGCTCTCGCGTTCATGAAGTCGAGCTGCCGGGCGCAGAGCATCGTTCCCTCGTTCGTCCCCGAGAAATAATTAAGGGAGAGCCGATATCGAAGTCTATCCTCGCGATTAATTGTTCGGAGACCAAGTCTGCCAGCAGCGCGACGTTCTCTTCTCTTCCTCGTGTGGCCGCCATTTGTACTCCAGCAGCATCCGCTATGAATAACGGACTACAAATTTTATTATAATTTATGAAAATTCAACGTAGAGTTCTGCTGTCGTGCATTCATGAAATTTCACGTCCTTCGATCATAAAATTCTATGTAGCAAAGTGTCCAACGATGTTCGGTGACTTTTTCATCCTCTTTGAAGTACCACTATACGTAGAGTATCCAGCAGAGCAAGCGAAGCCCTTTTCAACAAATTGAGCGGAACAAGACCGTCGTAACTACGTTCCGATGAAGTAGATCATTCTTAACTTAAGGAAATGAATGGAGGAAGTGTTCGAAAGAAATGTTTGCCCGTGAAATGTTCCACGGTATTAGCAGAATTTTTTTGCTGATTAAATTTGCCGTGGTCGTTTTCGTGATTTCGGCGCCGGTCGTTTTCGTTCCCCATAACTCGATTTCGCCGAGGGAAGTTGCCGATGAGTTTTTCAGGTTGACGGAACTTCAACGATATATTTCGTCCCGGGCAGAAAGTTCCGCGCGAATTTCAGCGCTGGCTTACTTCGGAGCCGGAAGTCTTCGCTTAACAATGACGCACGGCCAAAGTCTTCGCGATCTTCTATCGCCGTCAGCGCAATATATCGCGTGGTACAGTAAACTCCGGCCGAGGGAAGTTGATCTTTCAGTTTTCTGCAGTTCTCCGTCGTTTTAATGAATTCGGGATGGTCGGCTCCGCTCGGCTAGACGAGAGACGTTTAACGTTTAATCCGCGCCGCTGGAATCGCTGCTCCTCGATTCAGCGTTTCACACGTCTTCATCAACGTTCCTTGTTAATTCTTCGCGGATGAACTCGAGTCAATAAATTCCGCGAGCAGTCCTACGAAGGTAACTTCAGCTGGATAGGATCTACCGTTGGAATTGCTCATTAAGACCGGCTATTTTTCGTAGAACAAATTCTCCCTAGATTCTACAATTCTCCCACTGACCTTAGCTCCTACACTTTTCTCGGTCTCTGGACTCTGCGTCCAAGTTCTCCACCGCATAAAACAGTTGCATCAATTCGCCGAAAAGCCAACTCAACGGAAATTCTCTTAACCCAGGCTGCGAAACGTAAACCGAAACGGGGAGTAAAACGCCAAGCACCGGGAAACGCGTAACAAAATAATAACGCACACCGGTAGGGTAGAATAGGACAGAGCAAAGGTTCAAGAATTCCAGCTTGTGGAGATGCGTTCCGCAGACCGAGGAGAGGATCCAACCCCGAGATCCGTAGATAGACTCTAGACCGTAGATAGCATCAACAGCTGGGTCGCCTAACCGCAGCAGCCTGACACCGTATCGGAATAAACCCGTTCACCCAGAAAGCGGCGGCGGTACGATAGGGAGCTGCGAAAGGTGTACGCGGTAGCGACAAGACCCGAGTCCGGGAACAATAATCCTGAAAGCCCGGAAACATCTCCAAAATTCACTGCTCCGTGGGCAGGAAGCAAACGTTACCGAGCAACGATCCCCCGGGGGGCATCTATTCGACGGTTCCCCGCGCACGCTAGACTTCAATCAAACTGCGCGCCGCAAGTTACCTTCGCCCGGAGCCCTTTCCCCGTTCAACGTCTTAACCCTTCCCCTTGGATCGAGCAGCCAGGGCCGGCCGATTAACCCTGGAACTACTAAAGACCTGGCTCGTTCAGCCTGTGACCCGAATAACGTCGACAACAATTTTTATTTTCTCGTATTTACGGTCTTTCTCACAGTGCCTCGAAAACATAAACATTTTTCTTTCGCAGATGAGAAAGAATTTTTTTAATGAACACAAATAATATTTCACTTTAATATACTATGTATTACTAGCTGCTCGTGGCGTAACGACGGCACACCCTCGCAACCAGGCCTTCCGGGCGGATTGCCCTGGCGGGCGACGACGCACGGTGGACAACTTCGATAACATCTCGTTTATACGCAATTTTCTGAGTTACTTTCTCTATGTTAGCGATTTTTGTTTTTTTTTAATCAATATCCTTGTGTCCGTGCCACCGTCTAGCGGCTCTGCTCGGTAATCGGTCGGAATATACAGACATACTTTTTTACTTTATAACGGGTATTTTTCACCTAACTTGACCACCTTAAATATCTTTGTTGTTTTTAAAGGTACGTCAAATGTCTGAAGGACAAAGTTGAATGGTAAAATGAGGCTCATACGATACAACAAAATTTTGTTTTTATGTAATTTTTTTTAGAAATATGAAGGTCACTTTCATTTTTTTAAATGGAATGTCCTATTTTTTATACCATAGATCGATAGAGTATCAAATTCTGAGTATAAAAGTGTTGACCTTCATATCGAAAATTGTTTCGATAATATCTCGTTAACTATTAAATTTAGGACATATGAAGGTCGACAGATTTGTACTCAGAATTTGATGCTCTATCGATCTTTGGTATAAGAAGTAGGACATTCCATTTCAAAAAATGAAGGTGACCTTCGTACCTTTAAAAAGAATTACATAAAAACAAAAATATTTTTTGTATCGTATGAGCTGCATTTTACCATTCAACTTTGTCCTTTAGACATTTGACGTATCTCTAAAAACAACAAAGATATTTAAGGTGGTCAAGTTAGGTGAAATACCCAGTATATTAGAAGAAGAAGGAGAAGATTAGCTCAAGGAAGGCACTTCTTTATTTGTCGAATTACATACTGAAGCTGTTATCGGTCGTCCTCATAACACAAAAACTATTTGCCACAGGTACGCCGACCCATCCCGCTTGTATTGAAGCAGACCTTCATAAAATCAAAGAAAAAAACCAACACATATAGATATGAAGCCTCCTTTTAGGAATTCGGTTAGGTGTTTCGAGGTTGAAGGGAGGGCTAGCCTGGCGCAACACGAGCAATCTGCGACGAGGGAAGTCGATACGTTTGCTAGAGCGTTTCACGCATACAAGCTTCGACGAGTATGGTCGCGGCATACGGTGGACCAGCCGGGTAGCACACTTTTAATCACCGGTCGGCTGGATTGCGCTAAACGAGAGGAGACTGCCAGTCGATAGCGGTGACCCGGAGGTTTCACGGGACACACCGCCAGGGAAAACAAGGGTTGAAAGCCGCCGCGATGGGGAGAACGCGCCTACATGGTGCAACCTATCTGCGGTGGAAAAAAAAACCCGGACCGCCGCCGCTCGTTCCGGCAAAAAGTCTGGCGACGGGGGGTGGAAAATGGAACAATTGAAATCGGACGGGCACCCTGTCGGTGTACCTCGTCGCTCAAAAGTTCGCGTGGCCTCGCTTTTTCGGGGGGTTTCTTATCGCGAAGAATCGAAATTCCACTGGAAATTGCTCCAAATTTTTAGAATAAACTTTCGAAGAATAAATACGTCGCCGTACTAAAAACGAGGGGAATAAAGATTGAAGCGGCTCTGAAATTTTGCGAGTAAAGATCCGTCGAATAAACTTGGTCTACTTTGTAGTCGCGGCAGGGTATTAAATTTTTGAGCACGTCAGGCAAGTAAGCGTTTATATATCCTTAAGGGTATCGTTCTCAAGCAGTTGGCAATGTTCCTTCCGGCGAGTACACGATAAAGCCTCCTTCAGGTGAAGTATGGACCTTGGACAGAGCAAAGCATCTCTTAAGTGGTTTCCCTCTCCTGCTCTATCTTTAGTTACAATAAGTTTGAAACGATCCGACTTTAGCTATTCTTATACCCGTTCTCTCGAGCAACTGATAGATCTGAAACTACAGAATTACAAACCAAATATAATACGGTGTTTAAATCGGAGTAGCAATTTGTACGGGGCGAAGTCAAATCGTGTAGCGTGACTCTAATCAACGTTTCTTCTATTTCTGTTTCAGGTAAGTTCAACAATCTGCCTCGCTACGATACATGATAGCCGGCCTCGTTTCGTGAGTACGATTACTATGAATTATTTGCGCCGGCCAGCATACCGACGCGACCGTGTGGCGATACATTTGCTAAATAAGTCGCCAGAATTTATTCATCTATTCACATCCAGCACGTTAACTGCGTTGATTACTGCCCGAGGCGGCGGAGAAAAGAATTGGGCCACGTCGCTGCAGCCTTCGGGCAAATATTCATGAATTCCGGGCAATAATATTTTTGGTATTCCGTATAGTTAGGAGTATGATATAGTATAGCAGCTGCACTTCTTCAACCCTTCAACTCAACGAAACGAGTTCAACACCGTTCGATTAGTATAAATAACGGCAGCTCGGTGAATTAATTGATTCGTCGATGACGGGGATATTTCGAACCGAGTGTTGGAAATACATGTATCTTGCGAGAAGGAATTGCGAAAAATTGGCGCAATCGACACATAACTAGCGAACCAGACACCACTCTAACCTCGTCGAGATTGTTCGACGCCGGTTCGCCTTGAGATCCACGGCATAAATCACAATTTCCCCGGAGCGTAGGGCAGCCGCCGCCGGCGCGGACAGCCTCGATTCGGCGTTCGATTAAACGATAACGCGTCGCGACGCTGCTCGGCGACGGCGTCTTCTTGTCGCCGCTTATTTAGATATTCAACAGCAGTGAGGAAGATATTTCAGTCTATGTAACCGGGCGAGGAGGATTCATTTTTCCCCGGCGGCGTCACGTGTACGTGACGAAAAGACGCTGTCACGCCACCGCACCGTCTCGACGGGAACGCAATTTCCATCGGCTTCTACGCGAATTTCGCGGACGTGCGAATGTTCGACCGGTCGATCGATCTGCAGTCGTTTATAAAATTAAGAGGACGGCTCCTCTTGGATTCAGAATCGAGTAAAATCACAAAAATATCATATTCCAATGTTTATTTTTATATGAATATTTGTTTGCGCATCGAGTACGTCTGTTTCAGACTGCACAATTTCCCAATATAAATGTTGTAGCTGTCTGTGACCAATGCCGCGCGAGATATTGCATGAAGCTCCCTTTACATCCTCGAAATTTGCGGACAATTTCCACCCTTTCAAAAAAATGAACAATTGCTGATGCAAAAAAATACATGTTGGATATATATATCTTTTCGAGTACTGTATCATACTAAAAACGATGCAAAATTGGCGTGTGATTGCCCGACATCCTTTGTGGGTGTTTCGGAGAGAAACCGTCGCACGGCCCGTCCACCGCAGTACCGTATCTAATATTTCCGGTCGAAAATCGCGTCCTCCCCCCCGCGGGAATTATTCAAAAGGCCGGGACACAGGGGCCCGCCGGATCTTTACATCCATGTTACTTGCGACGGGTGCAACGCGTATTAGCATAATATTGGTTCCGAAATATGAGAGAATGGGTCCAACAGCGGCGGAGTCAATGGGGGTTGGGTGCCCGAGTGGAAGGGGTGGTTTTCCAGCCGCCAATAATGCATAAAAGATAAGAGGAGCCTGTCCAAGAGGGACAGCGAAGCGATGGGGGTAGGGGAGGGGTGGCTGGATAGTGAAACTTACCCTCTCGACGAACGAGCGGAAGAAAAAGGTGGCTGGAAGACTGGGCAGGGTAGAACTGGCGGGGAAAGTTCGCTGGAAACTCTCGCTAGTCCGTCTCCGTGCTTCAAAGTTATTCCGAAGAATTATTGAAAGTCTTGGGACCCCGTCTGCGTTGGCCAGAGCATCGGCGGGTTTTAGTTACCCGAGATCCTCCACGGGGCTGCTGCTGCTGCTGCTCGGCCAGCTGGCTGCAGTTTTCCCGTAGGCGAGATAAGACGGGCGACCCCCTCTCTTCCGGGGCTAATGAATGGGATCTTAATGGACGCCGCGTTGTTTACGATCCGAGTTTCTCCGATTAATTACCGGTGTAGACGAAGCAGCCCCCGGTTAACACGCCGACCAACTTTCCGGCAAGCTGCGGCGGTCGCCTAACCGTGAACGGTCACCTAACCTCGACAAGATGGCGGACGCCGCGGGTCCAGCAAGTTTACGCGATCCTTCGGAATTTCTAACAAATTTTTTCCAACGGCCAGAAGCGAAGGAAAGTCCAGAAGCCGCCCCGAGGAAGCCGATAACGTTCAACAGAGCTTAGACTCCGGAAAGAGGATCGCTGGATCCTTGGGCTTTCGAGTTTCGCGTTACTCGTTTCTTCTCAAGAAAGAATAGCAGCCAATCGGATGACGGAGCTGACCCGTAGCTAAATAAATTTTCCAGGGTGTTGTCTTTAATTAACTTTGCGACGCCTCCGGAGGATTGACTTCTCCGCTGCGAGGAGTTAGGTGAAATGGTTCGACACTGCATCGACAGTGAGGAGCAAGTTCATTCTATCAACTGGAGAATCCCATGGTTTCGCGTAATATTTCTCGAATGTGTAAATCCATAAAGATCCACGGTCCAGTAACGAGCGACCGTCGAATCAATAAACAGCTAAAAATCGTCCTAGAAATCTTTCGCATTATAGCACTTCACTCAGAGTGGCTATTCAGATAACCTATCCAGCAACGAGTTTCAAACTCTAAATGCATTTAGCGCAAACGCAAACACGCGATATGACTGCTATCGCCCGTTATTACGGTGACAGAACGACTTCAGCGCATTCGGGTAAAGCACCATGTAAGTAACTACTGTTACTTTCTAATTCTCTCCAATCAGTTATAATAAGCTTTAATTAAACCGCGGACGTTCGAATATTCATTTTGCGGTAATGTCGAAAGAATAAATAGCTGGCTGTCGTGTAGCAACCACTCACACGGAAAATCGCGGTGTCCAGGAGAGACAACAAGTTAAGTAAAGCGAGTCATCCGACCGAGATAGCTAAAAATCCACCAAAATCCGGCGGTTAGCATGGTCTACCATCCGCAGAACCACGAATTACCTTTCGTGCGGGATTAAACGTCCCTCGAAACTCGGTTAGGCGACCGCCCCTAAACACCTGTATCCCTTTGAACGAGCAGACGATGCTGCTCGATTCTTTATGGAGGTCGCGTCGTAATAAACGCGTCTTGCCAGAGAAAGAGACAAAGAGAGGAAGGGGGAGAGGGAAAGCGAGAGAGAGAGAGAGAGAGCGAGACAAACAACGCCAGAAGGGCCGAGGGTGCAAAAGGCGTGGGTGCAAAAGGGGCTGGGAGGGGGGGTTGAGGGGCTGCAAAAGGGTTCTCGGATGGACGCGGAACGAAGGAAAGAGAATCTCCGTCCGTCTGTCCATCCTCGTATATCTCATCTGCATAGAAACAAGCTCTCCGGGACAATGGGGTCCTTCGTCCATTCTGAACACTGCAAACACGCTGCAACCGTGTTCCCGTGGACCAATGGGAAGGCACTTCACCATGCTCCGCTAACCCTTTCGACGCGGGGAGTGGCGGCTATCATCGGGACCGCGTTATCCTTTGTGTACCGTACAATAATTTTCGTACCTGGTAACTTTCATCGAGTAGGACACGGTTCGGTTAGGGGATGGAAGACACCGGTGCGCGTGTATCACGATCCTCGCACCCCTCCTGTAGAAAAACTATTCCTTGCGCCGCATCTCTCTCTTTCTCTCTCTCTCTCTCTCTCTCCTCCTCCCCGCACCGTTTGTTCTTATAAATATGAAAAGCTTCCGGAATCGAGTTACCCGTACGATATCGAGCTCTGATCGGCTACAACAAGGCTTGGTGGGTCTCTTTGCGCTCAGGCTTTGTTCTTGGAGGAATATGCGAGGATAGAAATTGTCTCTTTGATCGCTGATTTGACGGAATTTTCGACCCAGGAAACCTTGTTCCATGTAGACTACATTTTGCCGGCGATGAGAATCGATACTTGAAAATAAAAAAAATCAATATGATATGCAAAATCGCCGGAGGTTTTTCGAAAGAACCAATTATTTGCATCCGCGATCGGCGACCCCTTCCCTAAACAGCCTGGCCGTGTTCTCCGTTCGAACAATGGGCAAGTTTTCATTTTCGGAATCCTTTGTCTAGACAATAAGGACCACCGACCTCGGCCGGGGATCCCATTCCCTCGACCGAGGGAACCGTACGATTCCCGGTAGATCCAGTTTCAGATATCCAAATCCCCGAAACGTACGACAAAAATAAGTCCCGCTCCGGCGTACGTTCCGATATACGGTTAAATTCGGGATATCCCGGAGAACCATCACGGCGCGGCGCAAGGATAAAGACACGATTGTCCGAAGGCAGCAAAACAGTAGAGAGCTGCATGGCGGGGCGTAGAGGGAGGCCTTGAATTTCTGCAGCAGCTGAAATTTTACTTTTATCGTGCATCCCCGGGCCTCTTGGAAGAAGGCGAGCGTTTATCTCCCCGTGTATTCCCGCGGGGTTTTATACGAAAATTTTGTAAACCGCGGTATCCTGCAAGGAGCGGCATGTAAAACGAGAAAACAAGAGAAAAGAAAGAGAGAGAGAGGGAGAGAGAGAGGAGTGAATTGTAGAGAGGGGCATATGAATAGGTGCACACGTTGGCCGGCAACCGGAGAAACCAGTTGCAACGGACTACGGCGGCATTAAACGATAACAACTTTGTTTGCGCTTCCCTCTTTTCGACGCCGACAGGCAATTCAGCTTCCTATCGCCTTGCCGGCTGGACTTCATTCACGCGCCCCTATGGCGTTTCTTGAAAGCGAGCCTCTCTGCCGAGTTTTTCCTTCTGCACGACTGTTAGCGATAGCGGCCATTTTGCGTGTTTGCTTTGGCGCTAGCTGCGTTTACCGATGAAACGTCGCCGTTGGATTGCGGCTATTGCACCGAGGATTTTTGATTACCGCTCGTTTAGCACATACGGCGAAAACTGAGCACAGAAAAAGATAATACATATACGAATATTCAGCCGAAAGTCTGTACTCGAAATTAAAATAAACCACCGTAAGTCGTCGATCGCGAGGACAACTCGATAATCCGAGCGCGGTCGCCGCTTTCGGGGCAGGACCGATCAGTGCGCCGATAATTAGAAACATTTTTCATTTCCGGTGATTAAAACACGCGCAACGTGTCGTCCGCAGAAGCAGAGCGGGAGAGCGGCGCTCGTCTGTCCCGTTGGCTGGAATTTAATTAAATCGGCCGTTAATCATGGAAACGGCCATCTCTAATGCACCGCTGTCAATTTCTAGTCAACGCGCCCGGGTAAATTAGTTCGGGCTACGGGGTCGTCTCGATTAAAACGCCATCGCCACGGATTCGCCGCTGTTGTAGAAATCTGTATGGTAATGGCCAATATACCACTCTCTCCGCGGTTTTCCAGTTGCGGGAGAAAACCGCTCGTATTTTTCGGCTCGCCGTGCCAGAAATTGCGGATCATGGCGGACGTCTCCTTATTAGCAACTGTCGCGGGGGCTCGCGCATCCTCGCTCTTTTTTCCAGTCAACGGAGAGGAAAGAGCGTCGGTCGAGAGCTGGTTTTCCTCTCTCATCCCTCTTTCTTTCTTTCTCTCTTTCTACCGTTTTGACGATGCCTCCTTCTCTCTCGCTCGCTTTCTCGTTCATTCCCGCCGCCGCTCCTCCGCGTTCTGTTTCCGCGACGGCTGAATGCGGAGAACAGAACGGAACCAGTGTCCTGGAACAACGATGGCTGAAGCGGGGGAGGATGCCAGACAGACAGGGATCGGAGGAAATGATGGAAAGATTGAGCGTAGACGCTGCGCGAAGGACCGGAGATCGGACTATTGGAAACCAGCGAGAAGAGTCCGGGGTGCTGGGGATCTAGACTAGAATCTTGCTAAACTTCTAGTTCGAGGCCTACTAGGCTCCTTTATTTGGTCCACTGTTGCTAATTTATTTATACAGGGTGTCTCAGCCAAAGCAAGCCACCTAAATATCTCCTTTATTTTCAATGACACGAAAAATATTTGTGGCATAACTTGAATGGTATCGAACGAGGAATATCATGGAAGAACAATTCTTTTTATCCGGTTATTTTTTCATAGTTTCTCTCAAGGTCATCGTTATCTTTTTATCCGGAAAATCTTTTTTGTTATTCCATCTTGTAGCGGCTGAAAAGATGCATTTGAATATGCTTAAGTCATTACCTTCAGGTGACCTTGAGTCCAAAGAAATGTGATAAAATTGTAGGATAATATTAGGATTACGTTATAGGAGTACGTTATAAGTGCTCAAAGTGATGTCCAACCAACCAACATGATGGTCGGCCAGCTCATTGTTCACGAGCAGCGGTTCAAGTGTTAAATATAAAATTCCCCAATCGTTGGATTGGACGTAATGGTCCCGCACCATTAGATTTCTTCCTCGGGGGAAAACTGAAAGAAGAAGTTTACCAACAGCAACCTACCACTCCAGAGGACATGATAAATCGCATAATTAGAGCTTGCGCCGCTATTTCATCGGAAACAATAGAAAGAGTATCGCGATCCATGATTGATCGTGTTAGAAAATGTATTGCTGCCGACGGACATCACTTTGAGCGCTTACAACGTGTGCACTTATAACTCTTATAACACAAACAGTAAGTTTAAATGTAATCCTAATATTATCACATTTTTTTGGACTCAAGGTCACCCGAAGGTAATGACTTAAGACATATTCAAATGTATTTTTTCAGCCGCTACAAGATGGAATAACGAAAAAAAATTTTCCGGATAAAAAAATAACGATGTCCTTGAAAAAGACTATGAAAAAATAACCCCACAAAAACAATTGTTCTTCTATGATATTCCTCCTTCGATACCATTTAGATGATGCCATAAATATTTTTCGTGTCACTAAAAATAAACGAGATATTTAGGTGGCTTGCTTTGGCTGAGACACCCTGTATATTATTTTGTTTTAGTCGAATCCTTTTAGTAGAAGAAGTAGTAGAATTGTTGTAGTAGAATATTGTTTGTGTGTGTGTTTTAATTGAATTTCAATCGTGTCAGACTCGCGATGAAGATTCTGAACAGAGTTTAGTTACCGGAGAACATGTAAGCATACAATAGATATAAATTTTCTACTTTTTTAAGAAATTACGAACTACAAAGAGAAAGTTCTAATCTCTGTAGCCGTAAAATAAAGCGTAGGGCAAGGGGTTAAAATACTCCCACTATTAAAAATACAGTTCGTCAATGTCGAAATTGTCTTTAGAATTGTAAAAGCTTGTAGATACCGCGAATTACAGAGAATCCTCCGTCAGATAATTCCGCATTGTCGATCGTCGAAGTGGTCCGTCGGTTGTCCTTGGTCTGATGCAGCATCTTGTCGGATTCATCCATCCACCGTTGATGGGTATTGTTCGTCTTGGTAATTTTCTGTCCGTTTAGGGTGCGCCGCGTGTTTCGCGGGTTCGATGGTAATGGCGCGACGACAGTCTTAAGAAGAGGACTGACGAGGACGCGAAAGGATTTCTATCATCGAGATGTTCCTTCGCGCGGCGTGGGTGTTTCCGAGTGAATGCACTCCGGGTCGCAGGTTTGCATATATCGGAGGCCATTGTGCGGGGCTTTGATGTATGTGCGCTCGTCTACGTGCCGGTGACGAATGAGTGAAGTTAATGGAAAGGCTGTGTTTAAATGACTTAATGGCCGTTGATTTATTGGACAGCATTGTTGTCTTATCACCTGGTTATTAAGTTATTAATTCTTGATAGTGTAATCACGTAATATAACTAATAACAATATAAAAATCCGCAATCTAATCGTAATTGTGAACATTACGAACAGGATTTTAGTGTTTAGAACAGCTCGTTCAGTTCTGAATTTTGTAGAACTTCGAAACATGTAGGTTAGGATATTAGAAATTTAAGGACTTAGATGCCCGGGAAATTACATAATCTGGGTCGTCGTGCAGTTAGGATTTATGTAAATCATTCAACGACTTAGGAACTGAAGAACTTTGGAATTCGGCAAGTTTCGAGCTTAGAACTTAAAATTTCAATGAGCACTGTAGGAAGAGAACTTTACTCGAGATGACAATTGATTGCATTTAATAAACAAAAAAGTAGCTGGAAAATATAGAATGAGACTGCAAATGAATGAAATAATCCCATGGCAGAGGGTAATCTGATTTTATATCAACAATTTCGTCTAATTATAATCTGCTTACGCGTTAGCTCTGTTTCTCGATTGAACGCCCATTCCCACCTTAATTCGTAAAACCGTAATGTGCTAATTGTTCGATGAATACGCGGGGGCTCGGAATAATGGCGGTTATTAAAGAATCGGAGAGGCTCGAGAATTGCAGGCACGGAAGAATTAGAAACACGGTCACACAATGCGGTCTTTAAAGTCCGGACACGCAAAAGATTAGAAGCCGAATGCCCCCGGTAATTCATTAGCCGACGAACAATAATTCAAGCCGGGGCGTGCAGTTAATAAAACCCCGGCGCGCGGTGCGGCGCGGCTGAATCGAGTCGCGCGCCAAATGAATATTTAGAGGCGGGATTAGAATTCACACTAACCGCTAACTAGTATGCGCCTCGTTGCCACTTGTCCGCGAATTTATCCCGGGGATGCGATGCACCGAACGTGCATTAGCATTAGCATTTCGCGCGCGGAACGCCGCGCCAGCCCGACTTTCCGCGGGAACGTTGCGCTTTAAAGGGCTCGTTCACGACACGCGAGCCTGTTCACCATCGATCCGCCATTACCGGGTCACTTTCGACCCCCGCATCAACTGCGCGAAACGGATTCTCAACCTGCGAGAACCATGCCAGCGACAGACCGTGTTGACACAAATTGCGACAAGAGGGTACAAAGCAAAATTGCAACCCGTTTGAAAAGTAATATCAGAAATTTGCATGCAAGTCAATAAGAGAGACATCAAAGCAAAATTGCGGTACGTTCGAGAAATAATTTCCCGAGCTTGTCAACTGTAGAATGTGTGGGTACAGAAAAATAATAGTACGTTTGAAAGAGAATTTCGCATCAAGAACGTGTACGGGAATCAACGAATGAGAGGACAAAGGTAAATTACGAAATATTGGAAAAATAGTTTCTTTTCTTCGTTTCTGCAATTTTAGAAAAGATACGTACGTCGTGTTGTTCCACTCGAGGTACGAGAAGCATTGGAAATTTGCATGAAATCGATTTCGTACTCTCCGTATATAACGTCAAATTAAAATGGAATGATGTGACGAATTTTTTTCTTTAATAAAATTGTACAAATTCGTGAACAAATTTTTCCTTCGATAAAATTTTCGTTGTTTCATTCCCGAAACAAATTTTTCAATATGTTATCAACCAATCTAGATTCGTTGTTTCACTATTATTTTTAACGAAATTATTGCTATCCACAATTTTTCACTGGACTTTTATTTTCTACAGTTAATCGATTTGGCAAATGAACGGCTGAAACGAGAACTCAACTCGCGCACATTTGATTGACAATTCATCCGACCGGGAAGCATTCGCGATATTAGCCGGGTCAGAAGCTGATGTTCGCTGGCAACAACGTCCCTGGACAGGACGTCCAACGATGTCATCGTTGTCAATGATGTTCCACCGGGAAACCACGGCCGCGTGATTCCACCCCGTTCCCAGTAGGCGTTCTAAGAACAATCACGCGATTTCCACTCTTGTCCCTGGAAATGGGTTGCATCATTTCGCGTTGGACCGTGGAAATATTAACATGGTAATTCGGCGGTGGTAGGGAAATTGCGTTCCGACCCCGGTGGACGCGTTTTGTTGTACCCTCGCCGCGTCGCGTCGTCGGCCCGAACAGGTCCGTGCCGGAAGGTTAATGAAGCTGAGATGCGTGAAAATTAACGGGTGCCCTAGTTCCGAGCTCCCCGCGGCCATAATAGAGGATTTCCAATCCGGTAAAGAGTCCCGTGGAATTAGCGAACGAAATTTTATTTCTTTCGTGGGTCCTCCGAAACGTTTTCGTTTATCCGCAAAAGAATCTCACCAAAAATATAATCTCCGTCCAGAAAGAAAATTCCTAGCCCAGTCTAATCCCGTAGAAGCTCGTCAGTAGTGCCGAAACGCATCCGGCGAATATTCCTGTCCATAAAAATAAATCGATTCTGCCGGCGAAGACGGCGCGGCGGGATCGAGATCGATATTGCGCGGACGCGAAAAAGCCTAACGAGAAAAACCGATTCGCCGTTTCCGATCGGGCTGGCCTCGCAGGACCGTCATCGACGGTGGAACGAATTCCGAGCTGACAGCGTCGAAATCCGTCGGTCGTTCCTCGAAAATGAAAACTGGCCGTCGCTCCGACGGTCATAGACGAGAGGAGGGGATAGGGGTTGGATGGTTTATCAAAAATGCTCAGCTCGCCGTTCGCGATGCTCGTCTGTTTTATTTATTTCCTTTTTTCCCTGGGCCGACGTATTTTTGTATTTTTTTTTTTTTTTTGTTTCTCGTCCCGTTTGTTCTGTTATTTTGTCGCTGCCAGAGGAAATCCCTCGCAATGTAATCTCCAATAAATAACAGAGAGACGCAACGCGGGCCGGCGCGCGGCGCGGCGCGGCGCAACGCGCGTTTGCGAAGGAAGCAACAATCGGCAACAAAAACGGGCACACGCGCAAATACGCGACGTGCTCGAACGAAACGAAACGGCAGATGATTTCGCGATGGAACGCGCCCGAGAGCTAGCACACACAGAGCTCACGACTTGACCATTGTACAGCGACGGTCCCCAACGTTCGTCATACTCATCATTGTCGCCATTGTCATCGTTGTCATCGTTCCCTGTATCCGCTGGCTGCGAGCGAGCGTACCCGCCGTGGAACGAAGGGTTCGCCGGTTCGCCGGAATAACGATCGGACCGCGATCCACACACACACACACACACTCTCTCTCTCTCTTTCCCTCTTCAACCCCTTTTCAACCTCTCGCCCACCTCCGCGCTCTTTTCTGTCGCTGCGTATGTAGTATAATATAAGCATTGAAACGCGGCGTTTTTCAATTTTGCAAGTTTGTAACCGACTATGTTCGGGACAATGGAGACCGGCCGTCGAGCAATTTTTGCATTGTTGCCGCCGGATGAAAGAGACGGTCGAGGAAAGTCTAAAACGGAACTTGACGGGAAAAGAGACGGTGTTTGTTGTTCTACACGCGGGAGGCTTTTTCTTCTTCTTTTCCGCTTTCACCGTTCTTCTGGCCGCCGCCGCCGCGCGTTGACGCGCGACTCGGTGTGTTGCTACGACGGACCTCGCTCCTTTAAAGTTCGAATGGTTCATTGTAGGTGTATCGCGACGGGTGAGATCGCTTGTGAGTCTTGCGGAACGATCGTCTTGCTGGAAAGTTGCCTGCAATGCGATCCTGTTACTCCTGTAAAACATAATAATGAAAAGTCACGAAGCCCTGCGCTGAAACTGGAAAATTGTACACGTAGACCTTCCGTCTCATAATTCATTCCGCAGAGGCAGGTCGTGCAAAATGCGCCAAAAACGCATACGCCGTAATATGAAAGCGGAGCACCGGGCGCACAAAATAAGCGTGCCGTCGGGAACGGTATAACATCCATCGCGATCGACGTGCTCATTCATAAGAGATGAGCGGAATCCCGGCAGGACTGCAACGCGCGAATCGAGGGAAGTTTTTGTTCGTACGTCGGTTGCATTCAGGGCGATGCAACACGGCGAAACGGGCCCTCTTACCCGTGAAGCGTGGCTCGGAACGGCGGCAGCTCGCAACATACTATTCATCGCGCAGACAATCGCTCCAGCGTAAAAATTGTGGATCGCCGATTACAGGTCCTCGACACATTACCCCGTGCCCGCAAATCATACCACCGTATGATCCCCATAATTCCATCTGCTCCTCGTATTCCCATGGAAGCGCGGCGCCCAACCCTTCAAAGCGGACACATCCAACTTAGAGGCTCTCAGCCGTGAATCAATAACGATCGGGAATCACAATGGGAACAATAAACATTATGCGAGTGCACGGCCGGTTTGTGGCCGCGCATAAATCGGCCGATAATTAGGTAATCGGCTCGATAATGCGAGGGATCCGTTCTAACGAGCCGGGGTAAACTTTGTTTCCGTGGAGGACGTCCTTCCGAAGACATCCAACAGGCCTTCTGTTCCGTGCGAGCGCATCTCGAATGAGGGGTGCAAAGGTGGAGGAAACGGGGTGGTCAGGAGGGGGATTCGAAGCTTCAAATGCAAACTAAGCTTTCGGCCGCGGGTCTAATAAATGTAAACCACCGCCCCATTGTGATGAAGCTCCATTCAAAAGTTTCGTACGCCCCTCTGGTTTCAACCCCCGGAAAGCCCCCAGGGTGGCTGACCAACCCGTTGTCCACCCCCGATTCCTCTCTGTGCGCACCCGAAACTCGCCTTGTCATTTTTTAACCCCCCTCTGTCAAAATCGACCGAGACCCCCGTCGATCGCATTAGATGATGGCGAGGATGTTAGGTTGGATGGGGTTGGCTCGTCGCTTCGCGATTTTTCGCTTTTTGCAGACGCCGCAGCCCGAATATTAATACGCACCCTCGTCTGCGGTAATCACCGGCTAACTGATGTTGACTTCTGCTCGTGTGACCAGGCGTGTCGGGAATCGGCGATTCTGTGGACTTTTAGGGATGGAGAGAGGGTGTGCAAGATTAATTCGGTGAATTTTTCAGACTTCTTCCCGTTTTGTTTGTAGAGCTCGTAGGGATGCTAGCACAACGATAAACCTGGACACATTTTAAAGCTGGGATATCCCCCGACTGGAAAAGCGAAGAGGTTCGCGAGATTGAATCGAACGAAAGCGATTTCGGTCGGGTGAGCGAATCTCATCGGTAAAAACGGTGCACGGCGCCAGTAGTGATTAATCGCGGAACAGCCAGGGAATAATTAGCAGGAGGCGGGGCAGGAGTTAGGCGACAGGGCGATGAGACAGCGAAAAAGGATCGGAAGAATGATAGCTGGTGGTAGAGATAGAATGGCTGAAAATCTGATCACGTCACGCGTAGGAAACCAGTTCTTCCCGGTTGCGGTGGAACAGCGGAAATAATGTCGGATCGCGGGTCAAGCATTCGCGCGGTGTTTGCTCGGTCGCTCGGGGCAACGTTTTGGCTTTCGACGCACACGGTGCCCCGCGGTTTGCACCTGTACGCCTTGTAAACGCGGCCCGACACGCTCCAGTTGCTGTTTAGTCTAATTTAGTCTGCTAGTCCCGGGATATCCGCGCTTTTGCCACCGTTGGCCGGCCCTCGAGACAACGAGCGCCTGCGCCTGCCGAGTTTTCACCTCCGTGGATTTTCCACACGGTGAATAATCGACGCTCCGACACAGAAGGAACTCCTGGGTATGGCAACGATCCTTGGACCCGATGCTGTTAAAGGCTACCTTAGTTACCGAAAAGCTAAGGCGAGCAACTTAATACTGGCTACCCTCCGGCAGGCTTGATCCAATGATCTATATATTACCTCTAACCGAGCCACTAACCGACTCTGAATTGAGTTTATGTTTGAATACCTTCGCGTTAACTAACTCGAGGCTCGCACTGTTGCTTACTCGATCGTTGTTCCCAAAGATCAGGGTTTCTGAATATTTTTTTCAATGGTCGGGGTTTCGCTGATAACATTAAACGAGAACCGCCGATTTCGCGTCAGGGAAGTGGTGCCGAAAATCCTGAAAATTGCGAACTGTTTCTTGGGTTAATTATGCGCGAGTCGCGTGGGGTAATTTGCCGATCAAAGTTCCGTGGAACATCAGATCAGATGGGATGTGTACAAAATTCGCATCGGGCTGTTTGCACGTGCACACACAAACCTTCCGCCGTATCAGTTCCCTATTAACGGCGGACACCTTTGGACGGGTGGGCCGGGCAAAGCAACCGCGTGGCACGTCACGTCAGAGCGCCCGCGAACCCAACAATAACCATTAAGAAGATTGATCAGCCTGCCCGCTTGTCTGAGCCTCATAATATCAAGCATAAAAAGCTCATCGCAGGTAGCTACCGTAGACAAGCCTGAAAAGCTGTAGGGGCATTAATTAAAGAGCCCCGTCACGCGCCTCTATTAATACTGCAACGATTATACGGGCTTTTTAGCCGCGATATCCGCTGCGCGCCGCGCCGCTGCACATCTTGGGAAATCATGCGAGAGCTAGGTCGCTTCGATTTTAACACGTTCGGCACCCTGGCAGCCTCGCACGGCTGATGGAATTCTGTAACGATGCATTTTTGTTATTTTTATTCGAATACAATCAATTCTTTCGTTACCATCAATGAAACCGCGAGCTTCCGCAGCGAACTATTGAATCTAATCGCTTCACACGAACTACAAAATCATAAAAATGAATCCACGTTGATTTTGATACGTTAATTAGTGTCAGTTGCAAGCAACGCCAACCGCGCGGGAGATTAGGATTGAACGGGAAGTTTAATACGCAACGATAAGCGATATTTATCGGTTGACTGAAGTGCTTTCTGGTTTCAAGCCTGATTTGTCCTCTGTGATATTAGCTCGTTGCCGTTCTCATAATTCGTCGATCGTTTAGAGGATGAAACGGCTGGCATATATGTAGCCATTGTGCACGAGCGTTGCCAATGGATCGCTGATTAGGCATTAAACGTTAATATATAATCTGCTGGCTCGTTTGTAGAATTATCTGGCGGATATCTCGTACTATTATTCAACGTGAACGATTCACTGAATCGTTAGACCATCTCGGCGAGATCCTCTTCAAAGTCTGAAGTGACGCTTGAGATATCCGCGGCACAATCTCGGCCAAATTTCTGTCAGAATGACCTAACAAACTGGCGGCTCAATGAAAATGGGGATTCAGCGATTGCGAAACATGGGCGGCAGCAGGTATCTGTGAGTGGAAAGCGAATCGATCCTCGGTGATTATGGTTGTGGATTTTGGCAGGGACGTCACGTGACGGGACTCCCGTCTTCATTACATGAAATAATTTTTACACTTTTTTACATAATATTTCCAATTTACCATTTTCAATCTACTTGTAAAGAAAGTGTACTTCTCTTTAGTTGAATGTACCGCGTCTCAGTAGAGTAGATCAAGAGGGATCTGCAAAATCGACCTGTAGGGATCTAAGATAGTGCACGTGTGCAAAATCGAGGCAGAGTAGATAGACAAGAAGTTAATAGTAATTGTTAGAAAAGAAGTTAATAGTGCAAACAGAAAAAGGGTAAATTAATTAACTTTAATTGTCGTGTCTTTGGTTTACAGGTGAGCGTGTATATAGTGTAAATAATAGTTAAATGTACATAAATAAATAACGGGTAACTTTGGTTTACAGAGAACCAAATTCTGGTTGATTATTGAAAATCCTCAGTCAATTGTCTTCTATACTTAATACTTGTAGTGCGACAATTATCATTTCTAGTACGAGACTGCGGTGTGCCCCATGGAAAGCAAGGGCAAAAAGAAAAGGGATGAGAACGCGGCGCAAGAAGTGGCGTGCGATTTCCAGCGAGGGTTCCGACAAAAGTTTCGAACTGTTATCAGCCGCAGAATCTATGAATGGCTGGACCTGAAGATTACATTAGCCGATAGCACGACACGAGACGCCTCGAGGTAGAACGAGGGATGAGAAAGAGAACGGGGGGGGGTTGTATTAGCGGCTCCGGGTGTAACGAACGAGATTAAAGCGGATAAGGGTTCCAGATGTTTTACGATGGCGGACACGGGACACACACCGTTGCCGTCTTGGGTCATAAAATTTTGACACGGAAGCCACGCGAAAGGGGAAACACCGTTGGACTTTTCCGCGAAGAGGGCAAAGGTGGCGCAGTCAACATTAAGCGCATTTTAAAAGATTTCTTCTCGCCCCGGCGGGTTTTCAGGTCTCGTAAAAAAGTAAACTAACGCCGCCGGTAATTTTACGCCGCGTATAAATCCGGTTATTTATGATTCCGCGCCGTTTTAAGTAGCCCAAAGCCCGGTTAAGG
This sequence comes from Lasioglossum malachurum, assembly GCA_028455605.1. Classification (NCBI taxonomy): domain Eukaryota; kingdom Metazoa; phylum Arthropoda; class Insecta; order Hymenoptera; family Halictidae; genus Lasioglossum; species Lasioglossum malachurum. The sequence goes on along the minus strand of CM052317.1, from coordinate 10,368,316 downwards.
ATGCATCTGATTATGGCTGGCATTGAGGAGAAGTAACTGCGCGTCTTTAGTGGCTGGAACGCTAATTTTATAGGCGTCGCGGCGAAATGTTTGCCGCTGTACGCCGCGCCGCGCCGCGCCGGTACAATGGTGCCAACAACACCCCCTGAATCATTATTTCATTATGTGCCGCCGGGGTTATGGTCTCGTAGACGCTTCTTTAATTGGCCAATGTATTTAACGCGTTATACATTTTCTGCCGGTAGATAAATTGAACACCCTGAAAAATATTCACGATTTATATAATATAATAATAATTATATATAATTATAATAATAAAAAAGAATATAATAATATTCACGATCAGCCAGGGTTTCAAAGTTGTGTCACAGTCGAGAGATTAATTAAGAAACACGGAATGGTGAGCTAATTTCGTCGCAATTAATTTATTTTCCACGAGACGAATTACATAATAATTGATGTCTTGTGTAACACCGACTGAAGAGGAAACTCCGAACAAGGAAACTGCATCTGATCACCGATAACGCCTCTCCCGACCCTTGAATGAGCACCGTTAATCAATTAAAATGAATTCGTTGTAAGAACAAAGCGAGCCCCGGGAAAGTTGTCGTAACTTGAATCGAACCGTGTTGCTCGGTGTATCCGCGTCCTACTACGATACCGGCAGTTAGGGAACCTGTTTAACAACTAGGCCAACTTGAACTCAAAGGGCCGGTAATTAGGGTCTCATTGAACGCTGGGATGCATTCGATAGTCATGATATAAACTACTCGGTAAACTCGATTAATTGATAGATAATTCTGTACCGTGTTATTGCATTACGATTTATCGCGTTCATATAACTTCAGAAATTTGTTTAACCGCATCCCCAGCGAGACTCGCTGGCCGGATGCGCCTCCTTAAACAAAGAGCCCCGCAAATTGTTGCTGCGAGGGTAATTAGGTTCTTCTGTACCTGAAGTGCTCGTTAAAGATCGAAGAAGATAATAAATTTGCATTTGGTGCGAGCGTCAAATTGTTTTTGGTCTAACTAAGATTAACTATTAATTAACGAACGCTGGAAAACGAGCCGCATTCCAAGCATAAATGTCGCGAGACGAATTCTTGGGAATCATTCCCGGTTCCGCAGCAGCGTACGAAAATGGCGCAGCTTCGCCATCGAGCATAGTAATTCCGCGTCCGGTCATCCTGGCTGTAGCAATCGCAGCGCGAAAATGGCCATGCGACGGATCTTCTTTACGAGATAGAGAGTCAAACAGGCCCGGGCCGAACGATCGTAAACATAATTAGCGTCCGACGCTGGGCCATGCATAACGCGCGGCCGTTTTCTCGTATTTACTGAAATTTAGGGCCCATAACGACGCGCCTAATTCCTCTAATTAAAATTCTGAGTGACCGTCGCGTCGCGTCGTCGGAACGCTCGACTCGTGTCGTGTCCGCGCGCGTCTCGCTTAAAAATAAAACAACCGGGCGTCACACAAGCGTTTATTCGTGGCCACCTCCGTGGAACACATTCTTTTGAACGAGTTTAGTATTATAATTCTGTGTCCGGAGCGTGACAAAAATGGCCGCAGACACACGACGGTAACCGTTGCTACTGTCTGCCCTTTGCATCTTCCCGACGCGACGACGATCTCCGTGGGTGGACGGTAAAATTCACTTGGATTTTATTGATAGCGGGATCCGAAGTTTATGATCGCTGAGCCGCGTCGTAAAAGCATCGGGAGGGTGCTAATTGGACGGCACACCTTTACGAATGTCTCTTTGATCCTTCCGAACCTGACGGAACATCGAGCACGAACTTCACAATGAAGTTATCGCACTTTAAAAGCTTCAGTGTTTTCTACTGTCACATTTATGAGGAAAGTTGAATGCACGAAGTACAAAACTACATATAAGTTGAATTTAAGGGCATGATTCAAATTAGTAAAGAATTTCCAGCGCAAAAATACCTCGAATGTCTGTTTCATATTTCAAAATGTTCCATACCTCGCAGCTGCTCCACTTTTCGTTTTAATATTCCTTTATCCGAAAGCCATTTGCAGTTTTCTACCATTTTCAATTCAACCGCGTTACACTTTACATAATGCGCGCCTCGGAGAACAAAGCGCAGCGAAAAGTTTATCCGCGGAACATTAATAACACGAATTTTCATTGTTTCACTACAAATTCGCACCTTCAGATCTTTGACAAATTCTTCTCTCACCAGACGAGTAATTGCCTTTATACATTCTTGCCGCCGCACAGCGGTCCAAACGGCCGATTTATGAGTGCAAAAGTCGGAAAACCAAACACGGAGTAGGCATTTACTACTATTTCTTACATCAACATGTCTGTAGAAGTTAAAATCGACAATTTTACTTCTCAAATCCATTATTGTTAAGCGTGGCAAACGTTGAACGTAACAGTATGGAAAATAGCATCAAAATAAAGGATATCGTTTTCACCTATAATTTATTAATCAAAGCCGTGTTCTCAAAAGCATTAGGAAGATATAAAAATAAAATGAAACAATTTTTCAGAAATGTTTAAATCATGTTTTTCAAGGAAGTATTAAGAAATTTATTTTCTTAGTTTGTTGTAGGAAATACTAATAATAATCGCCCGTATTCTCGTTAATTTTAGCATGAATATTAGGAGTGGAATATGTAGTTTATGGTTTCACGGTTTATGGTTTATGGTAGAAATTATAATGATTATTATTAGATGTAAATATTGTTTCCTTTTTATTTTTATTATTATTGTTTTTGTTGTAAGTTTCATTTCTGGAAATTATACTTTTGTGAAATAAGAATTCTGTGCATGTTTCTCTTTCCTGTCATTGTGAATTAAAACTAGCATTATGAATTGAAATACGTTGCTTCCTCTGCGCTATTTTAAGCAAAAAAAATATTTCAATAAACTTACGGAACTCTATTAGCCTTCTTTATACTTATTTAATGTGTATAGAAGACATGTAACACAGAATTATCAATTATATTAGCAGCTTTTAGACTTTTGCACTCCAAAATCCGCCGTTTGGGCCACTGCGCGCCGGGGACAATTTACGGGAATTTGCAGATGTAGGAGTTCTGTGGATCTTTTCCAAAAATAATAATAATAATTTGTCCTGTTTATAATGTATAATAGCTGCTACATTATTCTACGCTAGAGCTGCTTCTCCGTAAGCAAACAAATACGAAAACCTGTTGGAGAACCGTTCGCTAGGGAATCTCTCAAGAATAAAATCGAGAAATCTCGTTGTACAGGAAAACAGATAATATTTTAACGAAAGGAAGAATTGAATCATTTATTGTTGAAGACCGGACCTCCGTCCCGGAATAGGACAAACAAACAGCAGTGGAAAACCCGGCCTTGAATCGCAGATCAATTTAAAGTTAGGCGACGCCGGTGGCCGGATGGAGAAGATGAGGTACGAAAACGCGGCTTCCGGTTGTCAACTGTGTGTGCAGGAGGTCTTCTCTGAAAAATGTCCGATGTCGTTGCACGCTATTTCGCTCGTCCCGTAACACTTCGGTTCCTAGAATCGCGTGAAACATTCAACAGTGGCTTCCGTCGCTCGTCGGGACGGACACCAACGAAAACGAATTCCTGAACGGAACTTATTCATGATATAATTTGTCCACCTGACTCGTTTCGACACGCCTATGGGGGACCGTAAATCGTTATCGTCGAACCGACCCACCGGAATCTCGACCTGTCTCCATTTAAATCGTTTTGTTCTCGGATCGAAACTGTTTTGTAACACGAAGCATCCGAAAGATCCAGGTGTAGATCGTTGGAAAGATTTCGACGGTTTTCGAAAAGATCGGTGTACGATTTCCACGCCGAAGCAAAAAGTTGAACACTCGCTTGAACCCCAGCAGGATAGAAATTCACTATTTGTCTTCGTAAAGCACAGACTCTAATATATCTTGGAAGTTATTTTCTAATATCTTCTTCTAACAAGAGATTATAGCGCAGAAACTGGAGGAATTTCTGCGAAGCATTATCTGCTTATAACTGCTGTCTATTGACCCGTCTCTACGAGATTAAAACGCCACAAGGCAAGATAACGCGAAGACTAGACAAATCCGATGATCAACAAAGATAAGTTTAAACAAATAGAACAGTTGCTTCATTGTCTCTGTGCACGTCGTATCGCGAACCGAGCAGAGATTGAAAATAACTTCGCAATCGTCGGCGAATGGTTTAATCTGATTTTTCGTGGTCGATTGTTATATATATATATATATATATATATATATATATATATATATATATACGCGCGGGGTGCAATGCAGAATTTATATTTCGATGAATGTTAAAACTCACTCGGAACATCGAACTTCAATTTCTGTACCGTCATTGTAAAAAATATGGTAGATCGAGCTGTCCAGTGTGAAACAATGCCGCGATATTCAATTCGATTACAAATCGTGCCCTGAGCTCGTTACATTTCTGTATTATTTCGAAACCGGGGGAAAAGCCACCGAAGATATTCAGTTTTAGCTGGAGCGCGTAAAATACTGTTCCGAACGCCATTTCATCGGTTACGAGTGCATTTCGCACCTCGGTCCTGTACACGGTGTGTGAAAACGACCGGCAAACAGGCAACTACCCCATATGAAAAAAAAAATAATTGAAAACGTGAAAGAAACTCCTTTTGTCGTTCCGTTCGAATAAATCTTATTTTACCGATTCGCGTGTGGTCCACAAGTTTAAAATTTCGGAGGAAAAATATTTTCTTTTATGTTGATAACACGGTGATTCCAAAAGGTACGCATTCTAAATTTCCCGTTCGGGAAAAATTGGGGACGTTTAGGCAGCAATAAAATTTTGCTGTTAAAAATAAAGATTTCGAAAGTGTGACAATCGCATAAACACCGAGCGAAGAGGCCAAAACAAGAGTGTCGGGAGAAAGAGTTTCTTGCTAAACCTCGCGAGGAATTATTTTCGGCGCGGAGAGTGAGTGGGAGTTAGCCGGAGCGTGTTCCGGGAGCAACCATGAATCTTTTAGCGGCGTACCTTTTCACGGTAATTGCGTGGTGCCGTGGATAGTTAGCGTCTTCTGGCAACGATGTCCGTTCTCCATTTAATTGGCTAGTTAGCTGGACGGCCGGAAGCGGTTCCTCGGAAAAGGACTCGTTTTTCGGTCCGTTCCGCCATGAGGACTTTTGCTAGACTGTTGAGTCCTTATGGGACTCTATGGGACCTGAAAAGTGACGATTTAAAATGCCACTGTACAAACACAGTTTTAATCAATTTTAATAGCATCTAACCGCCGAGTCTTTTCTAAAGTCATTTAATCCTTCCGAGGGTTTAACACTTTCTCAATTTTCCTTGAACTTCCAGCAGAGTGACAGACCAAAAATTACAATCTACCGTACACGGTCCATCGTGGGAGTATTATGGAGCTTAGGCACTCAATCACCGAAATCGAATCTCACGTACACGCGTTTAGCACCTGCTCCGGAGTATCGTGGGCCACAATAGACGCGGCGTGCAGCCCATTACGAGCGTGTCCGATGCATTAACAATTACCTTCGATTACCGGGGGCCCGGTCGGTTGCTCGTCCCCCGATGGACACGCAAACACGACACCTAATCGTGAAAACAATTAGAACCGGAGCCGTGGGGGCCGCGCGTGGCCTCGTTAGGCAAACGAGAAGAAGCACACTGGTCGTGTCATTAATCCTGCGCCGAGGCCTACGCTCTCGAAGTGGCCGTGTCGGTGAACCAGGTGATTTACAACGATCCTGGAATGATGACAAAACTCGCCTCACTCGGTCCATAAACGTCTCATCTTGACGCAGCGCGGCCAGGAAAATAAAATACTCGCGTGACGTAAATAACGAAGCGTGGAAAATGAAAAAATTTGTAGAAATAAAAAGACAAGCATGAAAAAAAATATAAAAAGAAGCGTGGCGCCCCACAGTGCGTCGGCCAAGAGGGCAAAAATAAAAACATCAATATGTCTGAAATGTATATCTGTTTACATGAATCTATTTTCGAAATACCATTTATTTATAAACATTCGCCGGAGAAAAAAAAGGTGAACATTGATTGACACAAAACATGTTCCTCCAGTCATAATCTGACACGTTACTTTCTCTTGTGTCATAACCTCAAGTACGCGCATAAAAGAGAAACATTATACAACGTATTATAAAGCGAAAAATTTATCATTTAGTTCAAGGTGTGTACTTGTTATTTCGGCTCCCTAGCGGTTTTTACAATAATTATTTATAATAAAATCAATACCACTATAGGTACGCCAACTTTGGATGCTTATATCTTGACAACGGTTTATGCAAAAAATAATGTTTTTATACATAATGTTTAATACATAATCAAAAATATACATTGCCGTATGTGAAATTTTAAAAGTGATCTTCATAGAGCTTCTCAAGGTGACAACAATATCAAACAAATACAATCATCATATGCTCTTCCTTATACCCTATAACTTTTATTTCAAACATTTTTTTTATACCACTTACAGTTTTTAAGATATAGAATTTCGTCCAGAAAACGGGCATTCCGACGCACTGTGCGCCCCCAAGAAAAAGCGAGGTTACATTAACCAAGAGATTCGAGCATATCAAGAATCAATCAGCGCCGGAGTGTCGTGCTCTTCAATTCCCTGGTCCCCGGACGATCAATCTACCCCTCCAGCAGCATCATTTATATCTTCCGCGATTCTTGACAAGCCCCTCGTGTCGCAGCTATCAGAGCGTCAGAAGCGGAGAGCCCTCTCGCAATAGTATCGCGTGGGTCCGATTAACCTAACCCTGTGGACCGAGTCGTCCGAAGAGGACTAGGAAAAAGTGTTCCTGCTTCCTCTCAGCCGGGAAGGGAGCAGAAGAAACGGACACAGGATCCGGCGAACGAAATTTTCCCCGTGTCTTCTGCTCGATGGCCGTGAACGAGACGGGAGGACGAGAGAAGAGAAGAGGAGTCCCCGGCCATCATCATTAGTCCCGGTCTGCCGGTAATCGCGATCGTTCTTACGGACGCACAAATTGCCTTTCAAATTGTTCCCTCCCGAGAAAACAGGCCCAGTGCCAAGGGTGGCCTCTTTTTAACGCGAGGCTGGAGAGCCGATACACACGGACGGATCTCGAGGATGACCAGAGACGAGAGATTTCGTCAAAGTACGTTTCGGCATCCCTTCGTGGAAACGCGGTAATGGCCAGGCAAGGGCTCTGCTCGATCGTTTTTCTCGATCCACTCGACGTCGACCACGCTACCTCGGATCCTTAGATTCTGAACCGGTCCTCGCGATCTCCGTTCGTTACGACTGTCCTACCCTTGCGAGATTCCGCCTGAGATCTAGGCTTTTACCTTCTTTAGTCCTGGAAATGCGACCTGGCTTACGAAAAGGAGGAAGAGCGTGGGACATTCGGCGGAAGAGCGGTCCGTAGATCGAAGATCCACGTCCAATTTCGTTCCCATTAATATTCCCCGCGGAATGATCGATGAGCCGGGCCTGTACACGAAGGCAGCAAGTTCAAGCGGCAAAGTGTTCATTTGTACCCAACTTAGCGGCGGCGTCGCTCGATCATTTTACCGGCGAGCGCTCATTAGTGCTCGAGGAAGTAACCGGGTGTCTCCCGGTTAAAAATGATCGTCGCTCGATCACCCGATCCTCCGAGCAAATAACGCGGCTCCGCTGCTGCTTATTCGGCTAAACAACGACCGTTCTACGTAATTCACTTTCGCCGGATCGCATTTCTCCAGACGTCACCGGAAACGCTCCGACCGGTTTCAATTATTTCGGAGTTAACAGTCGTTTCCAAGATTGACTTACGAGCTCGACTGTGGGCCACGTTCTCCGGAGAACTGGTCGGATCGATCCACGGGACTAGTCGGGGAACAGGTGCGCGTTGCGTGATCCAGATTTGAAATTCCTGCATCATCCGCAATTTATCGAGCCGTTTTCTCCGGTTTCCAGCGAACGCGTTTTTCCTCTGTCGCCAGAAACGAATGTAATGCACGCTGATAGCGTTCTCATGTTTCCGCGCTGTTAATCAGGTTAGCTACTCGCTCGCCGCGGTAGCCAGTTCTTTCCCGAACCACGATTGCCCGGGATTATGCCATTATGACAGTGATAAGGGTCCGACACGAGGATCTTCTGCGAAGACGTTTAAACACAGCCTCCGCGATGCTCCACTTTTTAATACTGCGCGGTGTGTGCCCTTTTTAGGGGCTGCAGGGTAATTACAGTGGAATACGAAATTCTGCTTATGAGGCAATTATGGAGATAAAGACAGTCGTCGTCGGGGACGTATTGTAATTTGTTCGATTCTAGGTAGCAATCTGATAAAAACACGGCGGAAGGGTTGCTGCGGTGTTTCTTCCAATCCTCGAATTTCCGTTTTTGTTTCCCAGTGCTGCGGTCCTCGGACACAGTAATCAGTCTAATCGTCGTGCATTGTTCCCGCATGCTCGGGTTCGTGTGTCGACTATGCATGCACGATGCAGGCGGCACGAAGAAATTGGGTGGTCAGGACAGATCGATGCGTAATGGAAGGGCTGACTGTCCCTCGCCGCAGAGCGGCGCGAGTTTCACGATGAATGACCGGTATTATTTTATCGGCGATCAGCTCGGATTGAAAATTGAAAAACGACGGGGTACCACGGTGATGAAACTGGGTCGTAGATTCTCCGCGATCGGCGATTTTTCCATTCGACCGCTGAAAAGAGAGTCCGCGATTCCTCCGATTTATCCGGGAAATTGCTCGTTCTTGACCGTCCACTTTCCAACAATTATACGTATATCAACTCCATTCAATTTTAAAATGGCTCCTTGAAACGAGAGAGTAATTGCTTGTTATCTCCTTCAGTCAGCTAAAGTAGAAGAAAGATAAAAATCTTCATCACGGTTGCTCTTCATCTCGTTTCGCAATGATATACATATTTCCCAGGGACAATTCGAGCCGAAGTGAGAATGATATCTAAGTAAGATGGTCTCCGAGCAAATGGTAGAACCGTGTTACTTTTCATCCCCTATTAAACACTTCCGGGAGTCCGCATACTAATCAGGTTAGAAATAATTCATCCGGGCGGGAAATAATCCCGCGAAGTTGTTGCTCGCGGCCCCGATACATAATTCCGTTTCTTCTCGCGCGGCAACTTTGATATTTAATTTCCGTCCGTAAAAAGAAGGTCAGAGAACGAATTCACGGTAGCCGTTCCGTCGCGCACGGACACGCGCGCATGGCAGCTTTATTAATACCATGTTTCAGGATTTAAGCTTAATTCGAAAGGAATGCAAATGGGGGAAAAATTTATCGTTGTTCTTCGCCAGTATTTCTTCATTTTTCAAGAGGAACTGCCCAACCATGTGGGAGTAACTCATTCGAATAAGGATCGCGGGCAACGTGACCGTTACCGGAGGATATATGGGCTAATTCGAACCAGGAACGTGTTGCCGGCGATAAAAATACGAAAATGACAAAAAGCACAACATTACGTATGCACGATAGATTCAGCACGAGAGGTTAGACAAATGTATAAATCAATTCCGAAAGTATTTAAAAAGCGGACGATCAAATTTGTCCGTGGCTTGTTAGGCGACCACGGAAGGCAGCCATTATATGATAATTCTCTGTCCCGTCTCTTTATTATTCATGCCTCTCCTCGTCCTTTAAATTTACGTTTATGACAAGCTGTAATTGTATATTATGCCGCAATACATAGCGAGACGCCGTTATCGGACCGCGAGACTCCTCAGCGGGGCATTAATTCACCGTATCCCGAATTTAAAATGTTTCCTCGCTCGTGGAATCCGGGGAACCCGGTTTCCGCCTCCGGGACAACGGTGTCCATCACTCGAAGTGAAACTACATATCTGCCTGCAGTCAGTCGCAGCGGTCTACACACCTGTCAAATTTCATTTGTTTAAAACGAGCCCCCGGACTCCCGGACGCTTTGTGGATGAATCGCACCGGCGAAATTTGGTCGGGAAACCGTGATTTAACTGGAAAAATAAATGAAACGGCAACTTTAAATTGCGAATTTTCGGCAAATTCTAGAATGCTACCACCAGACTGCGCATTTTACGCAAACGAAAATTTGGCTACATTGATTGCAGGAGATGAACATTTATTTCGTTTCTGAATCATTTTAGTCGGTTGAATCCCGAATGGAACGAAAACTCTTGTTATTGTATCACGTTCGACCGTAAAGCAACGTTTTCCTAGGTGTCTCAGTAATTAAACAACAAATTTAAAAACAAATATTACATCTTGAGTCACTGTTAACTGGAACGAGAATGCAAGTATTCAAGCTGGCAGAATGAATCGTGAAAATCTTGCTTCGGCAGCCATATTCTGTCCCACTTTCCGCAGCCCCTTATTTACAAACTAATTATTTACGGAGAACAATATGGTCTGTTCGCGGGGACAGAAACGTTTTAACGATGATCTTCGTCGCATCTCTGTCCATCTGTTTCTCTGTCATTTTCTCTCACCCTCGTTACGAGGACCGTTAATTAACACGCCGCAGCTCGATGTAATATTTTTTCAATTCACACAGGCGGAGTTCAGGAAAAGTGTCGTCCGGAGAATTCACTTTTGGTCTAATCAGGATGACGCAAAACGACGCGGCATAATGAGTCCGCCGAGCCAACTCGAGCAACTATTTTCCACCCCCGGGGATGGGGTGGGGCGGAGGGTAGAAAACGCGACAATCGCTTCATCCGCGCGGCGTTCGTTAATTATGAAAAAGCTAATTATTCTTCCTCGTGGCTCTTAATGAGCTTTACATTCCAATTACATTTTCGTCGCATCGCGCCCCGTTGATCGCGGCCCATTCAACCGTCACGAATCATCTCTTTGATGACGCCACGATGACGCCATCGCTCGGTTTTTCAAACATTTTTTATGTGTAAAATAACAAATTGTTTCATTGCGACGTTTTGCGCCGCCCTGTTTTACGGCTGATCGATTTTAAATCAATCAATTCTACTGGACACGTTCACGCTCCGCGAACAAATTCGTTTTTTCAACGAAATTATTCATTAGGCGGCGCCTTTACATTAATTCGAATACGTTGCAAGTTCGTGCGCGTTATGCATTATTTAACTCTTTGCAGTTGGCGCTATTGTTAATGCAGAACTCTGAAATGTTTAATCGGTCCTGAATATTTCAGAAAGAAACTGAGAATTCAGAGTATACATAAATGCAGTTGTTAATTAATAACAGAATAATAGAAAAACCATGGAAAACCACGCGCGGCAGAAATGAAACTTCTTGCAGTGTAATAATGTTTAGAAGTACATTAAGATTGGAATTGGTAAGTAATCCTAATGAAACGACAAGATCAGGAACTACTAATACAAAAAGAAAATAATGAAGCTACAACAAAATCAGGGACAACTAATACCAAAATATCATAGAAAAATTTTCATTTCGAAAATAATGAACGATCAAAATTTGCGACGCAAAGAAGGAGAGCGTATGGGAAAGAAAGAGATAAAGTTCATAGCATTTCCCATACACTCTCCTTCTTTGCGTCGCAAATTTTGATCGTTCATTATTTTTGAAATGAACATTTTTCTATGACTTTTTTTGTATTAGTTGTTCCTGATCTTGTTGTAGCTTCATTATTTATTTTTTTTGTATTAGTAGTTCCTGATGTTGTCGCTTCATTAGGATTACTTACCATTTCCAATCTTAATTTATTTCTAAACATTACTACACTGCAAGAAGTTTCACTTCTGTCGCGCGTGGTTTTCCACGCGTATAGTTTTTTTATCCATAAGAATATTAATCCTGTGTTATAAAATACTAGTGTCAAGTATGGGTACTTACAAATTTTTCAGAATCTTTCGTACCTCCGTCGGATCAACAGGACACTGCCATTTGCGCGAATAAGTTTGAAGCACAACACAACACATTATCCAAAATTGTGACAACGAACGGGAAGAAGTTACTCCGACCACGGTCAAAATAGTACTGCGGTTGTCACCTCGGTTTTTCGTGAATGGCTAAGGGTGGAAAAGTGGGGAAATTGTCAAAGAAATTCCTTTGGCATTGTCTACGGTCATCAATGACGTCATTTATAAGTAAGGGTAATCCGCTCGTCGATTCGATGGGTCCTTCACAAGTGTTGTCGCACTTTTTTTAATTTTTTTTATTTCTTAATAAATCAACTGCGCTGCAACCCAAACATAGATATTAGTTCTCTGCTCGCCGCAAGATGGGATATCTGCCAGGGATATTCCCCCACTTTTTCTACCTTTGACCGTTCGCTTTTTCATGTCGCGAGTCCCGTGACGCGAATTAGGCTTACACCCTGCCAGAAGAAGTTTCACTTCAAAAATCCCGTGGATTGTTCGAACGTTTAGGTTTAGGAAATCCAACAGCAATCACTGCAAAACTCGCCTAAAAGCCGCGATTAAAGTGCAACGCATTCGATTCGGGGTGCAACGCGCGGAATAAATGATTGTCTCGCGTTTCTGCGAATCTGGCTATGAAAATTCGCGTGTGCACGGACACCGGTGCGCTGGTCCCAGGTCGCCTCGCCGCGCCGCGCCGCGCCGTCCGAAAGCAACGTAATACATAATTTTCATCCCGATGTTTATTTCATGAGCCATTTATTTGTGCACACGTTTCATTATTCAAAATTATACATTACTTCGCGTCGCGACAAGAATCCGCATATATTTGCGAGTAATCAGCAACAAGTTTTTCATTAAACCGATTTCGCTTTATCTTTCTACTAGACCGCGTAATTTCAACGATTTTGTGGAATCTCACAATGCCGTGCGATTAGCTCTCGGTTATGCAACCGGCGCGGCGCGGCGACGCAATTACGGGAAAATAGAAATTAGAGGAAACCGTGGGGACGGGGGGAGGACGAGGAAAAATGGGGGTTCGATGCAAACGGGAAACGGCGAAGTGGCGGCTGATCGTGCAACTTATATTCCCTGATTTGAAATTCACCGCCACGCTCACCGTTTACATCCGTAACACGTGCATTCGTGCACTGCACCGCGCCGGTAAATGCATCGCGCTGCATAAATGCACTGTACGTGGACCGACGCGACGCGACGTCGCGTTTTCCCCGATTTTCCCGGAAGAAGATTTTTCGAAGTCATCGGGGGAGTCGCGTTCCGCGTTCCACCATGGAACGAAAATAGATCCGCGGCCAGCCGGCTCGCGACGCACTTAGGATTCCAGATGTTATACAGGATGATAAACATTTGGCAATACCGAGCGCAAAACTGGCTCGTATAGAAAAATTTTATTTCAGAATTAGAAAACTTGCCTGCACATAATGCCATTTTGTTTGGCTGTACAGTTTCACTTTGAAACATCAGCGATACCTAGATTGTCGAGCGAGTAACGAAATCGTTAATTAAACGAGACTCCATCGGGACGGCTTGCCTACTTTGTTAGTACTAATTATTCTTTGTCAACGGGCACGACGAGCACTTTACACTCCGATTACACGCAGTCGGCATAGTCTTCGATCACCGACCGTCCAATTATAATGAACGGCCCCTTTGATGATCGAGACTCTTACAGGAAATTCTTCCCTTGAGAGGTTCTTTCACCCGTCAATGGAGTCAATACCGTACCCCTTTATTCTAGTAGAGCATGAAATCATTCCACAAAAAATTCCCGCAACGAATTTGTCTCTGAATTTCTCGTACACCGAGCGCTCCTACGAAAAAGTATTTTAGAATATAATTTAAGCCTCGCACCATCTCGAAAGAACGTCTATCGGAACAGCGATTAAATCGAAAGAAAGGGTCCAATTAAAATTCAATTTGCAGCGAAAGAGGAGAGTTTACGAGCCGCACGCGGTCCCGTTGTCCGAGAATCGGCCAAAGTGAAAATTCCACTGGGGAAGGCAACGCAAACGTTCTCAATAACTGTGAAATTTATTTAACCGAGCCGGCTCGCTAGAATCTGCAACAACGCGGCAGCGTTGCGTATCGCCGCAGCAGCGTACAATAAAAAAACGGGAACATTTGTAAAGGAACAATGAAAATATTTTTATTGCGCCACCGGAGTCTTTTTCTTCCCTGAACATGGCCGGACGTCGAAGCGGTCTCTCGTAAACAGACTCGTCGATAATCCAGATTTTTCGCATTTTTCCCATCGTGCCAAGGATCTGGGAAACCGGAGAAACAAAACGGGCAAGACAATAGGCTTCTTATTCCGCGGTAGACGCCCTCTAAAATAAAAATATTCGCAGTCTATTTATTCTCTGCCCATCGAATTTGAATCGCAACGCGCTCGCTAACGATCGTATCGGTGCTTCGAACATTTAATAAAATGCGAAAGAATTGTTTCTTTTATCTCGTGTCCTCCCCAGCTCTTCGCCAGGGTCGTAAAGAACGAAAGAAAACGTGGAAAAGGAAAAGGAATCGCTGACGGCGGGAAAAGTGTTTCTGGAAGACGCTGAAACTGCCGGAAGCGAACGAGAGAAATATTAACGCGTTCCCCGGCCGGTGTCGATGCTCGATTTTTCTTTCTCTTTTCCCCGGGTGTAGCCGGTCACCGGTGGCTCGCAGATAAAACCAATCTGAAAGCGACGTGGAACGAAGATTTTTCCACGCGGTTGTCCTCTCGAACTTTTTGGGAAGCGGTGGGAAGGAATTCTGCGATTCGTGCGGCTCGATGGGAACTCGTCCTCCTCAAAGCGCGGAAGATAATCGAGCGAACCAGTTCCCCGGCTATGAATTTTCGTCCCGGTGCAAAAATGGCAACAGTCTTTGATATTCCTGGCCCGTGCGGCCCGGGTTTCATACTGGAAAATATTTCATTTCCCTCCGGAGCCGCATAACTCCTTCCCATTTGCCTCTTTTGTGTCTTCCCACTTCCCACGCTGTTGTCGACTTCTCGCTGTTTTCTGTTTATTCGACGTCTGTGTGCGAATCGAATCAGCGAGATAATGTTTCAATATTCCGCCGCGCCGCTCTACCACGATATTCTGCGAACCGTTTATCAAAAGACACGGTTTTTAATAATATGTATATTGTCTCTGAATAACATTTAAACGCGCATTTCAGTTATCTCTGAACTAGGTTTTCCAGTATCCCGAAAGGAAGAAAGATGATTAAGAAAAGAGAGAAGGAGAGAATGATCCGAGAGATTGGATTTGAATTTTTCAAAGTAGAATGTAATCTTCACCGGCAATGTTCTAAAACGTCAGAGAAACGGGATAATTCCCAACGGTAATTGCAGAAAGGAATTTATTTTATATTAAGCTGACGGGCTAGAACCGGTGCGAATCGAACGCTATAGATTTTTATTACATTCCACGGGCCGGGTAATTTCAAGACTTCTATAAAATGATTCTCTTCCATTGTAGCTTCGAATCCAGTTAAACGGCGAAGATACCGTGGCGCGGCCATATTTCTGTCCACGCACAAAAAGATTTTATCGAAAAACTGTCCGCGCTCCTCGATCCTTCCCTCTGAAAAGACGATTTTCCACGTTTGCCCGACAAAGGGAATCGTACGGCATTGTTGGATCGCGGAAAGTGATCAAGGACTCGAATCTAAGATTGAACGGTCGACAAAAAAATTCTAATTTCGAGCGCCGTGTCTCATCAATCAGTCCGGCAGCGTTCCCGATTTATCGATCGGTTCTCGTTTCGATATCGAACACGTTTCGTCCGAAGATAGTACGATGTTCCACTCTGGAAAACATGACAGCAGTTTCATCTTTGCGGAGGATTCGAAAAATCAGGGAAATTATAAAGCAGTTTCGACTGTACAAATTTTTACATTTGTGACGGAACCGAGTAAGCGGAAGACAGAAGCGTGCAGATATTGCGAACGAGAGAGAAAAGCGAACACGATGAGCACGGGTGAAGAAATGGCGTGCGAAAATGGTGAGCACAGGTGAAGAAATGGCGTGCGAAAAAAGCGGAAATGACGAGCTGGAGCGAAGAAACAGCGCGCACCGTCAAACAGTGATATTCTTTATCAGGAGAGTGAATGGGACAGCTGCATGGAACAAATTTCCGCGAGCACTGTGCAGAGGAGAGGCTCGTTGAAAGCCGGGATGCAGCGGGATATCGCAAACAGAAGAAATGGTATTCCAGAATACGAAATAATTGGTCGTTGGCTGTGGCGGACGTCGCGCTCGGGAATCGGCCATATTTTTCTCCGGTCACAAAAAGATTCCATTCGGGTTCGAATAGGTCAGCCATGGCCTACATGCTCGACCCGCCGCCCAGGCCCGTAGATCTCCTTGTCTCGATCGTTTTATTTGGGAGTGGAGGTGGTCGTCGAACCATCGGCCAGAACAATGGTCCATTTCAGCGGGTACAAGGCGCGCGTCGCCCTCGTTCCTCCACGGTGTTCCTTGTCTCGTGTTTGCGTTCTTGCGGTCCGGACAGGGCTTTCGCAAATTGCGTTTCGCGCAGGATCCTGAAACCGAACGTGCCGAGGCCGTGCCAACCTCCTATCCCGAGAGGGAGCCTGTTTCTCAACGTCCAACCGACTCTTCCCGCGATTTTTTCGATAATTGTATGATCAGCGAACGAACAAGCATCACGCCCGTTCAAATTAGTATTCGCAATCGTTGTTCAGTTTCCCGAGTGCTAATACCAGACTGAGAGAATTTTATTCGTGACAAAATTGGACGAATCGGTTGCGAAACTATAATATTAATTGGCGCTGTTCATTCAACAAGCCCCATCGAGCAGCACCGAGCTAGTGAAAGAGACGGTTCGCATTCCATCGGGAATATTTTTCCCGGAGGTGTAATATTCCTTGCGGCTCGCGTTGACGTACAGGTGTCTTTTTGTCGTCAAGAGACTATTGAATCCAGCCGTCTCGGCTCGCAGTTACGATCTTTATTGGATTACGACGGGACGAGACTCGCTCCTTGTTTTCTCCCTGACAATATCGTTATCACGGCCCGGGGTAAAAACGTCGGAGGAGAGGCGTCGATGTGGGTCAGGGCTTCAGAAAGCTCTAAATATGAATGCGAACGGATGAAGTAGGAAAGGATGTAAAGACGTAAAGATAGCAAAAGAGTTGAAGCTGAAAGCAGTTCGTTAGGGCGGACAGTGATAAGCGGGTCAACAGGATACGATGAGCTTCATAAATGTAGAAAGCGAGAAACGGCCAAAAGAGTCTCTTGCCTTTTTTCTCCGCCCCTCAAAGATGTACAGTTCGCGGGAAAAATTCCGCGGAGCCGCCCCGTGTTTCCCGGGCAATTGAAGTTTCAACGAGTCCGACCCCTGCCGCTCATCCCACCGTTCCCAACAAAATCCGTATATGAATGTGTTTTCGAAAAACAACATTTCCGACTCATTTCATCGCCGCTTAAAGCAAAAATATACAGAAACGGGTTGAAAGTCCTGTCTCGTTCTCTTTGCCCCTTTGAACAGGCTGACCGACAAATTAACGTGTAAATAATATAGATACTGGCTAAAAAGTCTTTTATCATGTTTCGCCGCTGAATAATACCATGAATAGCGGGGAGACTTTGCTGGCAACAACATTTTCTCGCGACAGTGACACGAGTCCGAAAGGTGCCCGCATGCTAAACCGCCATCGTGACGCAGCCAAGAAGAAAACTCGAGGTGGTCCGATCCTACGCCACCGATCCCGAGCTTCACCGAACAGGCAATCGTGTTCTTCGTTACCGGCGTGACACTGCCCTTTGTTGTTCCAGTGAAATCGGCCCGACAGCATTCCTCGATATTCTAATGAAAAGCAACGGGCCTCTGTTCCTCCACGCTGCCATCAACAGGCTACCTAAGAACTGGCCAACCGGTTAGCAAAGCTTCGAGAGCATCCTCGGCGAATTAAATTCTCCAACGACGATCGAACACGGCAGCAGCCGGCCGTGTTGACAGAGTCCGTGCGTGTGGACCCCAGCGTTTGCCGAGTCCGTGCGTGCGAACCCCGCCGTGATACATAAATTATTTGCCGTGCAGCAATATTGATCGACAGAGATCTGCTGGCGCCGATCTTGGAAAATGATCGCGACAGTGACAAATATCAGGCGTCCTATTGCATTAACCGTGTACGCTTTGGGACGGTTTTTCGAAGATTACTACCGTGTCTGAGGTTGGCGTCATCAATACGAATTATCTACTCGACTTTTACAGACCGTGCGGTATTTTGAAAGCTGTAGCTAGGAGGGAGGAAGTGTTTATCAGTTTCAAGGGAGGAACACGTGCTCCGCGGGCGAGGATGGTGGGGCTAGCCCGCAACAGACAAGTCCACTCTAATTCGGCCGAGCAAACGCAATCCGGCGCTTCTTCCCTGCCATTATTCCCGAAAAAAAAACGGAGCTCTCGACCTGGCACGTGTTTACCGACCCGCCGAGAGCCCCGGAGCGGGTACGGGCCGGGTCCACCGGCAACACGCTCGTTCCAGCGCAATTATTAAAGCCCTCGATACACCGGGGTGCTTTCGAGGGCACCCCAATTCCGTGACGAGGCTCCGATCAGAATTTACGGCGCATTGGCGGTCGCTGAACCGTTCGTCCCGTTGCCTTTTCAATCTCTCGTAATGAAGAGGCCCGACGATAATAAAAAAATCAAGAGGAGGGGAGGGACTTGCGGGGGCGGGTGGCACCGGAACCGATCTAGGGAGAGGCAGTTTTGCGTCGCGTTATGCCGACGTAACGACGTTATAGCGAGTAATATCGTTACAGGGCAAAATCGTTATCCGACGTGTAATTGGTAAGGCGAAACGCTTTGCGCTGATCGGTCGGCCTCCTCCTCCTCCTCCTCCTCCCTCTCACTCCTGCCTCGTCTCTCTACAATTTATTTTTAATTATTTCCTGCCAACTGCAGAGGATCGGCGAGGAGCTGTCGCCCCGGCTAACAGACTCGTCCGATGCACGCTCATTTTGTCGCTCAAATACCGTGCACAATGAGCGGCCTGTAATCGCCATTGTTACCGGGTTCACGGCGAACCAGCGCCGCCGATCGACGGATCCCCGACCCCGGCAAGGTTAATCGATGATCGTGTTAACGCCGATTGACCGACCGCCTCTCTTGGGCTTGGTATTTCGGCCGCCAAGTCTCGGAAACTGTAATCGATCCGGCCGCGGGCATACCTTGTTGCCTGCAAGATCGTACGTGCATTTCTTCAGAAGTAGAGAAAGAAAATTTATGAAGACACTGATCGCTTCTTTGCTTCTTACAAGCCACGAAGAGAAATTTCAGGATGACCCGATAAAAGTGTGGGTCCCGTGGTGAAAGGGTTCACAAATCAGCGGCGTGTTCTTATTAATTAAAGGCCCACGATGGTTCCAGCCTGATAAGTCCGGAACGGAAGTGAAACGAGACTGGATGGTCGTTAGATCGAAGCGAGCCCGGCGAGATTTTTATCGGCGATCCGAAGTAATAGAAAGACAATCAAATCGAGGGAACTGGATCACGACTTGAACCCCTTCTCGGTTCTCGTTCCGTTTTCGAGCCCGCAGTTCCCTATTCGTGCCTGGTTACCCAGTCCATCCTGCGATCCTTTTTTCCGTATGGCCGGCCCGATAAAACAATGGCGTTTTCTCGGTGCCAGGGAGTCACTTAGCCCCGACGTGCATTGGCTGGAGAACCAATCTCGGATAATTAATAGCCCGGTCTCTATCGATCAGAACCGACGCCACGGGATCCCCGAGTCGAACCAGCACAATACCACGGTAATTGCTTTATACTTATAAGTTGCGAGCCCGGCCTTCTCCGTCCAGCATATTGTGCTCTGTAAACCGCGAACGATCGTTGGACTCGTGCGAGTATACGAGGTGACCCGAAAGTAGCCTGTAGGATCTAAAGGAGAGTTGTAATCCTGGAAATACGAGCTGCTCTTTATTTCTGGCCTTTACTGTCGTGACAGTAACTGTTGTCACCGCTGGCGATAATCCGCAGATAACCACAATTTTCATTTTCGAAGAAAGTGCAACGCGAAGCGGATAGGATAAAGAATTTTGGATCGGAACTGCTTTGTCCAAGAAGCCTGGAGATGAATAAAACTGCGCCGGTGGCAGAAACTTTCCATTACCCGGCGAATATTTTCGCGAACAATAAATGCACAAAGCTCCACAATCTACTCACGAACTATGTCGCAACATAAAGAAGCTTCTCTACCGACCTCTTGAGCGCTGCGCTGACACTATCTCCCGTCGCTACACAAAGAAACGTTTTTTTATTAGATCGTAAACCGAGCTCTCTCGTTTATTACTTCCATCTATCGATTCTGAAAGTGCTGATTTCTTCCTCCAAGGAAATTACAACCCTGCTAGATCAAAAAGTTAACTCGGGAACGATAAAAATCCTTTTGAGACCTCCTTGAAAACACTCCGACAACTTTTGTGTTACGGCAAACATAAGAAAGAAAGCACAAGGTGTATCTATCTCGAATTTAGCGCAGTCGGCAGCGAAGTCCAGTAAGAAAGGATTGCATGAATATTTACTGAAAAGTCAACGTGAAAAATCGACAAGACAGAAAATTGTCTAACGTAGTAAAAAGATGGCACACGCTCGAGATCGTGATAACTTGACAATCACGAAATTTTAGCTGAATGAGGGGTACGATAAGGACACCCGGTATATATTTATAGGTCCGCCCATTCGAATGGCTCCCACGCGACCAGAGAAAAAGCTCGTTACCGTGACTTTCTAGGTCCTCCTTTCCGGCTCGGTGTCTTCCTCGTCCTCCGAGCCCCGTCCGTGCATCCTGCCCCTTCTGGTTCAATTGCACGGCTAAAGTAATGATTGATATGCGGCTTATCGAGCCCGTGCAACGGCCAAGATCCATTTCGTCTCTCCCTCTCTCATTCTCTCCTTTCCTCTCACTCTTATGGTTCCCGATGTCCGCGCACACGCGTGTACACGCTGAAATAATGACGAGCGTGTAC
Source organism: Lasioglossum malachurum (assembly GCA_028455605.1). Classification (NCBI taxonomy): domain Eukaryota; kingdom Metazoa; phylum Arthropoda; class Insecta; order Hymenoptera; family Halictidae; genus Lasioglossum; species Lasioglossum malachurum. The sequence continues at coordinate 10,347,489 of CM052317.1, read as the reverse complement.
GCCGCGCTGTGTTGGCCGCGCGCACCGGATTTATGGGGTTGGCTCGGTGTTTTACCGCCCAAGGAACCCCGGCGTCTCGGGCTGGATTTATGTCTATATAACTGCAGTATAGTTTTCGGCACCATGTTGCGATCCGTGACGCTGTATTTCCGTTCGATCGGCTACGGGATATCGGCGCTTTGAAATCATGCGAGCCGCGATTTGTTCGGGGCCCCGTGATCCCTCGGTGTATAGGGGAGACGGCATCCATAGGAATTTATTGCACCGGAGGAGCTGTTAAACAAACGAAGCCTCTCTCTCTTCGATCCGACAAATTTTTATCGGGAGAAAGAACAATTCCTGCACGATGTTAAATTTCCAGCGGAAATAGAATCACTGGTTTTATATCATATACGAGTATGTATGTATGTCAATATGCAGGGTGTGTCCGTTAAGTTATGTCGCCATTTTTTAGGCATTTCAGGTAGTGTAATTAAAAAATGTTTTAGACAAAAGTTCCTCAGTACTTGGTGAGCTACATGTTCGCATATTCTTAAATCTTAAAAACGCTTTTTACGTAAAAAACTAAAGGTCACCTTGACTTTTTTACATGGCACCATATGTTTTGGACGTTATAGGGTTGTTGCTAACGTCGAGACGAATTCAACAGTGTATTACACCATAACCTTGAAATTACCTCAAACTCAAAAATTTGGTGCGAACACGTCACGTTAATGAAAAATTATTTCTTACAAAACAAAGCAAGTTACATTAGATGTTCGATGACTTTTCGTTGTCGCCGTAGTTAGGGCGTCTCGGTTTATGTTATTACATGCAGTTGTTATGCGATTCCGAATTTCTTGAACATTATTGATATCCCCACAGATAAAAATCCAACGGAGACAGATCCGGAGAACGTGGTGGCCAACGAATTGGACCGTACGTTCCTATCCAACGATTTCTAAACTTGTTATTAAGATATCCCCTAATTATAATAGCATTGTGGGCAGAACACCCGTCTTGTTGAAGGTACATATCGTTCCTAATGTTCAGTGAAATGTCTTGCAATAAGTGTAGAAGTTTTTCTTCCAAAAAGTTAAGATATCGAGCAGCTGTCAAATTTTCTCCGAAGAAATATGGTCCGACTAAGTGACCATTTAAAATACCACACCAAACAAAATTTTTGAGTTTGAGGTCATCCCAAGGTCATGGTATAATACACTGTTGAATTCGTCTCGACATCAGCAATAATCCTATGACGTCCAAAACATATGGTGCCATGTAAAAAGGTCAAAGTGATCTTTAGTTTTTTCTATGTAGCTCACCAAGTACTGAGACATTTTTGTCACTTTTTAATTACACTACCGAAAATGCCTAAAAAATGGTGACATAACTTAACGGACACACCCTGTATAATATATTGATGTGCGAAATTATAAATGTACACAGACGTTCATATGTAAATGTACGAGTATGACTAAGCTGCCGGATCTGTGGTGGATTTTTGACTTGATTTCGTTATCGTGCAGTTGGCTAGAGTTTTACCCGGAAAGGTAAGCATCAAACCGTAATATCCCAGAGCAGGTTAGATGCACTCGGTGTAATGGGTTGATTGTCGATACGCGAATATCAGGCCACTTTCGCGCACCGGCGAAAAAGAGCCGGGCCCGGTGAAACGGTGTCCGGCGTTATCGGTTCTTCGTGGCTCGTCCTTTTCCACGGTAACTGCGCCCTTCAGCTGGATGTTCCTGGCGAATCGCTGCTGGAACACCCAGCGGCCCGGCTTATCTGACACCGTTGCCCGGTCTGTTTAAACAAAATACTCGCGACGGTCGTGGAGGGCCGGCGAGCAGCCGCTCGTAAAATCGACGGTCGTACGACGTACGACGACGACCCTGCATCCCGACTCCCATAAACGCCGATTACTTATGTACCCTCCGCTGGATTCTCTTCCGGAGCGATCCTCGCGTCTGCGGGGCGCCAGAGGACATTCGGGAAATTCGAATGCCAGGAAAATCGAAGAAGAACTACGAGGTGCTGTACCGGGTGTTCCAAAATTATATGTCGCAATACTATATGTATAATACGTAGAAGTACTCTGGAAACCGTGAAGATAATTTTGGGGCCAAGAGTAGTCGAACCGCTGTGGAAATTTCAGCGGACCAGACGGCAGGGAACCTGGCAACGAACTGGAGCGTGGGTGGGGCCCAGAAGAAGCGTGCTCGATGTTTATCGGCGCGGCGGCTTTATTGGCTCGGGGTCTCTCTGTTTGCGGGCCATCCCGGCCCGATTCTTCGGGGCTGCGACAAAGGGGTCGAAAACGCGAGCGGCCAAGGCCTGCGCAATTACGGCGGCCGGCCAGCGGACAGTCGCTATGCAAGCAGATTGCGTTACCGTAATTGATTAGGCGACGGCAATTGCTGGTAATTAGAGGATCGAGGCAGCAGCAACGGCACCACCCTGTACGCTACCTTCTCTCTGTTGCGAAGCTCTCAATCCCGCGAGAGAGCTCCTGGATCGGCAATTACACAATAACTTGTAGCTAGCATGCGGCTATGAGAACAAACGTTACGCTGCTCGGGAACGCGGAATGATACTGCGGCGAGTCCGCAGTGACACTTTGCCCGCACGTTAGCTCGCCGGCTTCTCGTGGCGCGTCCACCCTTGTAATGGTGAATGCTACTTCAGCTACGGTGACTTATTACTTTCCGAGGAGAGCGGAGAGCAAGCCGTGACTTCATTATTCTCGGGCGGACTGTCTGCGCGTTCTTGCTTATAGGATTCCGTTGCCACGGCACGAACGAGTCTAGGGAACCACTCGGTGCATGATTATTTATTTCTGACGCTTTTTGAGGCGGGATTGTGTCGCTGGACGTGTTTTCCCACCACCGTTTTTTCTCAGACAGATATTAAACGAGTAAATCGTTTTTTCTGGTGCAGAGCTGGGATTGGAAATCATCTCCAGGTTCTAGAAAGTTAACAACAAAAATGTGAATACAGCTGTGTGTTCCATGGAGGATTATCCACACAGATGGGCTGTTAAGATGGGGTCCTCGGCGTGACGGGGAAGACTCTCACGGTGATTTGTACAGACTCCATATCCAATAAGTTAAGAACCTTATCGAACAAGGTCCCCTTTTCCCGATTCCGATTGCCTCGCACCTTCATCGTTCTCTGCCTCGGGTTTCGCCCTGTAAACGAGGGATCTCGCGTACACGTAGCCAAGGCACGCTTCCATACACTGCTCCAGCATCCGCGGGAATGTCTACTTTGTTCAGATTATTGGGTAAAGCGGATCTATGCGCGTTTACGTGGCGCAATGGGGCAGACTGCCGTTGAACAGGCTGTTATCGATAAGCGACGGCCAGGCTCGATACTATCGGGACACGGCTATCGCGTGCAACAACGCTACACGCTTCCTTTGATGTGCGAACCTTCGCGCGTCCGGCTCTTTCCGCTCGCCTTGGGACCGTTTGCTCGCCGATCGACCTCGATCCCACGAATACTGCGTTCTCCAACTGTTGCAAAACTCAACTAGTTTCACTAGACTGCAATTTTTTTGTGCGAAAGAAAGATTGTTTCCAGTGAGAAAAATCCACGGAACTTTTATCCTTATACTCGATTCTGTATCTAGTTGCTAGTTTTACGTTCCACGAAACAAAACACCTTCTGTTTTTATCGTAAAAACGTGTACCATGCGAAAAATATTGCTGTACAAACAATAAAGTCCAAAAAGGATTTCTGACAAGGGTTTACGAGCCTGTAGGATTTCATTTGGTTCTACGTCTCATAAGTGGACAAGTCTGAAAGTTGTCGGTCGCCAATAACTCGCGTAATTTCATGAAAATTGCGCGGACAAAACCCGTCGATACTTTGTCGCGGCCGTTATCTCGTATTTGCGCGTAAATATAATAAACCGCACCCGACAAAATTACATTTGCAGCTATCAAAGGTGATTTCGGTTTAATCAACGTCGCAATTTCAACATCGTTCCGGCGCGCGGTGTCCGTCGCGCCGGCAATACGGGACAACGATTTAATAAAATGGCTCGTCGAACTCCCGATTAAAGTAATCGATCAACAAGCCGAGGACCTTCCCCTATACGCCAGGATAATATCCACAAGTCCACTTATCAAATTTCCAGGACACGTCGACCAAACTGCGCACTTTAAGACGTACGAACACCCCTCCACGACAGACACAAATAATTTTTTCTCCCGCGCGTAATCCTCCATCCTGATTCCCTTTCTCTCTGAAAAAAGTAAAAGCGTTGAATCGCGGCTCACAAAGCTAGCTCCCGAGGGGCATTATTTTTTTCGACGCTCCGGGATCGATCGTTGACGCGGGTCGTTTGAAAGTTCATTAAACCAACGCGTCGGCTCGCTGCCATTTTCTATGTATGTTCTAGCAATTTGCAGCCGTGCCGGTCCGAACCAATTAACATTTCCGCTCTCCGTCGAGCCGCGTCGAGTCGAAATTCCATCCCAGCAAATATTAATTAGTCTGTAGCGTTGGCGCGAATTCTCTCTCGCTCGCTCTTTCCGCGTTGCCTGTGGGAGGGGAAAACAGAAGAAAAGAGCCGAAAAGCGGAATCCGTGCGTGGGCGCAATGAAACGGACAGACGGACCGCGCGTTCTCGAGGGGGTGCATCGAAAATAGAAGGGAAACAAATAGAGAAGAGGATGGATTAGGTAGCAGCACACGTAAACTCCCGGCGAACGCACGACTAAAGAGACCACTGTATACTGTACACAGTATACAGTCATGGACCCCGGGCGTGCACCTTTGTTTGCATTCGATTTTAAGTCCTGCCCCACTCCCACCCCCTCTCCCTTACACTCCTGCATCCTCCCTCCTCCTCTCGAACGAGCAGTCCCGCGAAACTCTGCTTCCCTCTAATTATTGTTGACTACGGTCCGCGCCGATAATAGGCTTACCCGTCCGATTATTTCCGTGTTGGCCACCGTCAACGTTGCCGTCCGCGAACGTGCTCTGACAGTTTCCGCAAAGTCGATCGTCGGCCATATTCCCTCTGTGCGCTTCGTGTTACGTCCATTGTTCTGTCCGCTCGACTCCTGCTCCATCATTTCCCGCAAAAAGACAGCGTGTCGGCTACCCGTGTTTCCACGGAACCATAACTTCGAGCTCTCTACTATGCGCGAGCAACGGCCGCGATCGTGTTCCGATATACTGATCGCCGCGCGTTTCAGCGTGTCGTTCTCGCACGCACGCGGAACTTTCAGAATTTCTTCGAAAAAAATTGTTACAGTGATTTAACGAACAGTGTGTATGTATGTTGAGGGAAAAATTAATTTTTATTGAAACATTTTTATGTACGTTTTCGACTGTACATTTTTGTCTTGGTACGTATCCTGTACCGTATAGTGTACCCACTATGCCGACTCCTGCGCCACGATTTCGCCAGTCACGGCCTGATAATAGGGACCGGTCCCGTTCCACGGAAACGGAACCAGATACATTCCTTACATCGAACACTCGCCCCTGTTATTGGAGAAACTTGGACGATAACAAGATTGTGTCAGGTATACTGTCGTTAAACATCCGCTCTGAAATCGAACTCCTTCCGAACGCAGGGACCGATTGTTTTGAACTCGTCTAGAGCCGTGTTTTGTCATTTAATCCGCAACTGCTTCCGCAGCCCGTGTATCGATTCGCGGCTGCGCCAGGTTTATGTGCGATTTCAAAGCAAACAATCGATGTTTGTTCGCACACGGGGACGTACGATTTAATACAGGCTTGGAACAACCGGGTTCTCTCTCTATTTCTCTCTCTCTCTCTCTCTCTCTCTCTCTCTCTCTCCGTTTCTTATTGTGCGCGCGATGGGGAACGTCTACAGATGAAACTGCTCCGTCGCTGCAGACATCTTGTACAATAAACAACCTCTCCGCGAGCCGTCTCCTTGATTCTACCGGAATTTGTCGTAACGCGCACTCTCATATGATATAAAAAATTACACAGGACAGTACTTTTATTTCTTTGATTTTTTACAGTGATTATTTAATGGCGCGAACACCCTGTGTATGTGCCGACTGTGAAGTGTCACATTTCCAAGAGATCCACCAAAGAATTACCACTCGAAAAGCTCGCACGTACCAAATCCGAAAAAGGAATCCCTCGACAAGGTGCAATCTCTCTCAGCACTTTTATCTTTCTCTCGGCGAGCACCGCGGCGAGAGGTGAAGGACCCGAGCCAAACAATGCTCAGGCATCTGTCGCCAGTTGGCCGAGGTCAATTTTACTTTCATCTCGCGGAAAGATCAACGACACCACACCGCGAGACAGTCCAGAGACGCGGATCGCGCGCGAAAATATGAAAGCGCCGAAGAAAAGAGTCGGCGCGGCGGAATGTCGGCGTCTCGCGGCTGCTTGTGGGTGGCTGGTCGGGAAAGTTAAGTGCGTTTCGCAAATCAGCCGGGATTCCTTTGAAGCCTCGTACCGCGAGGATAAGAAAGGGTTCACTGTCCGCTCGTCTCGTCCTGCTCTAGCAGCTTTCTCGCCTAGGCCCAACGGTCTCCCTCTAATCCTCTCCTGCGCGTTTTCAACCGGGGTGACATCCAGATCCCGAGGCTCAGCCTTTAAACTCGAAGCTGCTTTCACCCCGGCCCCGGCCCCGTCGCCAGAGGTCCCGTCGACTCGGATCAAGCTTTTCGCTCCTTGTCCGCTTCGCTTTTCTTCATTCGCCGTTCCGCGAATCTCTCGACCTCGGATTTCCTATCCGCGATGCTATAAATAATCGCTGGCCTTCTCGCGCCGCGACATATCCGCGATTTACTGTTAGCTTATTGCATTGAATTGACCGATTTTTTCATTGATCCTTCGGTAGCAATAGCAATTTTAATTGATCAGCATCTAACCTCGAAAAGCAGACAGGCAGAAGAAGCAGGCGTCTAAGCTGCCCTCCGTGAAACAATCACGCCCGTTCGGAGGAGGTTTCCGAGCCTAATCATCGTCGGATAGGCTCGTCGGTGCTTTATCAATTCGTCGGACAGCCGAGAAAGCGTTAGGGGTAGCACAAAGTGCACTTCGAGGCAGCCAAGCGACGCCTAATAGGAAGAAGAGCTGTCCGCCCGGGGCGGTGTTTTTACGAGAACGATTTAATTGAGTGGACGGTGCACATGTGCCCCGAAGGGAAAGAGAGAGAGAGAGAGAGAGGGGGAGAGAGAGATACAACCGTCTGGGATGATGATGAAGAAGAAGGAGAAGAAGAAGTCCCGAGCCTGGATAGGTATTCAAGACTTGGTACCCTCGGTGTGCTTGCAATGGATCGCCTCGAGTGACTTCTTCCGTTCTCACGGGCCGCGATTGTCCGCGGCGTTAACGGCGGCTCTTTACTATCGCGTTAAAGATAAGCGCTTATTACCGCCCGCTGCGAGCAGCTATTTACAGACAACTGTAGGCGGCGACGAGGAGAGTTCTTTCAGCGACGATTAGCCGGTATGCGAGTGCATTTTTCCCGAATGCCAACCTCGCGTTCTCTCCTGCCAGCACAGGAATTAAACGGAGTGGGGCGGGCTGCAGGAACGCAAGCGTATGCATAGCTCGCGTGATTATGAGGAGCCTCTCCGCTAAGCGTACACCGGTTTAGGGTTTACGGCTTATTTCGCATTTTCTTCTCTTTTTTCCGGAACGGATCGTTAGCGCCCTTTTAGTTAGACGGGCACCGGACGATACTCTTCAAGGAAAGCTTCGAACGAAAAATAAGATGCATTCCGGGCAAAGTAGAAATAGGCGATATTCTGCTGAGATTTACGACGTGCCAGTTGACAAAATTCTGAAGCAAACCGGCTTGCAAAGAGTCCTGGGGCCCCATGGGAAATACTTCGTAACTGCACCAAGCCGAAGAGTGTCCTTTCGCGAGGAAATGTACAGGAACCTTCTGGTGTTTCGCGAAAGGAAGGTGAAGACTCTCTTGACGTTAAATGTCATGACCGTGTTCCAATTTTACATTCGCTCCGAGTAAAAATTTTCAAAAAATGGCGAGGCAGAAGACGTCGCGCAATTTAATACGTTTTATCTTGAATTCACTCTGAAACCATTCTCAAAGGAAAGAACATTTCTTTGAACTAATTAAAAAACCGTTGCTAAGTTGTTCCGATCTTGCGCAACGTACACGAGGTAGTGGTGTCACAGTCGACGTGTTAATAAATTATATTCCAGGACCATCAAATCTGCATTAACGTCTTTCAAACTTTCGTTTTCACAGACTTTACCCTAGCTGTCAGAGGTAACAAAATTTATTCGTCGCGTTGACAAATGCGAATGAACAGCGAGCAAGGTTCCGGACAGTTCGCCGGTTTCCAAACCGAGTTTCTACAGATAGTTATTGCAATCCCACGCAAGATCGTATCAGAACCAATAATGGCGTCGCGCAACCATAATGGCGTCACGCGTATTCCCACCATCCATCTCCGTACAGAGAAACATCCGTCCACAGCCAACCCAACCAAAAGACTCCAGAGGCTATGTTTGCCTCATCCTTGAGAGCAAAATGGAGCGTTAAATACTCTTTTCATCTGTGCACCTGAAAGACCCATTCAAATAGCTACAGTCTTGTTTCGCGCGCTTCTTTCCATAACCCAGATCTTCATGGAGGATCGAACATCCTACGACCCGTGCAATTAATCCTCTCGACTCGGAAATGTTGTACGAAGCAAGAATTCTGTGCTCGCCCGTAACAAACCTGGTTTTATTATTCCGCCGGAACCATGAAAACGTCTATGGGCAAGCCCGCGAGCGAATACATCAAAACTTTTCCGTCGCGGATTTACAGGTCGCCGGATTAACCCGATTATTGCGGCAGTCGGGAGCAAAACGGCTTCTACGGGGGAAACTAGTTTACCATAAAGCAGGCGCGCGCGACAGACTAGGGAAAAAAATGTGTATCCGCGAGACGCGTTCTTGTGGTGCTCTCCGCTGCAGCGTTCCCAGATGATTTTCGGGATAAAGAGCTATCAGATCGCCGCGGATCCAGGAACTTGATATCTCACGTTCATGTTATTTGCCAAGAAGACGTTGCTTATATTGCAGCATTGCTCTTCGAAAGTGGCATTTTAGATGGCTTGCATGATTTACGTTGTTGCATTCGTCTGAAAAAGAACACTCGAAGGTAATTTCAACAGATACGAGTGCGGACATCTTTTCGGATGACATATGAAGGGAAGAAGATGCTCCTTCACGCGAAAGATATTTTTTAAAAACGCGAGACCGAATCAAATGTATTCTGTTTATTCTAAAACTGTGTAAACCAGTTGCACGGACTGCTAATTTTCCGTGGTAAACGCGGTGTCAATTTCCGGAAATGGGCAGCGCGAGCATAGGACAAACAGCCATTGCAAAATCACAGACCCCGAACCCCGTGGTTAACATTCGACTGGCGTTCGGTTTACACCGCGACGTAGGGTACACTGTATCAGCTCGATTACAGGGAAATCTCGATTGGCCCATATCGAGGCGACCAGGAGCTGCTTAACGGGACGCGAAGCTCGACGCTCTGCTCTCGAGATCCCGAAGCAAATGGCGTTAAATAACACTAACTCAAAGAGGTCCATTGCGGATTGCACCGCGCCGCGCCGTGCCGGTGCAGTTGCAGTGCGTCGATGCACACGTGCGGCCCCGGATCTTAATGCGTCGCCGGGGACGCGCGTTTCAGCCAATTAACATTCGTACAACCGGCGGAAACCGAAGCTAATTACACGGAAGCGTAACCGGCTCGAACCGCGCTGCTTCCGGCCCCCGGAACCTGATTCGTAACATGTTCGGCGCCGAAAGAATGAAATTCCCCATTCCTTAAAGATAATATTCGTTACGAAACACGCTTAAAAAAGTGATTCCAACAGAAATAGTTTTTGAACAATTATAAGTAAAGTCCCTTAGAAACCTCGAGGCCATTCCAATCCGCTAAAGAATACACGGTCTCGTCCCCGGGGCTGAAATTAATAGCAGAATTGGATTCGTTCTTGCCTTGTCGTCGTCCAATAGCAGTCTGGCGACCCGGAGGTCCTGAACGCAAAGGCTTCACCGGTCCTCGTTTCGTTCTCTCCCGGAAGAAAAAAAGGTGGAAGAGGAGGCAGAAGAGGTACAGAGGAGACGGAGAAGGTAGAACGGAGGACCGTGGTGGAGAGAAGTAAAAGAGACAGGCGAGGAACACGAAATAACGGCCGTGGCCGGACCATTTGTCACTCCGCGAACGTCTCTCGCGAAGGGTCGCCAGGGATCAGAACGTATTCCGAGGAGACCACGACAAGTCGACCTCCAATTTGGCTGGGGACGAACACAGGTAACGGCCTGTACTCCCGATAGGATCTTCTCCTAATGTATTCGAGCGTTCTCTCTAGCCTGGTCTCTCGGTGTGCAAGCCAAGATAGATCCCACCCATCCCCCGCCTACTTCTCTCTTTCCGCGCTTTTCTTTCCCTCACGGCAACCGCTTTTCCCTTTGAAAAACCTTCACGCTCGATAAAACCTGGCGCTGGCCAGGAATCACGATCTCCGGCCAAATTGGGAGCGACCGTTCCGGATGGATCCCCGGCTGCGGCCTGATGTCTCTCCGGATGGCTTCCGGCTTTAAGAACGCCACGTTCCACGGGACAGGCCGATCATCCTTTCAGACCCGTGAACGGTGAACGCTTCAACGGGATCCCTCTTTTTGCATGCACCCGGAGAAATCCCTGGGACGATGGTTACTCGCACCATATCGTTGATGAGAGGTCCGGGTTGGAATTTTCGGGCGCGACCAAGGCTGCGTTAATCGAAACGGTTGCTCCGTGATTGTAGAATTTTTGCCAAAGGTTTGAATAGCCTGGATCACCTGAAACAGGTATAAATTCTATCAACACCAGTCTACGAAAATCGCAAAACTTCGACAGATCTGCTTTTCCCTGTCTGACCACAGACTTATTCTACCAGCACGACCGTACTTCCCCTATAAGAACCAATGACTCGCACTCGCGGTTCCGATCACCTGAAACCAGCTCCACGCTTACCGGACAGGTGTGAAATTCGTTTTCCGGGGGCACGTATCACGAACAATTTTTCCCCGGCGCTCGTTGATCCACTTTGACGCGGAGGAACACGTTCCGTCTAGACGCCTCGGATCTCCGGATCCCGTCTCTGTACAAGAGATCCAGAAACCCGCTTCCCTCTAATCCCATAAATTTTCATGACGCTCCGTGGAACAGGTTGCGAACCGAATTTCCTGTTCGGTTGGCATTGAGGTTCGATGGGGGACCACTTCTTTCTCGATCTCCGCCGAGACCGGACCTCCTCGGAGTCCTCGAGGCTGGCACGTACGCGGGAACGGTCCATTCTGTGATCTCGCGGATATGTTAAATTGATCGTGGACAATAAGAGGAAGGTTCCTTGCGGTGTTCCAGACCGGATTCCTGAAAAAGGTCGTCGCCGTCGGAGTTAAAGGGCTGCCCTCGTCGGCTCCCCCGCCGCGACCGCTTCTACAGGGACATTAATTTTCGACTCGGCACATCCTCTCCTTTTCTCTCCATCTCTCTCCCTCTCTCTTCCTTTGGGCATGTTTATTCAATTCCTACCGAGTGTTTCTTCCTCCCATGGACCTCCTTGGAAGTCTGCTCCACGTCATAATGGATTCTTCTCCGTCCACGCCTTATTTTCCCCGTTCCCCGGCCGGCCCCGACTCCGTCTCGTGTTTTCCTCTTTCCCGGTCTCGTTTAAGAGCCCCAGACATGGCTTGATTTGTTTTTCCCTTTAACGAAATCCACGGGACAACACGGGAAAAGACCGAATTTTATCTGCTCGTTCCCCCTCCATGCTGCAGCCACCCCTAATCTGTGTCCCACACCCCTTCTCTGTTCTCCGGTACGGTTGCCTAGAGGAAAAACCGTGGAAAGAAAACATCCGGCACGACCGGCCAGGAACGTAAAGTATTTTCTTCGCGGCTAGATAGACTTTACATTAACTTGTCTCTTTTTCCGGGTGTTTCTCTTGCGGAGATTAACCGTGTTTGCGGCAGCCGCGGCTTTCTTTGCAGCGCTTCTTTGCGTCCCCGGCTCAAAGGAGATGCCGGGGAGTGAGACTGCCATGTGGAGTTTAAGGATACTACCGTCGCGTGGCGTCGCGTCGGCTGAGATCGTCGTAACAACGTAAAATTCGATTTATCTTTTAAGCGGGACCTGGGTGGATGGGGATCTTGTTGGAAGAAAGCACTCTGCTTGGTACACCGTTCAGATGAAATTCACTGATTCCCTTTTGTCCTTAGGCTAATATTTTTGTTAAACGTGCCAGCTGAATTATCCGAGTCCTTCGACGAGAATGTTTTCTCAACTGAAGACGGCGCAGAAGAAATTTATCTTCGAAGGTTCAAAATCGAGTTTGGTTACACGGATTCTGTTTATTTCAAGTCGAGAGACATTCTAATTAACGCGACAAGCTGACGAAAGCAACCGTAATTTCAACTTAATTAGACTTCGTAATTAGACTGTCTGATTACGCTGTCCAACACCAAATTTGTTCCCGATATACTGTTTGGTCCTTCTTATAGAGTTTTTTGCGCTTATTCCGAATCTCCGTCCTTCATTTTTTCCCTATACGCACAGTTTTTGAGGAACATTAAACAAACATTGTGATGTTATTATACAAGATATTGAATTGTTCTCTACAGCAAAAGATTCCTTAGACTTTCCCGAATCTTTAAACAATCATTAAAGACGGAGAGACACCACTCTTGCACCAATTTTTGGGGCAGGTTCGGAATCAGTGCAAAAAACTCTATAAGAAATACCCAACAGTATATTGGGAACATAAAGAAAGTTGAAATTTGTTGGACAGTGTTATAAGAAACTCTTGAACACTCAGGCCACTCAGAGTAGCAAATATTAGGTTGTGCAACAAGTTGAGACGGTTTTGAACGCTAACCTAAATTGCAAGGTGACAATAAAAGTAATTTCGTTAGCCCTGATTTTCTTGCAGAAACCATACGTGAAGTAATGTACGGTGAACAGGCGCGGATTTCTGAAATTCCGAGATCTTTTCGAACGATCGAAGAGTGCGACGAGCTGATCCTGTAAATCAACAAATCCGTTGCGGAGTACACAATGTATCAGAACAAGCCCATTCATTTTCAGCCGTATCAACAACCGACGGCACGGTATAATCAACGCGTCGCCGGATTACAGGCACATTACGTCGACGTTAATGAAACCCATAATTGGAAATTTTTCACGTGCGACGGTGCACGGTGCTCCGCGACAGCGATCACCATCGAGTTGAAATTACAATTTGTTCGAGCGGCCCGAAATTACACCTGGGGCCGTCGTGTGCCAGAAAATTTTCGAGTTTCACACCTAATTATTCCGCTGTCCGTCGACGCGTCGAATTTCCCGTACACAGAGGATCCCGCGAGCCCTGTTTCCCCGCAGAGAAACACAGCCCGACGACGACGCCGACGACGGAATAAAATTTCATTTCGCGACGCGTCGCGCGCGATTCCCGAATTCCGTCGAGCAGATTCGATTCAACGCGCGCGAGAAACGCTTCGCGAGCGGATACGATTCGCGAGTTTCCTTTAAACTTTGCGAGCGAGACTTTGTCCTCTTCGGGGGTGGGAAAAATCAAACGAAAAATTCCAGACGATCCGTGGTGCGTGCTAGCGACACGCGTTCTTCCGAGCTATTTATCGGGAATTGGTGCACACCCCTTACGCCCCATTTCCACATTTCCACCAGCCCTGACTACCCCCGCTCTTTGCTTCAAGAACACACGTGGTGACAGTAACTTTCCGACGGCAACGCGGATGCAAATTCAACTAGAAGCTCATGTTCCAACGTGTACCGCGGACGTGATCGGCTTTAATAACTTCTGAATTCTGCATTGTGCTAGAAGACTATGTACACTCGATCGCAAAAGAGTAGAAAAACGTAAGGTAAAGGCACCAGTAGTTGACCATGTACCAGTATAGTTGACCATCGTGTAGAAAAACATAAAAGACAAGATTTTTATAAGCTGTGGATTTTTTATGAAAGTGAATCTCGGATGCCTTGCCGTCTGTTGGTTAAATTTCAAAACAATTACATGCGAAGTGCATTATCTATAGTAATAACAGGCGTCTGAATTCATTAAGGTTTTAGTAATATGCCAATATATTTCTATTTCCTTAACGTTTCTGTTAAGAATAGCTGTACGGTTCGGGTAAAAAAATCCATACGTTGTAAACTTTTCGCGACTGAATTATTTGCTTTTTAAATTCTCACAGAGTTTTATAAGTGTTAAATGCATTGTTTTTGTTATTCTAGCTTGAAAAACAGTAGTATATTAGGTGGTCAAATACTGAATATTGTTTTTGAACAATTTGACAGGCGTGATCAATTACTGACGTGGCTCATTTTGTTTACGATCTATACATATAATGTATCCATTTTACATGTACTACCTTTACCTTAGAAGAATGTTGAAGAAACCATTGAAGGATTTAAAAGAGGAAATACATGATTATTTTACAATTTTTATTCTGCACGGAGATCCGCATTCTAGACATATTACCAATACCATATGAACCCTGCCATGTCAGCAGTTGTAAAGCAATAATCCTCATCAGCGTTCATCCATCGAAGTCACCATCCCAATCGTTCCTTTCTTTGACTTTCTATCTCGATGTATTCGGCTTGTACCGTACGCCGTTCTCTGACCAAAATCAAATTCTATTCTCGATTTCCTGTGCCGACGGTGGTCACAGGAGCGGATGGAGATGATAGGGGCGGCGTTCCGTGGAAAAATAAATTGCGCGTCCACCGTCGGATCGGAAGTTCACGTCGGAATATTGATTCCGGTTGCTGGCCGCCCCCGCTGTCGGCGGGAGGCGACGTCGCAGAAAGAAAAGACGACTTTTAACCGATACACGTGCACGAGTCGCACGTGTACACACACCTGTGCGCCGCCGGATGGCTTCCCAGCGTCTTGGATTCGCGTCGCGTTCGCGTACCCGTCTCGTCGCGTCTCGTCTCTTCAGGGGGATGATACCGTTTCCACGGGACCGGAAGCCGATTCGATTCGATTCCATTCGATTCGGGGGAAGAAAAGGAACAGCCTACTGCCAGGCTTCTCGCACGACCGACCACCGAATCGTTGGATAAGCATCGATCCCAGAATGAGGGGATATTTGATTGGCCACAGATATATTTTTAAGAGGCGGCACACGGTGTCCCATTGTCGACGACCGGCCAGCGCGAACCCGATAAGTAGACTGCGGATAGAAAGTGATGATACCATTTCACCGGATTTCACCCACATTAGGGTGTCCCTTATAATGTCTTTTTTTTTTTTAATTTATGAATTCGGTCCGAGACGCCCCCTGATTTTTTTTCCTTTTGGTGTGGTAAATAAGTGTGCAAAAAATTTGGGCTTGATCAAACAACTCTAAACCCTGCCTCAAGAGGCTCAAAGTTACGAATGATACTACCCTCTGGTAAATAGCTGTTCTCTAATACGCAACCCTATGGCACACTGGGCATGTGTGTAACCACAGGTGTGATTGAATTAGAGTTGATACTTTTTAAATTGAAATTTAGCTTTTTAAATTTAGACCCAGTGGACTGGAATGACTGTATAGACCTTCTGGAAGCCAAAGATCTTTTCCGGAAGTTTCCTGTTACAAATGAAACCTTCAGAATCTTCTCTTACTTCTCTTGAATCTTAAAAAATTGTATTATGTAAACAAATTGTGTGATTATATTCTGTCATTGCGTTGCTTATCTATTGTAAGCAGTTCTTCGCTCAAAACGACAAAAGTAATAAATATTATAAAATTTTACAGAATATCCTAACTTTAAGTTTCCTGAGGCAGGGTTCAGAATAATCCAATTAGGCTAAAATTTTGCGCACTTACTTAGAACATGGAAAGGAATAAAATTAGAGGGCGTCCTAACATTTTATCGCTCCTTCGTGTGTAAGGGACACCCTAACCCACATACCGATCTCGCTATTTGCTATTACAACGTCACCTGGTGGCTCTAATCACGCGACCCCGCGGTGCCTATGTCTAGCAAAGTTCTGCTCGGGTTTTAGCAGCGGTCATACTTAGCATACCGAGAGGTGGCCAGTCCATTTGATGTGGTCAGGACCTAAACCTTCTGAACTCCGTCGGCCCGTGCCGGCGCGGCATGGCGCGGCATGGCGCGGCGTCGGCCCTAGCCCTGCATTGCGGGGGTGTCAGAGGGATGAAACTGGGCTCGGGCTGGTGCGGTGCGTTCAATTCAGCCTTACCGGTATCTTACAGGCCTGCCCGGCAGGATATTGCAGGCTGTAGGATGTTTGACTTGCCAAGTAAACCGCCGTCAACCGTTCCCGCGCCCCCGGACCGGCTCTCCACCCCCGTACCAACCACCCCCACGTCGTTTCTCGTGTTCCTCTCCGATATCCACGTTCCGCAGTTTCTGCCAGGCGCGTTCTAATAAGGGATATTATACCGCGGCTCTCTTGCTCGCTCCGAATGAGGGGCGTGGAGGGTGCAACGGGAGGGTTGAACCGTGAGCGAAACGAGAGAGGGACAACTTTGTCTTGGCACTGGCTGGCGCTACGCTAAATTGCGGCTTACCTACCCTAATTAATTTCGGCAGATTTATATCTCCCAAACTGACGCTCCCGTAGAGAGGGAGGGTACGGACCCGTCACTCCGTTGTCGCGCAGATACGCACCCCCTTTTCCTGGCCACCCCCGCAATACGGGCGATCGGCTACGCTGGAAACCCGAGGATCGAGAGGGTGAAAATTGCGTGGGCAACGACGGGCCAGGGTTGCAACGGGACTCTATCAAGTCAGGGACTATGGGCATCGGCTACGGTTTCGTTTATCTTGCGGGGTAACTCTGATGTGCGGTGTTCTGGAATATCGTCGTCGGTTTCAACTAAAATCGATTTAGGTGTCAAAATCTTTTAGGTGTTTCGAGCCGCCGAAGGTCTTAATCCGGCACTGGACACAATCCTAATTTGAACCCGACGTGCGGCAGGTCCGGTCCCCGTCGAAAGCTGTCCGTGTCCTAATCCGTGTCACCGATCCGCCAACAGCACCGAAACATTCGATAGAATCGATCCACGAGATCCTCGTAGCTACAAGTTCGCAAACAAGCCGCGCGTACCCGCTCACGAGCACTAATCCAGGCATGAACCGAACGATAAAATTCCTCCGTGTAGCCGTCGCTGCGAAGGCGGGTACACGAAGCGACGACGCGTCGCGTCGCCGACTGCCAGCGAACAACTTATCCGTGTTACGAGAGGAAGACAAGTAAATTTGACAGGCGAAGAGAAGGTGTCGAAAGACGACAACGGCAACAATCCCATCGGCGTCGCAACCAGACGCTCCGCGACGATGTCTGCAGCGCGAGAAGACGTCTGCGACCGGATGTACGAACGTACACCCCCGTCCATGAGTCACTGGACATCCGGCTGTGCCGAGGGAAACGCTGAAACGTTTGCATCGCGGACTTTTCAACTTGTATTCTTCGAAGGAGTTGTGAAGAACTACCCTTCAAGATATGACAAGAAAGAATACAATTAAAATGTGAAGAAAAGGGAACTGATTGAAAGAGAACGGAATAAAATGTATCACCGTCCATCATCCGTTAAAAATACTCGACGCTCTCCAAATCAGACCACGGTCAATGCGCAGCCCTTGAGCACCCAATAAAACCCTAACGAGCCATCGTAACGCATAAGTAATCGTCGATTACAGACCATTCAATCAAACTCACAGGAAAAAAGAACTGGAAGAGACCAGTTTCGTAGCCTCCTACGCGGAAACTGGTCTCGCCTCGATCTGAAAAGAAACTGTTCGATCCAAAACTCGTTCCTCTGCATACGGCTACTCGCCCCACGTCGGAATCATATGTCATCATTACCAGCAAGGCACGTCGATGTCGGATCCGTCGATTTGTCAAAGGAAACGCGCCTGCGCCCGCACCCCCGCAGACGCCGGCAACATTAAAAGACCCAACGTGACGATCCGTGGAATTCGTCCTCGTAAGAAGTTCGCGCCTCGTCGCCGACGTCGACCCTTTAATAATCGGCCCTTTCTCCTCTGGGAACGTGTAAATTTACGAGGTACCCAGTTCTGTGTCGAACCAGGTTAGCTTTCTAGGTTAAATTTCGCTGTGTGAAATAATTCTCGGCTCGGTGGATATTGTTGAAATTTTAGTAAAATTCAAATTTTAGGAGGACACAAGACGAAGAGGTTAAAGGTTAAAACAACGAGCAGTATTATACGAGATACAGTATTGTAGAAAATTGCTACGTCACAGGGCTCCGACGATTTTCAAAGTCACCCGACAAAAGTGGCGACATACATGCCAGCCGAATTCCAGCGAGCGAAACCAAAACCGAGGAACAAAGGAGTACGGGGAAGAAACGCAGGTGGATGTGGGTGGTTGACAGAGCGGTAGCATTTTCGTTTATTCATATTCAAACGGGCGGAGAGATCCGCCGGTGGGATCGAGCCATCCGCAAAGGATTTTCCGCGTTTGCAAATTGCAGCAAACTGCAGCTGCAATGCGGTTATCACCGGTTGGAAAACCGAGGAGGGGGTTTAGCAAGGGTCTGAACTGGCGTAGGCCAAGGAACGAGGGACCATCAGGTGAGGAGGAGTGGCTGTGGAAAAGAGGGTGGGAACGGGAGGGCCTTCGTTAGAAGCCGTCAAATTAACGCGAATCGAATTAAACGGGTGTACACTCCGGGGCCCCGAAGTCGGAAATATCTTCCGGTTAACTCGGAATACCTCGGTGCAACGCTCCACCATCCACTGAAACCCCTTCCGCCACCCCCGCAGCCCATTCAGACCGTTCCGCTCGTTTGCTTTTTCCTTTTCTGCACGAGTGATCGCTCGGAAGCGTGCCGTCGAAAGAACAAGGGTCCTGGATAGGGGGTGGATGAGAATCGGGGGTGTAGAATAGTGCGGACACGGGGTGGAAGAGTGCGGGGAAATCAAACGTGCACACCGTTCCCGTGCTCGTCTTGCCGCTGTTACACGGAGACGCTTCTTCGCGATGTTTGCTGTGAAAACATGTGCCCTCGTCGTCGACGGAGACGACGATGACGACGACGACGACATGGACGACGTGGACGAGCGGCACGCTGCACGGATAGGCGAGGGGGATAGGACCAGCCACCGGGAATATTATATCCCCAGCACACTTCGATACTCGCCGTCACATTCCGTTCACCCGACCCCGCACCCTACGCTCGACAATGTTTCGAAATTCTTCTCGCCGCTATGTACACTCTCGGACAGAAGTTTCGAACGCCTTGCTCCGCTAAATGGGCACGTGGAATTTCGTGTATGTGTGTATAACCTGCTTACTCGAGTACGTACAAAAAATATTTTCTATTGAAAAACAAGCTAAAATCAAAAACGGTGGGGGCGTGTGGAATGAACGCTGGGGAAACAAAAGAGCAAATTTTTTTTCATTTCGCGTTTCCTTGGGAAATAAATTCGACAATTTATCGAGTACACGTGCACTTGGCTGCCTCCCAACCGAATACTACAATCGCCAGCCGGCAATTCTGCACGCGGAAATCTGTAAAAAATGTAGAACAAAAATCGTTCATTTAGAACTCCGTGTTCCGCAAATATCCAGTTTCGAAATTTCGACGTAACATGTTCGCAAGCTCGACGTTTTCGAAAACAACGTGCCAAACAAGTGAACGTTACATCGCACTCTTTTTTTAAACCTTCCAATTGTACGATTCATTCGATGGTCGGGGGCGTGTGCTCAGCGAGCGGTCAAAAATAATTAATTTCATCGAAAGTTAAATGTCGGTTCAACGAATTTCATTTCGCGGCTCCGCATGACCTTTTTATGCGCTGCCTAAAACATTCGTCTCGATCGCACTATTTAAACAAATATGCTAGAAATGAATTCGTACGAGCATGCTGGCAACATCGTTTCGTATGAAATGATGTTGAAAGGTACACTTAAAACACAAACATTAAAACCGCAATAGATTGAAGTACCGCAGATATATGTAACCCAACTCAGTCCAACCTCAAATATTTACCCCATTAAAATTCACGCCATCGAACGCCCCCTTGGGGCTCTTAAAAGGCAACATTCTTTTCCCACAATACCCTCAATTTCGCCGGTGAATGGAGCCAATTCCGAATGCATATTAAGATGAAAAGTAGAAGTCGACAGGTAGTAGCGGCAGTCTGAAAAGAATCGTGGAACGGCTCGATTATCCAGAAAATCGGGGCTAATTTCGCGGGTTAATGGGGAACAGGCTCGTTCCTCGTTCCTCGTTCCGAGTACCTTGTTCTTCTCCGTATAAGGTTGCCGGTCCACCCACGAACCCATCGGGAACACTCATTTGCAACCGTGGGACTTGTACTTCGAACCGATACATTGCTCTCATTATCCTTTTACTTCTCCGGCAATTATTTACAAGTTTACTCTTCTCTTTCCTCTTCTTCGGCTCTAATGACCTTGAAGTATATTGTTTAAACAGTTGCCGTCGTTCCTTTGCACCTTTCCGCGAACCAGCCGAACAAAGGGCACAGATTGCCATAAATTGCCATACATCGGTTCGCGTGCCACTGCCCCCCACCCTCCGGGGGGTTGACCGCCCCCTAAACCCCGTGGATCGATAACAGTTTCTGCGAGCGGGATTCAATTTGGCGAAATTATCCTTTTCTTGTTGGCGAAGTAATTTCATAGAACGTCGGATCGATAATTGCTGAAACTCCGAGGCGGTGGGCTACCGGTTTTAGGTAAATGCAACGTTGATTGCGGTAAGTTCATTAACCCTTTGCAGGGTGTGTATAAAATTGCTACTCTTGCTCCCACTCTCCCTCTCGAAAGGGGAACGAGCCATTGCAATTTCGGATTGTCGGTCTAGCGGTCTGAGGGAGGGTGGTGCGACTTAGTTTCCCAGGTTGGCCCCGGAACGCCGTAGAATTTTCATTATGGAGATTAATGGATTTTCTTAGCTGCGGTTCAAGCGTTAATGCCCTGTTCTTTCGTTGAATCGCAATTTGCAATTCGCCGGGTAGAAATGTGATTAAAATTGTCACTCGCGGCGTCGAGGCGCGCTTTCTCTCTCTTTCTCCCCCCTCTCTCTCTCTCTCTCTCTCTCTCTCTTCGCGATTCTTGAGAAGCAAGCTACTAGATTATTTAAGCGGAATTGTACTTCGGAGAGGCGAAACACAGCAGAATTTCAATTACGGGGATTAATAAGCTTCCAAGCGAGCTTCTGATTTTAGAATTAATAACTCCGCTGAACGGCAACGAGTCGCCGCGCGTTCGAACAAAATTTTCATTGTGTGTCTATTTCTTCGGGCGAGACCCAGTTTCGTTTTGGCTTGGCAGGGTTGGATATTAATTAGGACAATTTATAGCCATCCTCGATTTAATTTAAATCGTTGCCAATCGTCCGTAAACACCGTTCGATCAACGCGCTTTCGTCCCATCGACGACGATCATTAATTCCGCGGATCAGTCGTACACAGAAACGTAGCATCTCGAATAAATCGCTGCTGCATATAGAAATTTCTCCGCCATGTTGACGTGTCGATACAGTTTTCAATATAAAAGCGGAAGCTTTTTTTTCGTTAAACAATTCAGTGCATCTCGTTTGCGAGTCAAGTGCTGCAACACTAAATTAATAAACGCGGAATGAAATGTACATTCGTGACTTCGGCCGGGAATTGTATTTATACCAATGGAATTTCATCCGCGGAATCAAATAACTCGATCGATGGTGATGCGAGTAACTGCATTCGGTGACGTCGTAATCAGCGGAATTGCTGTAACCTCGGGATTTTTTTTTTTTTTAATGAAACGCGAAACGAAGTCAGAAATATCGAATCTAAAAATGTCTGGCGGACTCCGGTGAACCATTTAGCTTCAAAAAAATGTTAAACTCCCGTCAAAATCAAATGGAGAAATAAGAAACGAAGCGACCCGCGAGAAACGGCAGCAAGAGCGTTGAACAAACGCAGAAACTGGACCGGCCTCAGCTACTTACTTTCGAACGGAGAATTCACGGCGTTATATCCCCTCAGAATAAATAAAAGGTGTCCTTCTCGCCAGGTACCGTTTCGGTTCGCGACTTCCGTCACCGGAAGTAAAAACGTTCCGGTGCGAACACCGGGAAGCGGGGGTGTTAACTAAAACAATGTAACGCAAACAGATTAGCCCACGATGAATTTCGGTTAGCAGCTCGGCAGCGCGGCGCGCGCGTTCGTATTTATACAAAGTAGTTCATGTCTCGGCTGTTTGACGAGAGAGAAAGAGAGACAGAGAGGGAGAGAGAGAGAGAGAGATAGCTTCGTTGTTTGAACGAACGGCCGACCGGGATGTATTTACTTTACTCTCCGCCTTGTCACTGGCCATTTCTCTTCCGCGAGCAATTACGCCCGACGATTTGTGTTTCGCCGCTTAACATATTTGTTAATGTCAACGCCGGCCATCGGCGCGGCGAGACGGAGTCGATCGAGGACTCGAAGCTCTTTTCTTAGCACTCCGGTTCGCCAGCGCCATTTCCTTTGTAGCGAGACGGAAGGTGTTCCGTTGAGAAACAAAGCGTTTACGACGAGGCAGAGGCATTCGCCTTTTATCACGGCATCGGGAGAGACTTGTTGAATCTTGGAAAGAGTCCACAAGCTGCAAAAGCGATCCGACGCTCCGGAGATATAAATTGCGTCTCGTTTGATTTGCTTGATACGGGACATTTCGCTTGAACGCGGAATGCCGATGCTCGTTTGGAAATCTTCGGTAACTTGAAATCGGTTTCGATTGATCCGTGCGTGTACGCAGAAACGGGTGTGCGTTATGGAGAAAACGCCAGTCTAATCGCATTATCATCTAGTACACGGGGTTCGCCACTTCCGAATGCGTGTCCCAGCATTAAATCGTTAAGCGGCTTACGCAACGGCCGTGTTAATTCCAAGGAGCGTTAACTGTCTCGCGAGCATTCCCTAAAATAGTGCGAAAAGTGAGGCACGCTTCGTCTGGTTTAACGCGACGACCAATTAAACGCGATCTCCTTTCGAGAAGCTGCCATTTCACGCGGAACTTCTTCAAACGAAAAGACTCGAAATGGCAGACCTCGCAATGAAGACGCGTTCGTTAATCAATTTCCAGGGAATATTAAACAAGCGTAATATTTCATACGAAACGTGCGGTGGTACAAGATATACACACATTTCGACATTTTGAAATAGCAAACAATTCGACTGGTGATTTTATGGACGCGCAACGTAGCCCATTCTGCGAAATACAATAAATCGGCCGGTGTATTATTAAACTGGCGAACTTTATGCATTTATAGCGCACAAAACAGTTCATAGATATTAATAAACTCATCACGATCCGTGGCATTTCATTTCTCGGTTTGGCGTGTCTCGGAGCCGTTCGCAAAAATAGATCTCATTTTATCTAGACATCGCGATGAATAAAATAAAACTGAGTGTTTACGTCGATGATAATAATAGAAAAGCGTTGTTGTCTGGTTCCGTTACGAACGATACAATCCAGAACAGCGCATGTGAAAGCAAAATCACTGACACGACGACACGATAAATAACAATGTTACGGAATTCTAGGAACGAAACGGTGGATTTATCGCAAGGTGCAAGGGGTTAATGTGCAGCGATACAGAACGCGAGATTAGAAAGAAAGAAAAAAAAAAAAACGAAACGAGCAGTTTATGTGCAACAATCGATGGCTGACCGATTACGAAACGGAACAACTGTCTCCTGGAACTGGTGTTAGCAGGCTGAGACGACACGCGACACGTAGCGTTTGCTTTTTCCTGTACGCGACACGGTTCTGAAGCGTAATCATGCGAGGAGATAACGTCGGGTGTCACCGGACCATTTTCCGTGAATGATCGCTGCCATTATGCATAAAATTGTCGTATAGACGTATCCGCGCCGAGTAACACGTTACTCGCAATTAACCGTGCGTTAGTTCCGCCTAATAAACTCCGTCAGCGTTCGACGTATTTCCACGCTGTCGTTGAATGCGTCGACGCTTGAAATGATCCAGGACCACCTATGCTGGACTCCTTTCAATCCGGACGACGACGACGAACAGTGATTGCTCCTGACACCGGAGTCCCCGAACACGCTCCAGCAAACGTGCTTGCCTAGTAGGCGCGCTGCGGTCATGACACTGTCCAACGTCAAATTTATTCCCAATATACTGTCGGGTCCTTCTTATAGAGTTTTTTGCGTTGATTCCGGATCTGTCCTTAATTTTTCTCCTATACGCACAGTTTTTGAGGAACATGGCTTTGAAAAAAGACATTTTTTAACGTTAAACAAATACTGTGATACTATAATAAAAGATATTGAATCGTTCTTTACAGCAAAAGATTCTCCAGACTTTTCCTTTCTGGTTCGATAAAAACGTCGACCTTCGAAACTTAATAGGGTGGATTGTCAAGCTAAATGTCTGCTCTATCGCGTGGTATAGTTCGATTTTCCACTCTGGACCCCTATTTTTTTAGATAAATTGAAAAACATCCTCAAAAATTGGTGCAAAAGCGGTGTCTCTCCGTCTTTAATGGTCGTCTAAACATGTTTAAACAATCATAACGTATTAATGTTGCATATCACTGTAAAGAACAATTCAATATTTTTTTTTTTTCAAAGCCATGTTCCTCAAGAACTGTGCGTATAGGAGAAAAATTAAGGGCAGATTCGGAATCAGTGCAAAAAACTCTATAAGAAGGAGCCAACAGTATATTGGGAACATAAAAAAAGTTGAAATTTTGTTGGACAGTGTAACATTTAGACTGCGCATATTTATGCAAGATAAAAATGTTTTTCATTGATTGCGAGCAGTAGGAATATAACATAAAAATTGATTTCACCCCCCAACGACTTTGTTATAAATATTTCGTCCAAGCAATTTCTTCGCAAACGCATAAAGATCCGCAGTCTACTGATCAGTGTGTACGACGTCTCAACCCGTCCGCGTTTAGCACGGTTGTCGCGGTGGGGCACGCGCGGCAAATTCGATTCCCTCGGCGCAACGCGCGCGAGCGTGGGCCCGTTGAACGACAGGTGGAGGAAAAGACCAAAGAAGAAGAGGAAAAAGGTGGAGAAGAAGAAGGGAGAACGATGCCCGGGATCCCGGTAATATCCCGGCGAGACAAAACCCTTGGCTGCCGCTCGTTACGATCGGCCGCTTGGCGGGAGTATTTCTTGAAAGCCGACTCGCCGTTCAACGGGACAGGCGTGAATGATATTCTGAAAAGCCGTTTGAGACAGCCGAGGGGGGTGCAAAGACGCGGCGCTGTCAGTGAATTACATTGAAGAGCCGGGCTGAATGACAGCATTTATCCGGTTGTAAGCCACAGGGACGCGTGGATGCGGAATAACCCGGCGAATAAACGCGCGGGCGCGCAAGAGAAAGAGAGAAAGAGAGAGCTAGCTCGTACCTGCTGAAATTTCCCCTTGCCGGGGGTTAACGGGATTGCACACGGAAAATAGAGCAAAGTACACGGCACACGGTATACGCCGTGCCGCGCCGGCCCGGTTCAAGTGGATTATAACAAATTACGCGTATTAAACGCCGGAGCCCTGAAACCCCTTTTCTCGCTCAACACCCCCCGTTATCCTACGTGTGTCTGCTCCACGCGAAATCCTTATCGATTCCTTCGCCTTTTCCGGCTGTTATGGACGCGCGCCTGTTTGCCCCTGTACTCCCGCAACAATGAAACGGACGAGCCACGATAACCCCTTGCATTATCATTTCTTACGCGACTGCCCCCTCGTCAAAGTTAATGCTTCGTTAATTATTGCGTCGCTTCCACTGAAATTTGCCTCCGTTCTAAATAAGCGTTTGAATGAATGGCCAATTTGATGGTTCAACCGATCATCCTGCTGCCTCGGTAATTTTACTAAATTTAGGTACTTTGTTTAACACTCGTCTCTCCTTTGTATCAGTTTAACCAGTAGGCGAAAATCCACCCGGACCCCGATTCGAATTTCCCGAACGCCAACCATCAAACTTTAACGACTCATAATCTCGAAAATGAATGGCCTACAACAGATATCCGGCACCCGGTATACACACCGGCGTCCAGCCATCGGAATCGTATAAATCGTCGGATCCTCCCCTTTTAATGGTCAATTAGTTTTATTCTATTCGGCAAAACAGCGGCGATAAATTAGCAATTGCCTGGAAAAACAACTGGACCAGAAGTTTTTCGCAAGTTGTGTGTCACCGGCGACGCGGTGCCGGCGCGGGTAGTTTTAATTACATTAATTATAGCGAACGCGCGCGCGCGAGCGTGGTAACCTGGTTACGATGGTATCGTCGTTTGTTTTCGTTCCGGTGCCGGTGTTCACGGCCCGCTAAATCTCAAATCAACCACTCTGTTTTTCGCGGGAGGGTGTTAAATCTTCCGAATCGTGGAGAGAGAGAGAAAGAGAGAGAGAGAGAGTGAGAGAGAAAGCACCTTGCTCTCGAGGTTGTCATCGTTACGAGACGTTTTAGGGACTCCGGGATTCGTTCTTTTCCTGCGGGGCTTTAGGAGTTCTCGTTGTATCCCGGTAATGACGCGTTAAACCGGCTGCTGTAATGTTTCAAGCGTCGCCCGAGGCGTTCGCTGGCCGGCTATTAGTGACGGCTGTATCCTAAATTTAGCTCGTTATTAACCAGCACACTTTCCATAACGAGATACATTTCGTTTCCTCGCATCGCACGCACCCGCTAATAATTTCACGCGAATGTATCGCGCTAATTCGGCTGAGATTTATGGGCGCGGCAGTCGTGTTAATCACGTCATCCGGGAGCTGGCAATTCCAGAGCGAAAAACTCCAAGTGGCCATCGCATCGGTCAGCAGATTCGATCGCCGATCGTCTATTGGCGAAGTGTGACAAATCGTGCGATCGGTATTGTCGAGGAGCAGCAGCAGCGGCAACAACAACAAGAACACAGGGGCAATCTTTGGCCGCTGTAATTCACCCGAGGTGGTAGGGGACAAGCGAAAGAAAGCGAACGGGGTGGGTCTGAAAGAAAAGTAAATTTCTGGAGCGTGGCATCGGCAACGTGATATGTTGCCCGGGGATATTCCGCGATCGAGAAACCGCTGGCGTTCGACTTTTATTGGACGCGAGACGATCTACTGGCCGGGTAACCGGGTGAATTGTCGTCCGTGGAGAATACCCGATGGGAGTTTTTGTCTCCCGGCCCGCCCGTAAAACCACTGTCGTCGGCGTAATTAAAAATCTAGCTGGCAAACAGGCGCGGTCCCGAACCATCGAGTTCTCCTGTCTCTCTCCCACTCTCTCCCACTATCACTCCTTCTCTCTCCGCCTCGATCCACCCCCTCGTTCCCATCCCCCAAACCCCTCCATTTCCCCGGAATCGGTGTTCGATCGACGACGACAAACAATGCTTTTAAATGGAACGCTGCAATTAAGCGCGGATATTGCAACGATACGGGGAGACGTGGAATTAGTTGAATATCGACGGCACAATTTACCGAAACTTCGAATCGGCAGGCTATATCTCCGCGATTTTTCAGCCGCAGAGGTTCTTCCGAACGTCCCCG
Organism: Lasioglossum malachurum; assembly: GCA_028455605.1. Lineage (NCBI taxonomy): Eukaryota > Metazoa > Arthropoda > Insecta > Hymenoptera > Halictidae > Lasioglossum > Lasioglossum malachurum. The sequence goes on along the minus strand of CM052317.1, from coordinate 10,319,972 downwards.
CGAATAATCGGCCGCGAATCGACGCGTCTGAAAACCCGGAGATTATCGGAAACGCGTGACGCGATCAACGAAACGCTTAGAACGTATCGCGGCTCGCCGGAAGCGACGGAATCTTCTTTACCGGCTCTGAGACTTTTTCTTGAACCGTTTCTTATCGCTGGACTGCGGATCTTTATGCATTTATATAGTAAAATTGGGAAGATGAAATTTGAAATTGTTGGACAATTTTTCAGTCAATTTCTTCTGCTATATACATTAAATTCAGTTCCTATTTCTTGCAATCGACGCGGACAATGTTTATTTTGCATAAAGATCCGCAGTCTAGTTATCACCATTAAAATCTTCGACGAATGTTGAGAAGGATTTCGAGTCTCAGGATCGATTGAACCGCAAAATGGTCTGTCCGATTAGAGAGAAAGTAATATTGCGTACGTCTGTATGCATAATTTCGCACTGTTCTCGGTATTCGCATACGTATACGTCTCCGCGTGTGTTTGATCAACGCCGAGAACGGGGATGACGAGGACAGAAGACACTTCTCTGGTATGTAAATTCCGAGTCTATTTGAATTTTCATTTTACTGTGACAGAGAGAGAGAGAGAGAGACAGAACTTCCCGAAATGAGACTGCTCTCGCGTCGCTTCGTATGTCTAACATATGAATAAATTAGTATTTGTAACGTCACGAAGAAGCTGATAATTTAAACATTGACGTCGTCCGTAGAGCCCGCGCGGAATTTAATTACCGGATACGAAATTTTCGTGCCGGCCGCGGCCCGGCTATTCCCGGATCATCTTTCATAGTGAGTTCTATTCTTCCTGCGGAAGTGATTCCCGGCTTCGTTACTCGGTGCAAATTTAAATTTAATTAAAATTTCTTTCGAACTCGCTGCTAGAAACCTAGTACACGCTCCGTCGTCGTTCTCCAAAGGACCATTCGTCTTATGGTGATACTTCTCCCATTTCTTTTTGAGCAAAACGCGTTACCGTCACGATGCTCTGTAGACATTAGCGTTATGGGCGACGGATTATTCCATGCATAAAGAAATTAAAGTGATAGTGATTCACAGTGTTCGAATAATTAAACATTGATTCACCAAAATAGTTATGCCGAGCTCTGAAGCAGACTCGAACAAGTGTCCATCTCCTTATGGATATTAGTCCGAATTTCACGCACACCTAGTTTATCGAACAGACCCTTAGACCGACAGATTAGAGCCTCTGGGAGCGCATCAGCTAAATTGCAACCCCTAGCCCATCCGGGCCGAGCAATCAACTAGGTCCTCTTCCACTTCCTTGGAGGATCCGCGATACACTTTCCCCGAGCGCATTAGCGGTTCACGGTGTACAATGGGGACGGGGCATAATCAGGAGAAGGAGCAACAATGAGCATTAAATCATTAAGCCCGCCGGACACGCGTTCGCGACAATAGAATTCCCGGGGACATGCGGTTGCCCATCATTCCTGGGGCATTATTCAGCGTTGCGGCTGGCGCAGTCTTGTTTATCCCGCGATGTTTGTTTCGAGACAGGAATCTGCCCGGTCTCTGTCACCTCTCTATAGGTTCGATTGTTTATAACGCGTATTTAGGCATTCACAGCTCGATGGAAATTGCCACAACGGCGTGGAGGAACACGTACACACTGCGATAGAATATATTTTGGGGAAAATTCATCACTAGACTGCGGATTTTACACAAAAATGGGTACGCACGATTTAAAAGAGTGGAGATATTAAAAAGATTTAAGGCCACCGGTGTATTAGTTGCACCTTAACGAGACAATGAAGGAAGAATGAAATTTTTATTTGGCTCCTGTATCCTGCAATGTGAATGCGAACGTTTTTTCTTTTGCATAAAGATCAACAGTCTATTAATCACTGACACCGTCTCGACGAGATTGACAGAGTCCGGGTTTCATTTTGATCACACCTCGCACATAATATCGGCGATTCCCTTCGACGTCCATGTTCGAAACAGCCGTGTTTCCCTCGTCATTAACCGGAAGGCGCGACAACGCTCCCGACGCCCACCGACGCCCACGCCTTTTCGCTTTTCTGCCACACAGAAGTCTTGCCGTCTCTCTCGGGCGATCGCCGATCGTCAGGCTTTACATCGGTAAGCGCAATTACCGGGGACCGGCTGACGATGCCACCAGACGCGAAATTAAATCCATTGTGATCCGTGATCGGCGCCCGCTCATTTGCATCCGCAGAGGCGAACCATTCTTCCCGCGCCTTCTTCAACGGATTTGCCGACACTAGCCGCCACGACTCTCAACCCTTAATCCCCGAACAGCGGAATCGAGGAGAGTCTATGCCACACTGGGCATACCTGTCTGCGGAATTTAATAATCCCGCCTAACCAGTATCTTCTATTGTTTTCCTCCGGGACCGCCTGGATTTTTAATTCCACCCAATTTCGCGCCCTTGCAGCTCGTTGGCTAATAATCAACAGCGCTGGAGTGCTTTTATGAAGAGTGGTCTAAGTGGTCCCGGGTCTCTAAAAATGCATATGTTTATAAATTAGAAACAATTGACAAGGCAATCTACATTTGTAGAAACGGATGTTCGTCTTTGCGAATTCATAGCCGCCGACGGATGGCAGAACTCGAGCAGAACAAAAATCTTCAAGAAGTCGTAAACCGCAAGGTTCCCCGAGGCTCGGGCGAATTTCATTTTACGATTTCCCCGCCGGAAGCGTTGATGAGAGGAAGAGGAGTTCCTTCTGATCTCGATTCGTCTAAATTTGTCCGAGAGAGCGTGAATTTGCATGGACTTCCTTCGAGCCGCGCTAACAAACGCGAGCCGAAGTTTCCGTAATTTTTCATGTTCCGTAGAAGGCGGCAGCCGAAATCGAAAAAGAAGGATCCCGGAGTCCATCAAGATACGTCCGCGGGTAAAAGCCCGGCCGCGCCGCGCCGTGGCCGAGGATACATCTTTCATGGATATTTTTCGATAAAGTTATCAATTATTGAGCGGGGCGTACGTGAGCGGAAAGGTGGATCAACTCCGGAGTTTCTCCTTCCTCGCTCGCGAAATTCTCCGTCCGAAGAAAGTTCGCTGAATCTCCTCCGCCCCCGACCCAACCCATCGCGTGTCCGTCGACGTTGAAGAATTACAATCCGTTACCGAGCAAAACGCGAGGACCGAGCAGAGAAGAGGAGCACAAGTTCGCGTTAAGAGTACGCAACAGTTTTTAAGTCGTCGCGACCATCGCCGCGGCGCGCCGCGCGGCGCTGTTATTGTTATGCCCCCCTTCGCGAACTTGAAACGCTGCTATTAATTCTCAGGCAGGAGGTAAGAGGTCCGCGAACTTCCGAATGGAATTCTTCTAACCGCGGAAATGTTCAGCTTTCCAACCTTCTCCTCTGTTTTAATTGCTCGCGGCTCTCGCTCGTAAACAGGCAACCACTCATTAAGATGTATACCATTGTTCGGGAATTTCGAGCTTTCTTTCCCTCCCCCGATTTTAATTGCTGGCGCATTCGTCTTTGGAAACGCGGGTCTTTGAGTGTCTAAGTATATCGTAATCACATTTCACCTTTCTGGTAATTCTAATAAAAATTAAGCAACCGGAAGCCATGAAAAGGACACGGCCGTGCCTCGTCGCTGAGGAATCCTGGGCCGCGGATCGTGGAAGGATCGACGATCGCAAAAATCGAGACCGTCTACTCGATTATCGTTTCAAATGAAGAACTGAATGAAGCGGCGGCCATAAGTGCAACCGCGTGGGCGGTTGTATAAATACCTTGGCCCCTCTGCGTCTGAAGAAGGCACGCGCATAAAGCGACGCGAAAAAACGAGGACTCGTGACGAACGGTTCGGAGCGAACGACCAGGACAGAGAAGATCCAAGGAAGATGGCGGTAGAGGCGATGCGGGAGGAACGGAGAGGATGGAAAAAAAGTGACATAGGGTGGGTGGCTCTCGAAGGAAGACACACGGCGCGGCGAGACACCGTGGCCATGGACGAATTAATGGCCTCCTCTCGAACCCGGGGACAATTATCCGGGGGAATTTTATTTAGCCCGCGAGGACCGTCTTCCCGACGTCAAAATATTTCCAGCTTCCTTGATGATCGAGCCCGCCGCCTCAGGGTTTTCTTTTTCCTGCGATGGCACCGAGCCAAGGTTCTCCTCGTCTCCCATCCTCTTCCTCTTCGTCCTCCCGTTTCCTTTTTTACTCGCCTCGGATTATACACTCGGCCCCGGGAAATGTATCGTACGGCTGACAACTACATTTTTCGACACGCGCGTCTTTCATGGGGAATAATGGGCCCCGATTCGCCGGCCGAATGCGATGGGATTGCGTTCCACGATGAGAGATTTATTTCTTCTGATGGGATCGGGAATATTGTTAAACGGTGAGGGGTGAGTTTATCTTTTTTGCTTGAAGCTGAGTTTGATTTGGAGAGGTTCGTGTTTCCTTCTTTTTTCGCGGAATTCATCAGTGGAGATGGACAACCCATTTGAAACAGTTCACCGTTAAGCTGTATCCGATAACAAATTAACGAAAAACCAGCTTCTGGCTGTATTATCGCAGAACGTTTTCCCACAATTTTCCGTGCGCAGTAATTCTTCCGCGGTAGAGTATGGAAGACTTCGATATCCCAGCAGAGGCGTGGAGCCCTCGTTCCCACCGCACAGTCTGCTTAAATCCGGCGATATTCCGGCCTCGTACATGCCAAACAATATCCTCATCATCCTCCGATCAAATCAGACGACCCTGTCAATACCCCTCTATAGAACCGGCAGCCTTATCCGGTCTCGATACGTCGTACCGTATCATATCCATCCACGGAATGGATTCTTCAGCGTTTGATCAACTTCCGATGCAGGTCGATCGTTCGGAAGCCCCGACGGTTATTGTCCCACGTACATCAGATACTATTCGATTATCGACTCCCCGGGGGCCGTTTCTCTGGGATAGATAGATAGAAGGTCGAAGGTACACCCTAACAGCCCAGCCCGGTTTTTCCTTCGAATAGTTGCAGGAACGCTCTTACTTATTTAACGCGCATTTACTTAGTGCCCTCTCGAAGGGAGAGAGGGTCAGGATCCGAACCATCTCACTCTCTCGCTATTCCAAGTTTTACGATTCCGCTTAGAACACGTTCAAACCTAGCCCAGACCTATCTTCGGAGCAACGGCATGCTTCCTTCCAAGCTGTCCCTCCGAAGATTAAATGGGTCAGTCGATTATGTGGGTCGATGAGCCTGCGTTTTATGGCAACCAGCTCCGCGGGCCGTCTTAATTGACTTTTTCGACGGAGTTGACCGACAGAGCTGTCTATGGACTGCAGACTTCCTTAAAGGTCGAGCCTTCAATTGGGTGAACCAATGCTTCAGAATTATACCGCAGCTCCTTTGAGTTCTGGACAAAGGCATTTTAGCTTTGTAATGTGCGATTGAGGAGTAATTAAAGAGCTGGTTGTTGGAGTTCTTTGCGTGAGGATTTTCCGTGATTTTCTTCGAATGAGGAGTCTTTGAGAGGTGTTCATAGATAGAATAAAACGAATTTGCATAAAGATGTCCGCAGTGTAACAATCCATCTAAAATATGTGTTGGTTTTTTTCTTTGATTTTATGACGGACTGTTTCTATCAGAGTTGGGCATTAATCGATTAAAATTTTAATCTTGATTGATTAATGTGTACGATTAAAAAGAGAAATTGTCGAAAAATCGGCGATTGACTCGATCGATTGATGAAGTTAATCGTCAATCGTTGATTAAATGAAGAAATCGTCGAAAAATCGGCGATTGATTCAATCGATTGATTTAATCGTCGATCGCCGTAACTTTCCAGGAATAATAACTTCAAACATAAAAGCGCGTAAACAGAGTTTGTATTATAGACCAAATGACAATACACCTAAACTCAGTTTACATTTTTTTCAGTATCCATACAGTTTTGAGCAGTTAATCATTAATCAATTATCCGATTGACGATTAATAAGTATTTAATCGTTAACCTTAATTTAAACTAGGAGATTAATTGTTTTAATTGCGATTATAACGATTGAAGTAGAAATTTAGTCGTCAATCGTTGATTAATTTTTTGCCCAACTCTGATTTGAGATGATAATATATGTATATCAAAGTGAAATAAGCGACATATTATTTGCGTGTGTTTATTTCTCAAAAGCCCTAACCCAATAATATGAACTTGGTCCACAGACTTTAGGACAAATAGATGGCAAGCGGTTCAACAAACAAAGTCTCGCGTCGAATGAAATATAAACTCGATCTCACGACATCCGTTCGGCCGTAAACGACATCATAAAACGTCCGGTGTAACGTTTGTCGTCGCAGCTAATGAAGGAGCACGCTCGCGCACGTGGTGGACTTCTCCGCGGCGATAATTAATGGACACCGCAATTACACGTCCGGGGACCGGTCCGGTTATCAGGTTTTCTTCCTGATGCGATAAAATATTCGCCGGCGAAACAAAATCGGCCAGGCGCACGCACGGTAGGGTTTTTTTCCCGTATAAATTCTGCTCGCTGGCGCGTGAAGGAAACGAATGCGGCGAAACGTTAATTGCTTTTATCTGGAAATCGATATACACGCTCGGGTTCGCTAGTTTCAACGGGACCCCTTGATACTACCGTCCTCGACAGGTGAAGGGTGCAACGGCGAAAAAAATCGGAGGAGTGGGGAACAGGCGAAACATTTTGAAAATCAACGAACCCCTCGTACCCGAAGCTAATATGGAATTGATAAGCGCGCATCGATTTGCGTTAAGTACACTTTTGATGCGCCGATACGCTGCAATAAAATATTTAAACTGGCCCCTGATAAATGTCGAACGTTGATTGGATTTTAATTACACTTCTGCGCGCAATTCACGTGCAACGCTGGATATATTGAGCACTGGACGCGCGTGCACTTTTGCCGCCCGCTTACACCCGGAAAAATAGACATTCCACAATGCTAAAAGCATGTCGAACGAGGATTTCGAGGGTGCAGACACATACCATACATGCGTTCGCTGGAAATGTTTCTGGTTGTATCAATTTTTTATGAAATCACTATTCCATATTCTCATTAAGGTAAAGGTAAATAGTAGTAGTTGACCAGAGTTAAGAGAAGTTTTCCACGCGAACAATAGTAACCACTTGCTCTGTCATCAAATAGCGAGAGTCGATGCCTGAAGACACTCTCTTTAAGTCTTCTAGATTATGTACCAAGGCCACTTTCTAAAAAAAGTTTACTTATACAAATTTAAGAAACATATTTGAAAATTCAGTAATTGCTTCAGAAGTTGACCACTCTTGAAAATGAAAAATCTAGTAATTGACCTTCTGTTTCCGTTAGTAGTTGACCACTTATATGCTAGAAAGAGGGTTAAAGCAATAATGTTGGGAATTGTTTTACTATCATTTAGTTTCAACAATTACCAGCACAAATTACGATTAAAGAATAAAATAAGAAATAAAACAAATCAATTCCATAAAAAGTTAAGTAATCTCGATAAGTAATGAAGTAATTTCTGTGAAATAAATAATTAAATAAATGCATTTTCATTTTCCGTTGGTATTTATAATGTCACGCACATGGCTGTTTTAAAAAAGTGGACACTTTTTTGTCCTTTTTTGACAATACTTGACCGTGAATGCAATCAATAGTTGACCATGTGGTTATCCTCTAAAATACAGCATGCTACAAAAAATTTAGAATTATATTTTGTACTCCTAACAATCTCGTAGATGTAAAATGGATACATTGTAGATCGTAAACAAATTTAAATGAGCCACGTCAGTAATTGATCACGCCCGTCAACTTCTGAAAATTGTTCAAAAACAATATTCAGTATTTGACCACCTAATATACTATTGTTTTTCAAGCTAGAATAACAAAAACAATGCATTTAACACTTATAAACCTCTGTGAGAATTTAAAAAGCAAATAATTCAGTCGCGAAAAGTTTACAACGCGTTAAGGAAATAGAAATATATCGGCATATTACTAGAACCTTAATGAATTCAGACGCCTGTTATTACAATGGATAATGCACTTCGCATGTAATTGTTTTGAAATTTAACCAACAGACGGCAAGGCATCCGAGATTCACTTTCATAAAAAATCCACAGCTTAAAAAAATCTTGTTTTTTATGTTTTTCTATACGATGGTCAGTTACTGGTACCTTTACCTTACTATTTCTACTGAACAATGTCGACTATTTTTCATATGATAGTTTACAAGCGCAGAAGACAGCGGGGTCGATGCTCTTTGCAACCCATTTTGTCCCATCTCGATATCTCAGTTCGTTTTCGAGATACAAGCGTTTAAAATTTGAGCGTAGAGGAATGGGTGGGGGTAGGGTGGTCGGGGCTCCATGCGTAAATACTACATAATAGTAAATAATAAAACTGATCTACCGCAACTGTCGTCTCATACGGTAGGTCAGTAACTGGTGCACGAAACAGAGAGGTCTGACTGCGCGAAGGAGACAAAGATAGTGAAATATTAAAAATTACCTTTGTCTTTACACGACGATATTTCGGGAACCAAGCGTCGTATCGTGATGCAACAAGAACCAGTTTAATGCGCAGGCTACGCGCTCTCCGACGAACCAAGTCTTCTTGAACTGCAGCAAATAGTTTCGAATTTACAACAATTTAAATATTAACTAATTTCAATACGATTTCCCTGTGAGTTTCATGCGTTCGTCCACACTCTGTACATCGCTAACGGGAGCAATAGCATGAATGTTTTTACTGTGTCGACACCCGCTTGTGCATTCTAAAAAAACTTTTTATTTTCGAACTAGCATGCGCGTGTTTATTTATGGACAAACCAATGAATATAAATTTCGTGTTCATCACGCAAATGTTTGCAGTCTACCGTTGTTTTCATACTAAACACGGGTTTTCCAAACGCCTGAGAGTTCTGAAAACTGTTCGATTGATTCCGTGAAAGAATCATTGTTTCTCTGGGTCAAAGAGGACCCTCCTATAGCATTGGCAGGCGATCAAAGGCGACTTTCTCCGGTAATTCGCGTTCGTGATTAATTTGAGCTCTCGCATTAAATTGATCGGTCCGTCAATAATGCTACCACGGCGAACGGTTGATGCGTTCAATATTCATCGGTACTCGCACGCGCGCTTATGGTCGATTGTTATTTTCATTGTTTTGCCAAATATTTATCGACCGGTCCAGGTGCAATATATTTACCGACTGTCAAATGAGAGAGCAATCAATGTTCTGTTTAATCAGCGCGCGTGCGATCGAATATACACTTTGGATCGACTTGATATACCGAAATTCGTTAATATTTCCCGTTCGTTTGCTCGCCACGAAATAAAAGTAATTGATCGGCCATCTGACTAGTGCACGATCGTGTCTCGATTACTCGAATCGATCATGGATAAACGTGTAAACCAGCATTTTCCGTACTCAATTTCTATCAAATTTATGCGCATTATAAATACCGTTTCTCTATCTTTCTCGTCGCACGGACAGAAACTAATTTATCTTATTTTTCTGTTTCAGGTAAGCTCCACAATCTTGACACGCGCAACTCTCTGTGATCGTGAGTAGAGAGCAAATAAGTTATTTACAACGTTCAACGAGAGTTCGGAAAGTATTATGTGTGTATCTAGCGGAAAATTCTTGTATATTTGCTCGAGCGTAATAATACAGTAATTAAGCAACTTAAGCAAGTTAAATACGCTGCAGTTAAATATAACCAACTTCTCCTGTTTATTCGCAAATACCGAGCGCATCGTTCCGCGATATTCTCTCGCTCGTCGCATTTCCTATGGCATTTCGTAAAACGATCAGCTCCGAAACATTAGCTGCCGCGCGATCCAAAATTCCTGTAATAGAGCCAAGCTGCCACAAATTTTAATCACAGAAATTTTATTGGAATTTCAAACTGTTTCGCACGGGTTTTAGAAAAATTTCCCCATAGGACGTTTCCTCGGTTTCGGGATTCCCGGCGCTCTTCGAAACAGATGCATTAGCCCGTGTCGGCCCGTTCGTCGCGCGAACGGAAAAATTGAAAACGAACGGGACAGAGAAGAAAACGCGGGACTCGCAGCCTCATAACGTGCAGGACGTGCGGGGGTGGTCGTGTGTGCGAGTGCATTGTGCATACTGCCGCATACTCGCTCTAATAATCAGGTATCAGCCCGTGACTCGTACAATTACTGACAGCGTCGTAGCGAGAGAGAGAGAAAACGGAGCGGCCGGCGCCATTCTATGCTCGCGCGCGCGTCAGTTTTGTTCGCGCGAAATTGGATTTGTCTGGAATGCAAATAGAGAACCGGACCAGAGAGTTCGACGTTCATCCCCGGGAGCGCCGCGCCGGAACTATGGAAAAGTCTCCGGAGAAACCAGCCCCTATTAATTCCTTTTCCCTAACCTCAATTTTTTCGTTCCTTTGTCGTCGAGCCCGCCCGCCGCGCTGTTTCGATTCGACGAAGCCTTGAACCCCGTTGTTTACTGCTCCTCGCTGTTTGCTCACGAGATTTTCCTCGGCCAGACCTGCCCACTATTGAATTTCATAATTCCGCGATGGAATTTAGGAGAAACGCAGAAATAAAAATGATTCCATATTCGGTAAAAGGGGTGAGTAAATATTCCCGAAAATGCACGGTGAAAAAATTTCTGAAAACATTCGGTCCAGAAAAATCGCTGTGGACGAGCTAATAAAAGCGTATACTGAATATTTATCAGCAATAAGGAGCAGTAACAAGCGCCCGGGAAAACGTGGCGCGAACGAAAAAGACCAGAATTTCTGCCAAAAAAACACATCTCGTGTATTTCGATCACTCTGCCCAGCAATATTGGGCCGGCTAAAAAATTCGAACGGTCAAACTTCGATAACGAGGCGAGGCCGTGGAGGTGCCGATCACGGTTTCATTGACGAATACACGTTCCTCGTCGATTTCGATGGAACGTCGCTGGCCGAACGCCAAGAACACTTAATTATCAATTAATCGGACCACGACAACGCGGCCTCTCCGAGGCTGGTTCAAAATTCGTTCTTGCCGCACGTATCGATTCCCCGCGGGAAATATCGGAAATCACGGAAAGCCGGATTCCTCGGTTTTCTGGCCGAACGCTGCCATACCGCCGAGACAGGGACGCCCGCGAATGCTGCTTATAAATCGAACGAAATCCGATTAGGCTTTCCAGGGAATGCTGCTTCTCCTTGGAATCTCCGACGTCGCGTCGCGTACGCTGTCGTTTTCGCTTTTTTGCTCGCCTTTGATCTCCGTGTTCGCGATTCGCGTTGGCGTCTCTCCGCAAAACAACTCCATTCGCGATCCTGTACTCCTACGGTTTCCGAAGTTAATCTTTGAAAATCATGCTTCGAACTTTTTATACGGGGTAGATCCGTGTGAGATTTCTAGGGGTATCTTGCCCGCTTTTGTCGGTTACTGGAGTTCCTGAAGGGGTCCGAATAAATTTCGTCGTCGTATGCTCTCGACGGATCCTCGGCCGGAAGTGCCCGCCTCATTAACCCGGAAGCGCGATCCGGTGGCCGAGGGGGCCCGATAACAACGAATGCGAGCGTGGCGCTGCTCGTTCGTGGCTGAAAATCCTCCACGGGGCCACACTCCGTGCTTAACACGCTAATTTCCGGAAGTGGGTCATGCTAGAGAAGAAGGCGGCAAGGTAAAGAAGAAGGTCGAGAGCCGAATCGCGTCGGAGAAAATGCATAGAGATGCATCGCCTTTGTCCGTTGTCTCGGGGGACCTCGCTGCGCGGATTTCCGTAATTACCGGTGGAAAGTCGAAAACAATCGAGGTCGACGATTCGTTCTGGGGTCAAGTTGGGTCCCGCTGCGAACGGTACAACCATAAACCGTGGTATCGCGTGACCGCGATGATCGATGTCCCCCAGCGACTTAAATAATTCAACGATCTTGATCTATAGCCTGGAACGTATATGTCACTCTTCCAACATCGCCGTTTCATTGTCGTGGATACCTGGACAGGTGTGCACGGTGTTCTTCTGTCTTCTGTCCCCGCAACAGATTAGATACTTTGCGAGCAGAATTTCCTTTCGAAGACACTGTCTTCGTAGTTGCGAACGTTTGAACGATTATGTTTGCACCGGGCACGTGATTCGCACTGGCTATAGAACGACCGATGACCGGAATCTTTTGTTTGACCCGGTCTAGATCTTAATCAGTAGGTCAGACAAATTACAGCTACTCGTTTTAATAACAAGTAGACTGTTGGATTTTTATGTAGAATCGACATTTCGAAAGAACAGAACGAATAAAACAAGTTCAGGGTGTATAAAAAGTAGTGGTCATCCGTCCTAGGGGTGCAACAACACTTCTGGATCGGTGGAAACTTTCCGCAAAATTGTTTATAACAAAGTAACTTACTGTTAAAGTTTTTTTTTACATCAACGCCTTCTACTCATCGAGAAGAGAGAAAGCTTGAAAGGAGCCATATGTCGCAAACAAATAGTTATTGAGATATAAGCTGTTAAAGTTTTTTAAAATTTGATTGTGTGGAATTATACGTATAAACAAAAGCCTACTACTACAGTCCACACGTCCGTATCGATGAGACAGAACATGATCGTGTGCGTGCCTCGAGGCAAACGAAATTTAAAGGGACATTCGTCGCTAGGCCTGTACCATGTCACTGTCTCCCTGCCCATTCATATCATCAATTTGAAGTTGAGAATTTGAAGTTAAGAATGCTCCAATCGTACATTATTAAATACTAACGTAAAGTTTACTTACAAAGTTTTCAGGGTCTTCTATTCCTTTGGCGGATCCACAGCGCACTACCATTTACGCGGACTTGCCTGTCTTCCTGGTTCAATGTGGCCACCACCAGTGTCCAAACACACTTGTAATCCTTCTTTAAAGTTCCTCCACACTTTCACACAATTACTAAACAGTACGTAGCACACTTTTCGAATTCGTAATGTAGGGAACTAGAAGAAACTACTCCGACGCGGAACGAGTTCAGTGCTCTCCGCGAAACTGTGCTCTCCCAGCAAACAACGGATTCGGTCAAGGCAGATCGTTTGGAATAATATAGGGGAAGTTCATAACAATTGTTCATAATTGACGAGAGAAATTTACTTCGGTTACTTATTTAATTATTGAGTTGTCTACTCTTTTTCGGATGGAGCAAGCCTGCGAAATTCATTGAGAAGGTTTCGTACAACAAGACGAATCAACAGACCATAAGAACAACACAAAATCTGTTTGTTGACTGTCTTTGTACACTGACGACTCTGTTCCACTCGTACATGGATGTAGAACTGTCTTATGAATAAACAATTTATGAAATAATTCATTGTCTACCATTTGAAAGTTGTACTATTTAATAATAACTATTATAAATTTCCTTCATCAATAACTGTTATGAGCGATCGAAATAAATTTCTTGTATCGATAACTGTTATGAACGATCGAAATAAATTTCTCTCATCGATACTTGTTATTCCATGACGTTTTTTCATTTTGGTTATAACAATTAGGGTCCCTGCTTTACGTTAGTATTTAATAATGTAACTTGAAATTCTCAACTTCAAATTGACGATCTGAATGGGCGTGGAGACGATGACTTGGTACGGGTCTAGCGACGAATGTCGCTTCAAATTTCGTTTGCTTGAGGCGCGCACACGATCATGTTCTGCATCATCGACACGGACGTGTGGACTGTAGTAGTAGGTATTTGTCTATACGTATAGTTCCACACAATCAGACTTTGAAAAACTTTAACAGCTTATATCTCAATAACTATTTGTTCGCGATATATGGCTCCTTCCAAGCTTTTTCTCTTCTCGATGAGTAGAAGGCGTTGATGTAAAAAAAAACTTTAACAACAATTTTCTCTGTTATAAACAATTTTGACAGAGGTGTAGATTCACCCCTAGGACGGATGACCATTACTTTTTTTACACCCTGTACATGTAGCGAGCGCGGCGATCAAACAAGGTGAACAGGGTACCGGAACAAATCGCTTCTCTAACGAACAAATCAGCTAAAACAACGTATAATTAATCTACATTAAGACCGGCAGCTCCACATGCCGCGCGGTCTCACGCAGATCCCGGCGCGAGAGCATATTTGCAGGAGCACATCAGCGGACGTCGCGTTAATCAGTCGGCGAGGACATAAATCGCATGGAATCAGTCGGACACCGCATTAGACCAGTTCCGTTCATAGGTAAATGCATCGATCACGCGGGACCATATTAGTCGTCGAAACGAAGACATCAGTTATCTCGGTGATTAATCAGCCCCGCTAATCACTCTCCGCGGAACGGCACGTAGAAGCAAAGAATACTGAAACGAGCGAGAGAGAAAGAGTATTTTATCTCGTACGAATAAAGGACAAACGTATTAGGAGTCCATTTAATTCTTATCTTGCGACTACCTGCGAAGTAGAGCCGTGCGCTTGTCCGCGAGGTCGACTGGTGACATTCATGTCTGGTTCGAACTTTTGAATACGAGTCAGTTCGAACTCGTAATGTTTAAGTTTGGCCCGAGATTCTCATGACGAGTCAGACCCGTCATAGCACGGCAAGGGGTTAATGGAAAAAATGAGGAACGTGTGCCGCAACGGGACGTTCCAGCAAAGAGAGCTACGTGAAAGAGAAAGGCTGGACGCAGAGGGGGGGGGGGAACGGCGAGTAAAAATTGGCGCGCGTGTTCACGTGTTTCGCGGGGGCCACCCGTGTCGCGACACGGCGCGATAATTATCTGGGATTAGTAACAATATCCTTAAAGCCGTCCATTAGAACCCGGGATACGGGTTCTGCCCCCCCCCCCTCCCTGGGGGTCGGCATCAGATTAAAGTTAACAATAATTCTCTAGCACGCGGGCCTCGGCCTCGTAAACCGTGCAACGGAACATTTAAATTTTTTATTGCGATTTTCTGCCGAGCGGAGTTACACCGCGTCCAGATGCCGGCCGCCATAAATCACGGCTTGATTTCACCGACGACGCGACGCAGTTCGGGACGAATGTGCATAAAATGGCCCCTCTCTACTTTCGCGAACCGTCGCGTCGCCCGATGATAATATCAGGACACGCCGGGGACATTAATTCCCATTGTACCGCATTATAAGGATCATAAAGCGTGGACGCCCAGCGCAGCGATCTGATCGCGAATCTGTAACGGCCAGATCGCCCTGTCGATTATTGGCCGAAATGGCAACGTTCCCATGGCTCCTTTCTCAATGGCCCTCAGTAGCCTGGCCGATGACAATGGTCGCTGGATGATCGAAGATGCGCCTGTCACATCCTGCGCAAAATCAATTGGGACGAAAATGCACATACCAGGTGTACAAGTATGAGATGCGGATTTTTCTCGAAAAAAAGCACGTTAAATTCGGAAGAATGATAAAAAGTGGCTCAAAGTATGCTCCGTCTTTCTCCAACAATGCTTGCAATTCTGCATTTTCGTATCGTTTTGGCGATTTTCCGTGATCCTTGTCCACAACATCACCACTTTTGAAACGCCGAAATCATCGTTCACACGTTTCTTGCGAAGGAGCATATTCGCTATAAGCTTCTCGAAGCAATCGGTACGATTCGGCAGCAGTTTTCTTAGAATGGAAACAAATAATTAATGCTGTCCGCGAATGCTCTTTATTTGGCACAAATTTCGACATATTGAACACAGCAAAATAATACTATGCAAACGCTTTTTCTATTTCTCACTTATGCGCGTTCGACACCTGTAGATGACGCAACAATATGCCACATATGTCAAATCATTATACTACACACTACATTGGTGCGCCATCTGTTTTTCAAATTCGCATTTCATACTTGAACTCCTGGTATGTATCTACTTTTGTTTGGACGTTTCGATTTAGTGCTTTCACAATGCAAATGTATTGTTCTCGTTTCAATGAACACAGTGTACACACGTGTCGTTAGATCTGGACGATCTTAATGAACAATCCAGTAAGATAAACATCCAATTGTAACACGTCATAGGACAACAAGCCCGCCTGGTGAATGTTGATGTTGGTGTCATTGTACCCCGTAAAAGGATTTTAATTTCGGCCTCCGTGGAGAGTCATGGTGTCCCCGTTCCGTCGAATCGTGATAGTCATCTGACGAGAAAAATACGAGCGAGCACAATGGCGAAGAACGTAATCTTCTTGAGCGCATCGCGTATCAGCTTACATTCAAAAGACGGGACTTAATTAGATCCATCGGGACGATAGTGGCGCTGTCTGCCTGACGAAAATAAAGCCCGGTTCGCACGTGGCGACGCGGCGGAGCTCGCCTCTGCTTGATTAAGTCGTTCTCAGACCGGCTGAATGTCACTGACTCACTTGTCTACGTCTACCTGCGTGTGATCTACGCTGCATCGGCACAGTTAAAGGATCTCTGAATTGCGAAGGAAAAAAACTATACGCGTGGAAAACCACGCGCGGCAGAAGTGAAACTTCTTGCAGTGTAGTAATGTTTAGAAGTAACTATTACTACTAATACAAAAAAAAATAATGAAGCTACAACAAGATCAGGAACAACTAATACAAGAAAAGTCATAGAACAATTTTAATTTCAAAAATAATGAACGATCAAAATTTGCGACGCAAAGAAGGAGAGCGTATGGGAAAGAAAGAGACAAAGTTCATAGCATTTCCCATAAACTCTCCTTCTTTGCGTCGCAAATTTTGATCGTTCATTATTTTTGAAATGAAAATTTTTCTATGATTTTTTTTGTATAAGTTGTTCCTGATCTTGTTGTAGCTTCATTATTTTCTTTTGTATTAGTAGTTCCCGATCTTGTCGCTTCATTAGGATTACTTACCATTTCCAATCTTAATTTACTTCTAAACATTACTACACTGCAAGGAGATTCGTTTTTTTATACATAAGAATATTAATCTCCTGGGTTATAAAATAGTAGTGTCAAGTATAGGTACTTACAAATTTTTCAGAATCTTTCGTACCTCCGTCGAATCAACAGGACACTGCCATTTGCGCGAATAAGTTTGAAGCACAACACAACACATTATCCAAAACTGTGACAACGAACGGGAAGAAGTTGCTCCGACCACGGTCAAAATAGTACTGCGGTTGTCACCTCGGTTTTTCGTGAATGGTTAAGGGTGGCAAAGTGGGGAAATTGTCAAAGAAATTCCTTGTGACATTGTCTACGGTCATGAATGACGTCATTTATAAGTAAGGGTAGTCCGCTCGTCGATTCGATGGGTCCGTCGCACGTGTTGTCGCACGTTTCTTAATTTTTTTTTTCTTAAAAAATCAACTGCTGCGACCCAAACATAGAGATTAGTTCTCTGCTCGCCGCGAGATGAGATAGCTGCCAGCGACATGAAAGCGCGAACGCGCTGGCTTTCAATTATGAGCGATCGAAATAAATTTCCCTCATTAATAACTGTTATGAGCGATCGAAATAAATTTCTCTCATCGATAATTCTTATGAGTGATCGAAATAAATTTCTCTCAACGATAACTGTAATAAGCGATCGAAATATATTTCTCCCATTGTTAATTGTTACTTGTAACCAAAAATTTTGTTCTTCGATGTTTTTTCTTTATATTTTGTGTAGATTATCTTAAACATGAATAATAATCAACATTTTATTAATGATTTTTATCGTGAAAAATTTTAGAATAACTGTTATTTTTGGTCCCTGTATAGGACAGCTGCCAGCGATATTCCCCCACTTTTTTGACCTTTGACCGTTCGCTTTTTCATGTCGCGAATTCCGTGACGCGAATTAGGCTTACACTCTGCCAAAAGAAGTTTCACTTCAAAAATACTATCATTTCGAAATATACAATACAAGCCTCACTGGCGAGAATTGATAAAATCTGCGAAGCCTCTCTAATCGATCCTAGATACTATGATCGCATATCGTAAAACGCGCTGCACGATTAAGCCACGTTCACACGTACTATTCCAGGCAACGAAAAAAACATGTTACGTGTCGAGGAACAATTAAACTCATCGAGCACGCCAACAGCTATGACTGCTCTCGTGTTACACAGCTCACGGTTTGCCGAATCGATCGAGTTATCATCTGCCATCGAGAAAACTATGGTTGGCATAGTCGATCCTGTTCAAGTTTTTTCGAAAGACACGTAGCGATCAACGGAAGTTATTTATGTTGATCATGCATTCTACCGAAGACATTTTCTCCTTTTCTCTTCGTCCTTTAATGTTTGCTTTTTATAATTATTATCTTATATTTCTGGTATATCTGTTTAGTTTTTATCTTGTTTATTTCGTACTTGGTGCTCGCGACAGAAATGGCCGCCAGCGTAATATCGCCATACGAGACAGCAGAGCGGCAAGTCTAAATTTCGCCGCGAATAAAGTGTAACATCTGCTGCTCGGTTGCATTATGCAAATTATTGGTTTCGTATCTCATCTAGTTAAAATGAATATATAACGAAATTCCGAAAAATAACCTTTTTAATCAAGCCTAACCGCCGGAGATAGCTTTTGCGTGTACATAATTGCATTTCCTGGGAATGAGAAAAACCGAACGAGGGTCAATGTCGAGCGACGGTGAAGTTGCTTCGGTTACGTCTCCGGGCTCTCGTAATCGATCAAAAAATTCCCGATGCGGGCTTTCGGGGATATTAATTTATCGCGGGCGGTGCACTTCACGGGATTAGAAGCTCGGCAGGCGTATCGTGCCACTCGGGCCCGTTTAATTTCGTTCCGGGCCGGGTCATTAAGACTGTCTTCTTTCGCCGTAGCTACGCAAATTACGACCCCGGAAGCACACCGTGGCTCCACTATAAAAAGACGAGCACCGGCCAAGAGGGAGTAGGAAGGAGGTGGCCACGCATTAATGGCGTTTATGGATAGTCCGACGGAATAGCTGGTATTTAATTAACGAGCGAACTTTTACGCGGGAATTATATCTCTTCGTTAACCGCGCCGCTCCTCCAGATAGCGGTTCTCTCGTAAATAGAGATTCGTGAAAGCGATATTCGATACTTAACGACCGCGATGGTAAGGAGTATCGATATTACGGGCCACCGTAAAATTTCATTTAGAATTTTTGCTACAGCCTCGCCTCGGTTCCCTAATGCATCCTTCACGATGCATCCGGCGCGGTACGGCGCGGCGCAACCCTGGAGATGCAATCGTCGGGCGCAAAATGCGTTTAACCGATATCACGGAAATTTATTTATCCAACGAGATAAACCGGTTAGACGCGAAACACAGTGATCAAAAATAACGGAGTATATAAGAGGATAGAATTTGGTGTTTGGTAGGTCCTGTTTTATATTTTGAAGAATGAACAATTCTAACGATAATCATTAAATCCTAACAAAAATCAGTATTACAGTCTTAAAACATGTAACATGCAGTAGAATCGCAATTACATACTTACTTTCGCATAATGGAGGCTGGATTCGTAACTCGTTTCGTAAATTACTTAATTCGTCAAAGTTTCCGCAGCTGAAATGTTAACTGTCCCGTTTATATGCCACATACAGTTCGTTCGAATTGTAGAGCGATTCTCTAATGCACCTTACGCGATTCTTCGTATTATCGTTGTTTTTCGAAGTTGCTCGTGTAGTAATAGGCGCGAAACGGGCTTAATAGACTCGGTGGGAACGAACCTCCGCGCCTTACGATGCAACGATTACTCCATTACGTTCGCATTATCCGACACAATGGTGGCTTCGTTCCGAGTAGAACTGCCTGAAAACGCGTAACAACTTTTCCCGGCGGAACGGGCCCGATTCGCATCCAAGTTCGCGCCGATTCTGTCACGCGATGGCAATTTACTTCTTGAAGCGCCGCGCCGGGCGAATTTTCTCGTCGATGCTGCTTGCGACAATTATCCCATTTAGCAAATCTGTAGAATTATTCGATACGTTCATTTAGCTGCGAGAAATATTTGTTCATGGTTTAGCTTAAACAAGTGGAAAGCTGTTAGTGCAGTTTCAAATTGTACACTTATGTACACAGGGTGTGGCCGGTGGTACAACCGAGCACAGAGAGTGATACTACATGTAAAAATAAGTCGAGATAAAGGAACAACATTTTTTCGTTTGACGCATCGTTTTCGAGAAAATCGAGTTTTAGGATGTTCTGGAGGCAATATAAAAACGCGACAACATTTTTGAAAATTTGACAAGATATAATTCTTACTAAATTAGTGCAATTACCAAAGTTTGGATTCGATTCACTGCACCGTTTAAGAATTATAGCAACTTGAAGTTTTCGCATTTTAACACGTCTTCTTATGGAGAATTCATAAAATTCCACTCCGAACCCTATTTAAACCTCGAAAAAACGCAACTGGAAACTCCAGTTTTCTTTATATGTAGTAAAAATTATGTAATTAATTATGTTCAAAATTTATTAGGATTCACTGAACAGTTACAGAGCAAAAACATTATAAACTGTTACAAAACGTCAAATTTATCGTATTGTCTCTCACTAGCATGGAAGCGTGAGAAGTGTAGACCACTGAATATAGCTGCAGAGGGTACAGTAATCGCAAAAGTTTAATGCAAAATATACTCATGAATGGCTTTCATTGCCAATATATTGATGGATTTCGAATTTCTTGTACTTTTGTCTCCCATTGTACCTCCAGAACATCCTTAAAGTTCCGCCAGGTTCGCGTGCTTTAGTTTAGTATATTCACAAAGTAGAATTGGTTGATCATGGTCAGACGCGTCGGACGATTCCTATGCAATAGCACGTTATTCTATTTTTTTCGACTTATTTTTAGCATCACCCCCTGCTCGGTTGTACCACCCCCGTTCGGCCACACCCTGTATACAACGTTTCCCAGACCATACGGCGCAGAATTGGGAAAAGTTCCTCCTTCTGCTACCCTAACCGGTCAGAAATCATTGCGACGTCGTGCGGCAGCCCCCAGCGCCATCCCTCGATCAAAAATCCCGGCGCATAAATCACGCGGTAATTTAATCGAATCGGCTCTTTAGCCGGCCGATACTCGAATTATGGTTAGCCAGAAAGAACGCTTTCGCCGATCGAAAGCAAAAGAGTTGCGGGGGTGGATGGCAACGTTGGTACGGATCAACGGGGGTGGAGAAAGGAGTGATTTATTCGTCGCGAGCGGGCCCGGCGAGCGGAAGTGGCGCGGGATTTATGGGCGGGCCACTTCCGTCTAGATTTTATCGTTTATCAATAACGTCCGAATAAAAGTAATACGGCTACGGTGGTGGAAAAGCGGGGTCGGATGGGACAGGGGGCGCAGAGGGAGAGAGAGAGAAAGAACCTAGGTCCGCGGCCACGACAAATGGATATTTCGTGAAGTGTGTTACGGAGTCGCCGAGGAAATAAATGCGACCGATCCCGTCTCGGTCGCTACCGAATGCTTCATGTAAGTATAAAAAGAAGCCCTTTGTATCGTTCCCAGACGCCGCCGCCGCGCCGCAGTGCATCGATTCCTTCGAGTCCGTTACAGCGGAGACGTAGCCGCGCGAGAACCGATTCCAAGTCTTATTATCGGATATTGTTATTCGGCTGCGATATTATTCCTTTGTTGGCCCTCGAGTCCCGATATTTATCGTTGATTTAAGCGACTCCTAGCTCCCGCGGGACGACCACGTTGCGATTCGCGCAGACACTTTATAGGATAGCGCCCGGCGACCGTCGTCTATGGGACGATACTACCCTTTATGCTGAACGGTGGTGCGAGGGAAAGCTGAAATTTTCTGCTCGAAGATTCTACCCCATCGACGAGCGACGACGTTCTTTTGTTTTCGATTTAATCGACTGCGTCGTGTCTTTAACTCTCTCACTTGTATCCAGCGTTAGCTGATCAATTCCTCCTCCCCTGTCCCGGAATAGCCTCTTAAACCGCAGCAAAGACGAAGCATTCAAAGCCGGAGTCTTCGCAGAGCCGGGCAGGGCCACTTCATAAGAAAAATCGGAGACGGTTCGTAGACGGAAGCAGCGCGGAATGTAAAACGGTTCCCATTGGCTGCACCCTCTTTCTCCGTAGTATCGCGTCGCGACGCACGTTCCCCGCTGCAGAATGCCGCCGCGCTGAATTACTTATGGCGTTCCACATTCTCAAACCCGTAAGTACATAGCCGTATTTCGAATGGAAATGTAACTACACGCATGCCCGGCGTGCTTTCGTTCTCTCTACTACGCGTCTCCGGACTGCTGCCTCTGTCGCTCTCGTCTTCTTCCTGCTGCTTCCTTCGTAACCAACGTTTCTTTCCTCGCCCATCCTCCGCTTCCTGATCAATTTTTTTTCTCCTTCTCCGCGGCCTCTTCCCTTTCATCTTGAACCGACTCGCGCCTCCGCGCCGAACCAGCCGAATGCAAATCGTATTTTGTCGTAAAACGTGTCGCGGAAGCGGGTGTGGGACGAATGCATGGGGATGTGGGGAAAACAGGGCGCGTTCGCGATCCGCGAAGAAATTCCCCCGCCAACGTGTTATTGGCCTGTCAAAATTCATAAGGTGTCCTTGCACTCTGAATAAGCCGGAGATAGCGAGGCGTGAGGATCTTGTCAACGCGAGCATCGAAAGATTGGTTGCTTTAATCTCTCCAGCGAGGAATTGTTTCAGTCCAGTGGATTTGAAGGAAACAAATTTTCAACGTATAATCTGCTTCCGTAGAATGCACCATAATTTGCACAGCTCTCACTATAATTCTTCATGAAGCATAAATAAATATTTATGATCTGATCCACTCCATATTTAATCTTACAACGAGGGAGAAGGCTACTAATCGGAGAGATGGTCTTCCTCTCTCCCTGTAATCATACTTTCACTGGAATAGTGCATCAATATGGAGCAACTATAGACTGCATACCTTTCCCTCCACTTGTGCATAAATTTTTCAAACCAATAATCAATTCCCTCCCAGGGGAAATTCATTCGCCACAAAAATCACAATGTAACCTCAAAATCAAAAAAACTTGACTGAACAGTAAATTCGGGTTCTCCTCGGACCGACATGAATTACGTAAACCAATAATCTCGTTTCGCCGAGCAATAATTAAAGGAGAAATTTGATTCAGGGAACAGGGTCAGCTCGCGTTCTCCTGGGGAAAACAGAAAATCTGGAAGCCGGGCTAGACGGAGCCATAAATCGCGAGGTAGGAGCGAACCACGATATTTGATTCTATCAATTTTTATTGGCATTAAACTTTGATACATCAATCTAGCCGGTCAATTTCGACAGCGGCTAAACCGAATAGTCGGCGAGTCTCTGTAATTTTCAGCATCGTTCGGAATTTCGAATAACCGAAATTCCGCGCGATCGAATTTTGACGTTATCGAGTCTCGACACCGCGGATTATCGACATTGGCAGATATCAAAATTCACAGATATCCAGGAGCTGCCAGCGTGGGGCCTCGTTGCCTTGCTACACTCGCGACAGTTCCTCTCTTATGCCTTACGCCCATCCTCGCTGTCAGTCTCATGCATAAATTCTCCGGCGAACCTAAACATAGAACTCAATTTGCCGGCCCGAAAATTACCCGGCAAGAATTCTATCGGCTAACTTGGTACTGCTTTAATCCTCGGGAAGATCGAAATTCGGGACACTCTGACATCGCCATGACATCGAGTGTCCTAGGCTGACTTGTCCTGAAATTGCTTCATTTATCTTAACACATTGTCGACGGGTTAGCATACTCGTGTCTTCCCCTCGAACAGTGCGAGCACATGCTCGAACACGTGTCGCTATTAATGAGCAGACTTCTGTATGGTCACAGTGTAATGTGAATCGTCGTGTTTCATTTTTTCCTGAATCCCGTCTGTTCTCCACGATGTTGCTTTACGAAAGAGTTTGTCTTTTTTGATGATGAAATAGGAAAAATCAGAACGAGGGGTTCGTTATGAACATAATGGGGCAAGCATGTTTCGATCATTAAGCGAGAAAAATAGTACCGAGTCAGGATAGAATAATAGATATTCTTTTGATGTCATCGCAATGATTATAAAATAATATTTCTGCCCTGAAAAAACAGCACGTTTCTATCTGTCAGTTCCCTCTCTCGGCGAAGCGGTCAAAAATCGCAGCAGACTGGTCACCGATCCTCCGGCTCGCTAAAAAAAGGAGTGATCTTAAACGAACGCATTTCACGATCGCGTCGTTGCACCGTGCACTCGGGGGAGGCGGACGTTTCAAACTTCGTTTAGCTTCGGCCGCGTGGAATAGTCAGTCCGAGAAGAGGCTGTCGCTCGAAAAAGAGACAGAGATAGAAATATAGGCAGACAGAGAGGGCGGGGGGACTACTAAAAAAAAGCAAAACCCACGCATCCGAGAGCCAGACCGGCTCGTCGCGACGGTTTATTTCGATTCGCCGGCTGCATTTTTACACGTTTTCAATTACCACGGTGAAATTTTTTACGCGTGCGCGGTACCAGAGGCGATACATCAAGGTGCCACGCGCACGAAATTCGAGCACGTGTGCCCCGGAATACTTGACATAAAAATTCACTGCGTTTCATGGCCGAGTCGGCCGTATTTTTCTCTCTCGACCCCTGTAGTCCCCCCCCCCACGTTTCAACCCCCTGTGCCACGGCCACCCCCGTAACTGACGTCTATCTAGCTATCAATCCGACTGGGTAACGTGTCGCCCCATAGCGAGTGAGATAGAGGAGACTGCGACAGAGAGAGAGAGAGAGAGAGAGAGAGAGAGAGAGAGAGAGAGATAGAGGGAGAGGTAGAGAGTGAGAGGGTAGAACGGATAAGCGTGAAGCTCGATGAACCATGCAGGCGTAATCTAATTAAACTACCGATGCCCATAGCCGTCGACCTAAACCCGCGTACACTGCAAGACCGTACATATCGGCCGCAATTGTCTGATTTGCATGTAAAGCAACATGCGCGACTACTCGGCGAACCCCCATGATTATTAACGCGGCGACACGAGTCTCTCGTGCACAGAGAGCTTTGATACTGGCCAGAAGCGTCGCGACGCCGGAATTTCGGCGCCGCGAAATTTCCACCCACCGGTCAGCTACGGCGCCGAGAAAGTTATGTGCCTATGGAATTTTAGGGGCTTATTGGACGGCCGAGTCCGATCGAACGCATTA
Organism: Lasioglossum malachurum; assembly: GCA_028455605.1. NCBI lineage: Eukaryota > Metazoa > Arthropoda > Insecta > Hymenoptera > Halictidae > Lasioglossum > Lasioglossum malachurum. The sequence continues at coordinate 10,294,989 of CM052317.1, read as the reverse complement.
TCGGACCCGGATAATTCAATTCCGTTGCCCGGACACCAGATTAACGGGTTTTTCGCACAATTCGTGTGACGAAGAGCTCCGACTGCAGGAAAGACGATTTTGGTTTATGCGCGTTCGTGTATATTAAATTGCGTTGACCTACCATTACTCCGCGCTGCGTGCCACTACTACGCATACAATTCAAACAATAAATCCAACAGCGATCAAATCTCAACACACCTCTGCTAAGCATTGCCACTTCTAAACCACTCCGTCAGAAGCTCGAAATAATGCAAAATTCCATCGGGGTCATCGAGTTCATCGACCTCTAGACACCGACTCTCTATCAAAAGCGTCCATCCAGCGCATTCTAGTTTTCCAGCGGCAGCGGCAACAGAAAAAAAATACCAGAAATCGAATTCGGATAAATAGCGGCTCGTTGGTTGACGCCGGTATTAAAAACGAGATCCGAAAGATGCGACAGTGGAAAGAAGAGTTCCAATCACGTTCAGAATGAACCGATGCCATATCTTGCCTACAGAATTCGAGCAGTGCCGAGACTGGAAGGTGAAATGACTGCGCTGGTTTTTTCCCGTTGTTGTCCCCTCTCTCCTGGTTCCCGGTTTGCTTCTCTGCATTTGACAAACTAATTTGTCGCGAAACAATGACTACGCGGCGTGCTTGACATCGGCGACGAGGTAAATGGAATGTGTCCAATCATCGGCGAGACAGAGTGCATCATGTCAACGCCTCATCCCTGAATACCCTCGAGCCTCGAATGCTCCACCCCCGCCCCCTTTCTCTGGTCCCCTTCTTCCTCTATTCATCCCCCTGTTCTCTCGTTCCTTGGACCCGTCCCTTATTTATCTACCCATCTGCCTATCCACCCGCTTGTCTACTCGCCGGATCTTTCCGATGATATCTACCGTACACGCGGCGAGTCAATGGCGGAGGGTTGAATCAAGATCGACGTGGGCGTTGAATAGCGATACTGATAATCAGATAAGTGGCTGCCAGCCTAACGGTGTTTGCCAGGAACGTCTGTTTATTAGCCGGCTCGGATTTCGAACCTTGGACAGGTCAGGACGGCCCTGGACCATGAGAACCTGCTCAGGTTCAAAATATATTAGGTTGTCCCAAAAGTTTCTGTCGGACTGTGTTCCTTTAATATTGCTAAATAAGTATTAGGTTGCCCGGAAAGTTGGTTTACAATTCATGCACTAAATGCAAAAATTCATGTTAGGAAGTAAAGGGTTTTTCAATAAGGACATAACAATTTTGTATTTAAATAAAACACAGAATAATTGTGATATATCGGGCTGAAATTGATTACAGCTGTAGTACACATGTTACATTTATGTATGGAGTTCAATGTCGTTCATATGACCACCAATTTGGATCCAATTTTCAATCACTCTTTCACACATATCAGCCGGAATGTGACGTCGTTGGATTGTTGGCATAAACCTTCGACTTAAGGTAACCCCGCAAGAAAACATCCAACGGCGTCAAATCGCATAAGCGCTCTGAAAGTTGCGACTACCGACTGAGAGTATTTTGTCCAAACGTTGCTCGTTCGTGAACTTCCTACCATGATAAAAATATAAGCCTTGACTGACGTTTTGATATTGACAAATCATAGAAAAGTTTTAGGTTATGTTCCGTATTATAAAACAAAATTGTTATGTCCCTATTGAAGAACCCTTTACTAAAACACATTCACGTAAAGATTATCGCATTGTTTGTATTTATTTAGCAACATTGATGCGACTATGAATTACTTGAAATGTGAATGGTGGTTGACAGAGAACTTCAACTAAAATCACTCAGACTTCTCCAATCTTTCATTACACCACAGTAAATTCCGCAAAATCGATAGTGAAAAATTTGCCGTGCGGGCTTCGCGATTGGGTCGATCATTTTCATCCGATAACGAGGTCTGCGACCGATCGGCAAAAGAAACATGGTTCCGCGAGTAGAACGGCGAAAGAAGGGAGCGGAGGAATGATAACAGGGCAGCCGGGCGGTGATAGGGAGAGTAAAGGGTGGTCTGTGTGGGTGGTAAAGAAACTGAAAGAGAACGAGATTGTTGGGGAGCGTCAAAGGACTTTGAAATTTTATTTCCGCCCGAGATAGCACCCTCGCAGCTACGGTATTTGCGTGGCGCCGTACGCCTGGGCCAGAGTGCCGTAATTACCCACAATCAGTCACAGGATTACGTGGACCCTGCAGCACTACCTATCTCCCCCCGTTTCTTTTTTCCGCGTCTGCTATAAGCGGAACACACTTCGCTGCTTTCCTATCTGCCTGACCCCCTCCAACCCTCAAAGAAGCGGCCTCCATTTTGGTTCGCTGTAATGTCACGTTCGGTCGAGGCAAACCTTTCATCGGGGACTTAAGATATTAATCCCTTTAGCTGCCTACCGATTTGCCGATGACGGAGAGAAACCTCTTCTAGAATGGAGAATTGCTCCAATTGCCTTCTGCTACGAAAGGGCTAGGTCCCTTGGATCTAACATGAACGAGAATCTGCAAAGTGTCCGAGTGGCGCGGCAGATTTATTCAGCTCCAGTGTATTATTTGATTCCAGAAAGAGGAAGAAGCTCTAAGAGAGTGCTTCCGTTTCGCTCGACTGAAGTTCTCGTAATCCCCTAACGGCGAGAACAGGTGCGGTCCAACGCGGCCGATTTTTTCTAATCTCGGCCAGGACGCTCGGACATTTATTCCTCCGGAGATTTCCGGGGGCCGAATAAGATTATACCGAATGGGGTCGCATTTTTTCGCGTCACTGTGCCGTAATGCGTGAACAGACCCGCGCGATTTAACGTCGTTAGCCTCGAGAGGTTCGCATTTGTTTGAATGAACGCACCCGACGCTTTTTCTTAGACCTAACCCGACACGGTCTCCTCCTCGAAGCATAACTCACGTCGCGCATAATCCAGCTAATTCAACCGGACACGCGTCTGATTATAATTCATTGAAGCCGCGCGCGGCCGGATCGAAACTGCAGAAAAATTTGTCAGGGAATGAGAACGAATTCCGTTCGCACCAACAATGATTAACTTTCGCGGGAAGCTACTTGATCTAACTCTCGGCTCTCGCAGAGGCGTGGCTCGATAATAACAATAACGTTCGTTTGAATGTATTGTTGATTCGGAACGGGGAAGAACCTCGTGGGGAATAACAATGGCGGCGCGTGATGTAATATCGCTTGAATCGGTGCCGAACGGCTCTCCGAAGTGCAACAGTTACGTAAGGTTTTTATCGAGATTGAACGAAGGAATTCGTACGACTCTACGAATGAAATGCTAGTTTTTATTCCGAGGAGAAGATCTACATTTGTGATTTGCCTGGAGAGGTGGTGGTCCCAGCAATTTCAGACGATCGAGGAAACTCCCCAGGGGCCGGAGGAACGTCGAGACGGGGCCCCGGGCTCGATAAATTCGATGAATGCGCCGAAAATTCGTAAGGTTTAATGAAGCCCGGCCCCACCGATTGTCTTTTTCAATCGACCACTCAGCCCTGGCAAGTGTGTCAGAGAGATGGCGGCGCGCAATAGGGTGAGCGCGCGGCGATGATGAACGACCGCCACGAACCACCCCACCTCCCCCCCAGTGGGGGTGCGTATGCAGTTATGCAGAGTTCACCGATGCGTCACTCTGGTGCATTATACAACGCGCCCTGGGATCTCGTATTCCCCGGGGAGATACTTCGCAGGGGTTTCTCGTGAAATATATTCCCGTTGTCAGGTGGAGGCGACGCTTGACTCGCGCGGATTCGTCGCACGTTTCAAGAAACTCTTCCGCGAGAGATCGATAACGCTGCCACCACCTGACCAGGTGATGCTACAACGAGAACTCACCTGTCCCCGATTTTTTTTAGATTTCATCGAGGTACGATCAATGAATTAGAAATTGTGTAGCGACTGCTGACAATTATGTAAAATAGCATATCATTATTTGGCGATTATATAAAACAACATGATCGTCAGAAAATTGTAGTATAAAAGTGATGGTACTTACGGCTGAGCAGAATAGTAAACGCGAAGGTGCATGTCGGGGACAAAAGGTAATTTCTATGCTGACCTTTAAAGGTTAACCTAGGTTCTTTCACCTGGTACATGATTCTACACCCTCTCGCATGGAGTAGAATCTTTTCCTTGTAGACACTGTAGACTTCTGTAGTCTGTAATAGCTATGGGATTTTCACCCTTTCAACATTTTATTATTATTATTATTTATTATAGACGGACCGAAGTCCTCTTACATAAATGTTTACAATAGAAAAAAAAAAGAAAGATAGAGGACTACACGTATAATAACAAAGAAGGGACATGCACAGAAACTAATGGTACAAACGATATGGTATTATCCTATAATCCTGCGTAATTGTTTTTTAAAAGTTTGCAGAGACTCAGTAAAGAAATCAACACGATTATAGAGAGTGCTAGAGTCTGCAATAATTGCGATTTATTGGATTAATTAATCCATAAGTAGATCTGGCTTCAAGTGTTTCTGTGGTACATAGAAATTGATTTGCGCAAGTAGTGAGGAACAATCAATATGATTATTAATTAAATGAAAAATCAAGTTCTGGTCGGATACTCTTCTTCGAGCAGACAATGTTTCTAGGTTCGTTGTGGTTAATATTGCGGAATAATCATTTTAGAATGAATTCAGTCTCACCGAGGAATGACTAAAACAACGTGGCAACGAAGAGACGTACGAAATAAATCGGAGGGCAACGCGTACAGCATATCGTCGGCGTCGCAATGATGTTTGCAAACAGCACGGACATTTCGCAGACCATCGATGCTGGAAAACGCGGGGCGGCTGACAGTCGAAGGAAAACATTCCGAGTCCGTTGATTACGCAACGGTTATCGTGTATCGGTCCGGGGCCGCGAACGCGTTGCAGCAACATTAACATTATCAAACATCGAAATTACATTGGACGTTAAACGTAGTCCCGGGCCCCCGGTCTGATTAATCAGATCAAACGGTAATCTCATTTGCCTGTGCGCGATAGTATCGCGTGTCGCCGCTCTCCGGCCCCTCGATACATTGTTAGAAGATTTGCTAATGAGAGAACGTCACGCAGAAGTGCGCGATCATCCGATTTAATTACCAATATCAGCGAGTCGGCTAGGCATATCGATGGGAGAGAGGAGGAGAGAGAGAGAGAGAGAGACCATGTTGGAACTGTTGAGAGCACCGGGAAACAGTATTTAATCCGTCGTCGACCGGTTTTCATAACCGGAGTCGTCGAATATTCCAGCTCACGGCACGGTCGACGGTATAATAAGCCCGTTCCCATGACGGATCACTTCGCGAAAGCTCATTATTTCTGTTCCACGACGACAGATTCATCGGCTCCGCGAGAAAACGAATTACGACGTATTTACATCGCGCCCCCGACGAGCTACGGAACGAGCCCGACCAGTTGAACGCGATTTAATGAACGACTCGCTGGATAAATGGCTCGGAAACTGCGCTCGAACTTCTCCTGCCTAATATTTTAAACGTTTTCGCTATTTCAGAATAGATAGAAATACATATTGGTCCGTATGAGTACAGAGAGTATGTTCGGGATGCCTGGTGCTTTCGAGGACCGATTCGATGATTTCGAGTGTCCCAGGCAACGTCCAGGGTACAGATTTCGCAAAAAATATCGCGAAACAGAGGGATCGACTGTGAAAAGTTGGTGGACAGAATGGAAACAGGGGAAACGCAAACATGTATGACCAAGTGGCGCGTTATCGTCGTAAATACAGGCGGATCGACGGCGTCGTGTGTACACAATTTTGCGGGCCGCGTTCGCGAAAATCGGTCCTATCGATCAGTGCCTGTAATTAAGAGGAGCTTTAGGGTGGGGGTGGGTTAACGAACCGGTGTATTTCGATGGTATAATAACCGAGCAATGCGGCACTGCCGCGAACGGTCGCATGCCGGCTTTCTACAGAGTGAGCGAGAGGAAGCGAGAGTAAAAGATCGAACGAGAAAGAGAGGGACACTGTGAAAGGGATGCAGTCTCGAAGATTGATTGCGATCGATCGGGCCACGACAGTTCAAAGAGCCCTGGGAATCTTGTTCCTTTCGAATTAGTGGTGGGATTAATACTTTTCTTAGCCCTAATTCTTTCATTTTCTTGTTTTCATCCGTTAATATTCTTTACAGAAAACACTAATTATTTTCTCTTTTTTGTTTCAGGTAAGTTGCACGAAAATCTCCATGGAGAGGATGGCTTTCGCTACCGTCGCGGGTCGATCAGCGTGTGACATAACCTCGCAACTCTTCTGAACGTTGTATAGCATAGAGGATCCGAGGGTCACGGTTGGACTGCGTGGGCGTCGAAGCGATTCGCGCCGTCCATCTGCGAGTCGCGTGAACGCGGAACGGATTCGAAGTTCTCGGTCTAACGGGCCCGCATCGGAACGGGTTTTTGCCGGGGCCCTGCTGCTGCTTCCTTAAGGGGTGGTTAATCCAACCCCTGTCGTGAGTCACGCGCCGCGTTGTGGAATTTACGAGGCGCCGTTGACGCGCGCTCGTATTCTATCTTTCTCTCTCCCTCTCTCGCTCGCTCCTCTGATCCGTAGGATTATCTCCGCGCGACCGACTGTTCGATACCCTCCCCCGCTGTCGATTATTATACCATCAAAATGCGGCGTCCAGTCGGGGACACCCCCTTAATTACGAGGGGTCGATCGATTCAATTGATCCGACCAAATGTAGCCGCGAGTCTGTTCGTGGGGTAGGCTCGCGAGGGTGTAAGGACTGCTCGTTACACGAGGGGGCTTATGATTGCGGACTACCTTTCTGCGAAACCTGGGACACTACATATCCTAGCTCGTACTACCAATCATTCTTCGAAATCAATAACGGTAACCACGGAATTTCATCAAGCCGATACGTTCGACAGAAGAAGATACATTATTTCCAACTGTATAGTATATTCGGCGAGCAACTTCTGAAGCTCCGCATCGCAGCAGCATAAAGAGGCTGATCAGGGGTTGACCAGAGTCCCCCAGAAAGGCGGAGATTCCCCTAAAAAGCCAGGCGGAAGCCGAGCCTCCGAAAGACTCTTTACGCCCTCAGCCTCCGGGCATCAGTACCTTAACCCATAAACCCGAACAAGAAAAAGAACTCTCGTTGTAAGTGGCGGGCAAGGTCCGAGCCATCCGAAAATCACCAAGAAAGAAAGAGTAAGAGGCACCCCTCCGGCCAGCAGCAAACATTTAAATCCGCCCAGGGTGCTCGAGATCCCCGCGAAGTGGAGGACGCGTATCCCAACGAGTACACTTCTTCCCATTGTCGCCCTTCTTTCCTATCTGTGCCCGCGGCTCAGCTTATACGGGGGTGTGGTTCACGGCTAAGGGTTGATTCACATATTTACCAGCCCCGACACACGCTCGAAATAGCATCGAAACACCGTCGGAATTTTGCGATCGCAACGGGTGGTGCGCGTTCACCATTTTTTACCCCTTCAATTCTGACGTTCCATGGAAAATCCATTTCTAAAATTTCTGTGCGATCAATTCGGTGAACGGATCGCGATTGGCTTGCGGCCCAGAGTTAAATCAAAGTAGTAATTTCCCCGCGATCATCTTTATGAAATGTGAACCAACCCTAAGGAAATAACTCGGCGGAACGGTACACGGGTAAGAGAAGAGTGGCTTCTTAGCATTCGCGATTGCATTAGTCAAATTCCGGCGAGCGCTTGGATTAAGTGACGTCTTCGAGGAGAAAAAAGCGGCAAGGGGTGTAAAGAGGGTGAACAAGATGGGAGTTGGGGGGGGGTTGGAGAAAAGAAAGGAAAACGGGAAACGAAGTTAAAGCGTCGAAAACGAATTTTCGAGAAAGGGAAAAGGCGAGGGGGTGGCTAAGCGAGTAGTCACCCCCTGAGGGACCACTACCGTACGTCGTATTGTAATGCGAAACTAAAACAGAATTACCCGGTGGCCCGTGTCGGGCCAGCGACAGTGGCCCCGGGGGCGAGGGTGACACTCTCTCTCCTGCTGGAGGGTGCATTTTAACGCGGCTACAAAAACGACCTGCTTAAACGCACCCCCGCATGCCCAACCCCCTTTTCACGCCGGCCAGCCTCGGGGAGATACGCTGTGTTTTATATTTGCTAATGCCGGGCCCCGGCTGACGGTCCATTGATTTATATTGTTTGGGATGATGTGCGAGGTGAGATAAGAATACGGCGAACGACACCACCGTTCCTTTTTGCATCCCTGTCGAACGTGCGCCAGCCATAAGTCACCCGGAGATTGATCTACGCGGACGTCAAATAGGAATTCATCTCCGGAAATTTTATGAATCGCAGGGTGTGAACGAACGTTTTTCGAACGAACAGTTCTCGTATTCTGGTTTTCGAATGAATTGAAGTCAGTAATAATTCCAGCACACCGCGTACACATTCGATTGTCCTAACAGCGTTCCATTGCAGTGTTCCTTGCAGTTGTTGAAGCAGCTTACGCGTGCCTCGGACTATGAAAGGAGGAAAGAATCTGCCGACACGCTGATTGTCTCGGTTATTTACGTCCGTCTTCGGGTATTAGGTAACTGGGTTGCGAGTATTATTCTCCCGGCCCCATTTTTCTGCCGAGCGAATGGACGCGGAATGAGCTGGATGCTGGAATATCATTTGAATAATCCCCGGCTTCCGTTCACCGCGAGCTTTCTTCTCCGCGGATGTTAGGCGAAACTGTTCTCCATTTTAAAGTATTGCGTCCCGATGTTTTAAGCTTTAATGGTGGATTTCGGTATTCTTGCAGTCGCTGCGCCGCCGCGCCGCGCCGGTATACAGAGAGAGAGAGAGAGAGAGAGACGAGAAACTTATCCCTCCGCGAAATTTTCTTTCGCTGGCTGTAAACCGGATATTATCTCACGTGTTCCCGAGCAATTTTTATCTTTCCTCTGGTCGGTTCTGTTTCTTCTCGCTTAAGCTATATTGCTCGGTTAACGGAAACACTTGCACAGTTGTTCTTTCACAGTTATTAGACTGCGGATCATTATGCAAATCTCCGCTTTGGCAGGCTGTCCCGCGAGCAACGAGGAAAAATTTGTTTCGCAGTCCACTAAACACGCCAGTGATTGTTCGTTCATTCTTGAAATTATAAAGACTCTGCGACAGACCTGACATTACATGAAAAGCAGCTGGGTACTTGGAAAATTGAATTTTTTCGTGAGATTTCGCGAAAATGCGGCGCTGCCAAATAGGACCTAGCGCCTGGATCATCAGCCGTGCTCGCGTCCTGCCACCAGGATCTCCCGGACGAACGAATTGGCAAGTTTTCAGGCTATTTCGCTGCAGCACGTCACGCTGTTTTGTTAGGAGCACAGCCATCTGCTTGGGCGACGTCGGCTTGTCCGTCCCGTTCGTTGCATCCACGGGCTGCATCTCTCGCGCATTCCGAATTTGCAACGGAATTTGGCAGCGGCCTGCTCACCATAACGTAAGCTTGAAATATACCCGGGAGTTTATTCCGCGACACAGTTGGCCGGGAAGGCTGGCAAGCAGGGCGTTAAGATCGTTCGACATCCTCCAGACCGGATTTCGCATCCCCCGGAAACCTTGCTCGATCATGGGAGCAATCCACTTGGTCCGGAGCCGGCCTGACAAATCGCTCGTTCGTGAACTTGCATTCGAAGCGGCCGCGGCCCCGGGAAACACATGGATACGTGCGCGGATACGTTTTAAGAGGAATCGATTCGCGTCCGCGACCGCTCGAGCGCGGAGAGAACCACGGGACTTAGGGATTCACGTTCGAAGAAATATCAGCGTGCTTAGCCTTCCTAATCGATTGCACTTGTAATTCTATTATTAGGTTGTCCCGGAAGTTCGTTCCGCTCTCGATTAATGTGCTCAGTGCAAATTCAGAGTAGTTTCTAAAACCAATGGCGTGGTTAAGAAAGGGAAGCTTAAGGAATAATAAAACAATAATGAACGGAAGATTGTGTTGCTTGCGTATGCTGATGTTATCTGACAATATGGAATGTGCGCGCTGTGAAAGAAACTTTTCGGGGATCCTAATATATTCAAATTCTGTCACGTGTCTGCTAGTTGAGACGCTAGTTTCCGATTCTAGTGTTTCCGGTCCTCGGATGAACGTAGCTTTTCGTTAGATCGAGATAGCTCGATCTAGTGATTCATCGTTTTTAATAACAAAATCTCGATTTCCGGTACTCGGATCGGATTACAAGCATACCATCCGACACTCCCGACAGGCTTTTCCCCTTTTTTTCCCCATCCCTCGAACGGACGCTGATAAAGCGAGGATCCAGGCGCAAGGATATCAATGGTGGTCGGCCTTCTAGAGATCACCGCGTCGCCCAACAGGACAGTGACAAGGATATTCGGTTTCAATGATATCGATGCCATCGTGCCGATACGTCGGCAGCCCTCGTTGGCGATAGGGTAGCGGGCACGAAGGGACGTGCGGAAAATGGCACCTGATCGTCTACGATGTCACGACAGCCGGGCTACGTTCCTTTTTATAGGGTCGGAATTTTCGGCTTCCGTTGACCAGACCGAATGACGAGCTGCTCGCAATTTCCTAGCTACCATAGATGGCACTACGAACTTCAGAAACGTGAGACGGAAAGGTACCTTTCTTTTTAAAGGGTCCGCCTTTTCTCGAACACTCGGAAATATGAAAAGCGAGCCGTTGGCGACGATGCTGAAATTACAAAATAAAAAATGTTTGCGTTGACTGCCGGACACGGGAGCCAAATAAAAATTTCATTCCTCTTTTAATTATCTTGTTACGGTGAAACACTAATACACTGGTGGCCTTAAATCTTTTTAATACCTCCACCGTTTTAAATTGTACGTGCCGATTTTTGTGATGGATGCATAAAATCCGCAGTCGATTCATAAGTAACTATGCTCGGACTTTCTATATTTCTACAAGCGAAATTCTACCGAAGTTTTGCCCAGCAACGGAACCTCGTGCATTCTCCTCATTCGTCAGAGTCCCGGCACGAAAACTCCGCCGAATACAAAGCAACCGTCGCATCAATCCACGCAGCAACAAATCGGAAACGAAGGCCAGTGGCCATTTGATCGGACACGCATCGGTTCAATCGGGTCAAGAAGCGGACGGATTTATACGATCCTCGAGTGGCGACTCTTCTCCGAGAAGACAGGCTGCAGACGATTGGTAATCCAATCATAAACAAGCAGCGAGACGGGGTCGGAGTCCTTCCTGTTCCCGATTCGTTATTACGAGCTCGGATATTTTATATTTCGTCTCGCAGCGCGGCGACTCGTCTCGTCGCGTCGGAGAGGGATTTTCCCCGGTTTTCGAGGCGTTTATTCGTTCGTGCGTCATCGCGCGTCTCGTCACGCGGACGAGCGGCTCGATAATGCACTTATCCGCAGCTGGATGGGGAACGGCATGAGGCCGGCAACAAACGCGATGAATGCCGGCTTGATTGGAACCTCGGAACACGCGACGATACGTCGAAACGCGACGCCTGGCCTGTGGCACGCGCGATTCGATTACGCGCCGCGCTGTTTGCCGCCGTGAATCCCCGATGCTCGTCTCGAACGACCCGGGCGAAGCTTCTTGCCAACGTTGATGGCCTGCCTGCCGTGATGTCCTCTTTTTTTTCCATCGGCCGTAGTCCCCGCTAATGGGATACCTCTATGTCCTTTCTCATCCCCGCGCGGCGCAATAGCCCCGTAAATGCCCGACAGCCGACAGTAAGAACGAGCTTTTTACTGGACTGTAATCGAGTCGGTTGATCGCGAGTTCTGGCCAGCAATTTTTGCTATTTGGATATCGTTGCCGGTTGGTTTGCACGCTTTTATTCGCGGGTACTTCTTTTGATTTATATTCCGATCGTTGCTTTCCAAAGAAGTTTCTGCACGCGGTTCATATGTCACTCCACCATACTTCTGACAAGGGATAATCGTCCACAGCCGAGAGAAAGCCGAATAACTTTCTATTCTATCGACGCGACGCGGCGCGACGTATCGCGAGCCTACAGAAACTTTCAGAAAGAGTCGACAGGATAACTGTCTCAGGGTTACACGTGTCACAATCAGTACTCGATGCAAATCTAGTCGAAGAAACTTGTTCCGGTAATCATTCGTACAATACCGACTTTCATCGGTATATCGTATGGTTGTCCTGTTTCAGCAAGTTTTTAGTTGAGCAGTCTACCAAAGCCGCCTAACCCGGGTTAATAACACGTCCGACCGCTCTAGAATCCTAATCCTCTAACCGTATAACCTTAGGCAAACAAGAACTCCAATTTTCGAATAGGAACTTGCGCAGTTTCCCGTTGAACTTTCCGGGTAACGAAATCATTATTATTAATCCGTGGCCCCGATGGGAACATTGAACGGGGCCATGAACAAAGAGCAGGCGAATCCATCATGGCGGCGTTCTACGGGGCCGATATATAAATTTACGGGCACTTGTTACCCAGGGCCCCCGATGAAACGAATGCGATTCAAACCCCCGCGGATGAATAATTCAAGAACCGCGGAAAAATCATGGAAATCCGAGCCCCCGAAGAATTCGCGTATCTGTGGCGGCCGTGTAATAATGTTTCGCTCGTAATTGCTGACCGGTACGCGCGGCTCCTCTTTGATCGGCGCGGCCACAGAATTATTGTAATTATGTTTAGCCGGGATTTCGCATGAATCTATTACAGTTCCGTTCCGTTCCGTTCCGTTCCGTTCTGCTCTGTTCTGATACAACCGTCAAAGGCATTCCAAGCGCCGAGCAACATCGCGCGTACCGCTGGAATCTCCGACTGCGTTGCCTGCGGTGCACGCCGGAATTGCATCTTACGATGGATTATTGTTGGCTCGTCGGTCATTCGCGGTGATCGATCCTTGGAAACGTCGAAGGACTTATTCCTCGGGACTATGGTAATATTTCATTCGCGTTATCGGGCCCCGTTCTCGATTAATCGGAGGACGCGCACGCGGTCGAACGCCGATCGCTTCACCAACATAAAACTCCGCGAACCGTTCGACACTTACCAGGTATGTAAATGTATAGGAAACCGGAATTTTTATACAGGAAATACACGTTTAGTGTATGACAATGATACAAAATATTTTATTCGAAGTATTTCCCATCGGTAGCTACACATTTTTCCCATCTGTCTGACAATTTATGGATGCCACGCCAAAAAAACTGTTCCTCTTTCGAGGCAAACCAGTCATCGAGCCATTTTCCTACATTTTCGTAAGATGTGAAGCGCTGCTCAGCAAGTGCGTGTCCCATCGATGCAAATAAGTAATAATCGGATGGAGCCATGTATGGTGAGTAAGCCGCATGCGAAAGTATTTCCCAACTAAACGCCTCAATCGTTTCCTTTACCGGTTCTGCTGTGTGTGATGGTGCATTATCATGAAGCAACATCACTTTGTGTTGCCTTTTTTGATATTCCGGTCGTTTTTCACGCAAAGCTAGATTCAAATCGATCATTTGTTGTCGGTAGCGTTCAGTATTAACGGTTTCGCCAGGTTTTAGCAGCTCATAATAGATCACACTCTTCTGATCCCACCGAACACAGAGCATTGTCTTCCGTCCATAGCGATTTGGCCTTGCAGTCGATGTCGATGGTTCGCCTAGAGTCATCCATGATCTCTTACGCTTAGGATTCTCGAAATATATCCACTTCTCATCGCCAGTCACAATTCGATGGAGAAATGACTTTCTTTTGTACCTGGCGGTTTTCCTGCTGTCTTTCATTCAGTTCATGTGGAACCTATTTTCCCATCTTCTGAATATTTCCCATGGCTTTCAAACGTATGGAGACGGCTTCTCGTGTCACATTTAATTGATCCGCGAGTTGTTGTTGCGTTTGAGCGTCATCCTCATCCAACAATGCTTGCAAATCGCTGTCTTCAAACCTTCCCGGTGGTCTTCCACGTTCTTCGTTTGTCACATCAAAATCGCCATTTTTGAATTTTTTAAACCACTCAAAGCACTGTGATTTACCAAGAGCATGCTCACAGTAAGCTTCGACAAGCATTCGATGCGATTCTGCAGCAGTTTTCTTCAAATGGAAACAGAAAATCAATGCTGTCCGCATATCGTAGTTTCCAGGCACAAAATTCGACATGTTCAACGTTATTAAAAACTATGCTATTGTATGAAACTTGTATGGTTATGAGTTGAAAATCTTTACCAGATGTCAAAACAAGAAAATGGCGTCAGTGACGCGGTTTGACGGTAACTACATTGACAGCTAGAGCCACCGATAGGCAAATTCCGGTTTCATATTTAAATACCTGGTAAAGTATCGTACAAAACATCGTTCCATTTACAACATTAAAAATTCTGCCTAAATCGGAATAGTTCGCGGAAATGTCTTCCCTTTTTCCTGGTCAGCTTTCAAATGGTTCGATAGTCATTGAAAAACCTCTAAAAATTGATAAATCCGCTCGCATCGGTCGCGCCGTTTTGGGTCACGAGTGGCGCACGAACCATCAACCCTCGATTTCCATCACAGTCGGCGCGCGGCAATTTAATTCGCGTGCAAATATTTTTCAGCTCGTTCCAATGATGCTAATTCTTCGACCATTCCGCGGAATACAAAGCAGCCGGCTCGAATTCAATGGGTTCACAGATGAAAGACCGCGCGAAAAGTGGACGTTCGGACATCGTCAGGCTTCAGAGACTGCGTGAAAACAGGAAAACGCACGGTTGCGAAAGTTGTCGGTATTTCAACTATTCCAGTGGACTGGAGAGGCCCGTCGCGTCTGGCTCAAAGTGTCTCGAGTCGCGCGATAATTATTGCGAAAAGGCTGCGGCTGGCGTTTTCAAATGTTACGTGAAATACAGAACAGCGAACGCAGAAGAACTTGCAACTATTGATAGATGTTTCACCACTTGCAGACGCCAGCATTTACCAATCCACGATGCCTCGTGAGATGGAAAAAGAAGAAAGCGTTCAATCCCATCGAAAATTCTGCGGTTCGCGTCCTGCAGACACGAACACGCGCCTGTTGTTCCAGCGATTTTTATCCCGGCCGTGTGCACGCGGCTTAATATTCCTAGCGATTAAAACGCGTCGCATCAGCGACACCGCTCGTAATTGGAAAACGTGACGTTTTGGTAAATACACGCATCGCGGGAATTTTCATCGGCGCTTCCGGCGAAAAACGACCGGCCGAGAATTAATTAAACTTAGCGGCTACGCGCGTCGCGCCCGGCACATATAATATTGTTTCTCACCCCAGATAGAACGCGGACAAAAGACCGATTCGTGTTTCCCTCGGTGATTTTTTTTTTAAATCTTTATGACACGCGATACGCACTCGTTGCCATTTGCGCTGGCTTTGGTCGATTCGCGTAGTTTATTGCGAAATGTACAATGTCCGAATCGCGATGGGTGCATTAAGTGCTTCTCGACGGAGATGGGTCAATTTTGGCCTGCATTTATCGCGATATTGCCCAGTGTCTATTAGATGGGTATGTACGCGGGTCCTTTGTAAAAATTTCATTTTTATTTGTTGCACCCATTTACGAGGTTTCGTGTAATTACTCGAAAATTCTCTGGAAACTGTACATGTGCGGGAAGCATCAGGATTTCGTGTCGAAGTTCGAGACGACACCGACGATACGTAGCAGGCGAATTTCCACGGGTTTTAATTAGCAACGCGTTCAGGACACCGGACCATGATAGAAGAAATGAAATCCAGAAGTGTGCGCCGTATAACGCGGCCATATAATCGTCCACGAGCTCGACGCTCCCGACATAAAGGTATCACCGACTACATGTGGGCCAACAGCTTCATAAAGCGGAATAGTCGTCTCCTCGTAATTCCGGGCTGCTAATTATTGTAGCCGACCAGTCGTTTCGACGAATGTTATCACGATTTCTCTGGCCGTTTACGGTCGTCGAGCATGAAAGCCCCGCACCGTGGTCCTCGAAACCGACGACCTTCCTCGGAAAATAAGTGAAACGACCGACTAAAGGCGCACATGTCCCTTCTTATCTAGAAATTAACGGCACGACGAAGTAATTCCACTGATCCGGCCTTGGATTAACTAAATACACGACGATGATCAACTAATTCAGCACGTGCTTCGCGGGAATATTCACTACGCGGAACAGATGCAGTCTGTACGATAATTTTTCTAGGCGAGGCGACGGGATGATCGAGTATTAATAAGATATTGCTGATCGGTCGATAATTGACATGCACTCTATCGCTATTAGCGGATGCAGCGACGAAAGGTCGCATCGTCGGCGTCGCAGCAATTTTCTCGTCGGCGAGCTATCGATGCACGATCGACCGCACACGGGGCGTGCAAACACCGAGTAGCCGCGGTTCTACTTAACATTCGGGCCGACACGCTCGCTGATTGGCTATTAATTATCCCACCGACAAGAATAACGATTAACTTGGCGTATCGCGTGTTTGCCCGCCGCGCCCCTCGATCCTGGTTCGCGCGGATCGATGCTGGATCAACGGGCTGGGCCCGTACGTGTCATAAATCAAACGCGTCTCGCTCGTAAATTCGACTGAACGCTCGATCATCGATCCATCCGATGGTTTTCAGCAAGAGAGAGTCGAGGAGAACAGAACATAATCAAGCTTGGTCGGGCCGGGTCGAGCCGGGTCGACTCGGGCTGTGCCGGCCCGGAAAAAAAGGCGAACTCCCTCCGGTAATTGAGAAGTTGCTAATTGATTCGGTGATGGATAGCGATTTTTAGCGTCCCCGGGGGCAAAGAGGGAAAAACGAGCCAGTGGAATGCGTGTCGGTGGCTCGAACCCGCTTCGGAGATTCCAGATAAGAGGCTTAATTGATTCGAGAAGCCTGTGGCCAGGCGTCAGATACGAGTACACCCGTGCGCGCGAAGCTTTCCCCGTAAATCTGGATTAAATCAATTTATACATACATTTCCCGCTGCGTTTCTCGTTTCACTCTTAATTAAAGATCGATAGCGCCCGATCGAACGGGTTTTCTGCCTTCGCGCTTTGCTCGAGATCTCCGCTTTTCTCGACTTGATACTAGGCTTGTTACTTCACTTCGAAGGTCCAAGATTTTGAAGCTACGAAGCTCCGCTCCGTAGTTAATTATTAGAAGATTAAAAGTAACGGAGTTTCGAAGCTTTCAACTTCGAAATTTCGCTGTCACGTTAAGTAACAGCCCTACACGAAGCTAGCTATTATTTCAACGTTTGTCTTCAGACTGTAGACGATTTTTGGATGGTGTTCGCGCGGTATCGATACGAGAAACGCCCACCAGCATCACCTGCGCCGGGAAGATTCGCAGTTTCGTTGGTTAGAACACTTTCGGTCCGGTTGTTCGTGGCTCGTTCCGTGAGAGCGAAATATGCGGCAGATGCATGGAGCAGATAGACGGCCGAGGAGCGTGAATTCTAAATGAGGATAATGTAACGCGCGCCACAAATAATCCTAGCGTGTGCATGCACCGGGCATAGCCAGGCCTTTCTCTCTTATTCTGTACCTGGTGTTCTCGGCCATTACCTATGTATTCTTGAATAACGAGAGGATCCGTAGCGGTGTGCACGGGGCCTCGTCGATGCACCGGGGGACCGGCTACAGAATTATTCAACGATCGCACGACGACGACCGCGCGGATCTATCGATCCAAGCCACGCCGAGACCCGCGGAAAGTATTCATAAACGCGCGTTAAACTAATAGCATACTGTACGCCGCGAGCTGGTTGAGTGGCTCCGACACTTTACCCGCATTTTTCCTACCAGCTCGTACAATGTTTTAGACGAAGTTTCTGAGCTCTACTGCCTTTAAACGTGCTCGCTTGACTGACGCGGGACATCGTTTCACCGTAACGCGCCGATTTTAAGAACAAAATGTCTCTGATACGTTCAAGTTTATATATTTATAAAAGAAAATTAGAAGCCGCAGTTTCAATCCACGCGAGGGGCTGAAGAAGAAAACGTATCATTCTGACGAACGAGAAAGGGTTGTATCCCGCTTGTATCCCATTGAGAAAGTTCGCCTGTCCATTCCATGGAATGAAGTTTGAAATTAAGGTATCCGCGTCGCGACGCGCTCAAAGAAAAGGAGCTCGGGGGGTTAATTACCCCGTCCCCCGAGCTGATCCCGTCGAATCCTGCATACAGTGCCCGGAGGTTGCACACCTTCGAGTCCACCAGGGTTCGAAGTAACGATTACAAGTAGCCAGGCCTGCCCCTTACACCAGCCGAAGCAGCACCCCTCCCCCCCCGGTTTCCACCCCCGTGAGCATAATGATCCCCGGGGCTTCGCTCGCTACTTATTTCATTGCAAACTTTTCCTTTCACGGTTGAATGAAGTGCCCGGAAGCAAGAAGACGGACCCCGGTGAACAGAGGGAGGGATGCAGGGGGTTGGAAGGAGAGAAAGGCCGAGATAAACTGAATGAAGCGGAGGAGGAAGACGACCCCGAGCCTCGTACTCTCGAGGGCCGAGACCTTCGAATAAAGGAGCTGCAGGGATGAAAAAAGAAACGAGAGAGAGAGAGAAAGAGAGGGAGAGAGAGAGAGAGCCGAGGAGGACCAAGGCAGCAAGGAATAAAGTTCCCTGTCAGGTCTGGGTGTACAGTGTCTCGAGAGACTCTGGACCAAGTTTCAACCCCTCCACACCCTGTCCTCGAAATTCTGCCGCCGAACTCTAACCCCCCTCGATTCACCACCATCGACCAGGCTACGCTACTAGTTGTTGATTGTTCCCAGTGTAATTATAACTTGGGCCGACCGGTACTTTCGCGGATATAATTATTAATTACCGCGACAGCGAGGGGAGGCGCGGACGAGCCGGATCGTCGTGAAACATCAATGTTGTTGTACCCTGGAATCAATTAGCATAGGTGAATCGTGGACGGTGTGTATGGTTCTCGAGAGTGGAATTACTTGGTTTTGTTGCTGAAGTTGTGAGCAAGTGGGAAGTTGCACCCGTGGGTGGTTGCTAAGTGGATTCATTTGTTGAAGAGCGCAGTAATCATTTCGGGGTGGATCGTCCATTATTGAGAGTACCAATTTCTGAATTGGAAAGTTGATTTTATTGTCTTCCGAGGAAGGGAAGAAGTGAGTCCTGCTTCACAGAGAGACAAGGATTTTTGAAAATTGTAAAAATACTTTCCTTGATGTCGGCTGGCGCCGGTGCAGTTGGATGCAAATACCCGGAATCGTTGGTAGCGCGAGTGCAGCGTGTAACGCAGCATATGTTGCGCTATTCTGCGGTCGAATTTACACACGGATAAAGACAGAGGCGTAGAGGGGGCAGGGCGGAGGCGATAGAGAGAGAGGGCAGGGGATATAGAGAATGCGGGACAGCGAGAGTGGAGAGAGAGAGAGAGAGAGGGAATGCACGCATGGCTGCCGACGCCTCCTCGTCTCCGAGGGATCCTCGTATCTGCGCGAACAGTAAGAGCATCGATCACACACCGGGGACAATATTGGCATGATAATCGGAAGGGATTCGGCACGGTTACGTAGTGACACGGTCCATGGGGCCCCGTGGCCGTGGTTCGGATCATGGGGGGCTGCTGCACACGATTATTGCTGCTCGTGGGGCGCCCCTTCATAAATAACAGTCGTTGGAAAAGTGGGCGCAATATGGCGAGACTGCTGCCAATGGTTCCTGAATCATGATTATTCAGTTCCGTCTGCAGACTGTTTCCAGTTTTTCATCATTTCCATGGTGACGCCCCGGGCGTTGACAGACGTTGACGGAGGGGTCAGGTTGTTTAGGTGGGCAGGGCCGGTTGACTTTTGCACCCAGAGGCTTTTCTTGACTATGGGGAGTGAACAATTGTTAAACACGAAATAATTTCTGATTTATTTTCTAGAAAAAGATAGATATGGTCACCGCCGCGTCTATCGATCATCGACTTCCTCGCCCCATGGAAAGTGACATTTCGAAGGAAAATCGTCTCGGAGGATGAACACGCGAGATTGACACGCGCTTGCAGCATTCTCGTCGTTCGATAACGATCGTGTTTCCCCCGGAAAGATGAACTTTGAAGCGGAATGACTCGACTCGTCTACTGATCCAAGGAACGCGAACGACGCATGGGTTCGGTGACACGTCTCATCGGGCACGAATCGGTCGATGATCGTCGTGGCAGGTCATCACGGGACATTTGGCCCAGGCCGTCTTCATTTTCCAGTCCGTACGCGGGATTAATGCCCGGCTTAAATGTTTGCCGGGCGCGAGAACCCGCGCAGCAGCGTGTCAAGTGATGGAATTAATCGTAGATGGATCCCTCGAGGGTGGTGCATGATTCACCGGGAACCGCATCGCGCCACACCCCGCCGCAAAATGGTATGCACGCTGCACACGATTATGCGACAGCGGGGTGCACCGCTCTCTCAGTACGTGCACGCGCGCGTCCCGTTCCGGTAGAGCACATGTGCGTGTATGCGTGCACACATGTGCGAGGGACAACGGCTTCTGTGAGGGACAACCTCGGGACAGATATAATTGTGACGATAATAATAGTCGTCATTATTATTAACTATTGTAATTGTAATTATTAGACGCCGGACCCTTATGGATATTTACGATCCTGGGGATTTTCACCGAATCTGCTGGGGGCTAAATTAAATTTCGCGATGCTAAATGCTCGAATATTTTCTAATTAACGGGAAATGCTGGAGTACTATAGCGGTTCGTGTTTTCTGTTTACATATTATACTGTGAGAACTATTACCGAATTTTGTTTAAAAGGATTTTAAATATGGAATAACGTGATACGATTTTTATTAATTTTTTAAAGTACGCAGATTTTCAGTTCCTATACCTGTGTGTACAGTGTGTAAACTAGTTTTAATGTTGATGGTTTGCTGGATCTTTTGTTGATGACATAAACGTTTGTGAAACGATCCGCAAACTGTTTGCACTAATTGTTATTACAGGCGTAGTGGACAAATATTAATTTTCTATCAATTATGGTCTGACTTTGCACACTATAAATTGCAATAATTAAAGCATAGAGGAGGGTAAATGACCGTAATATTAACACCGTCGCGTCATTGCGTTTGTGGTTTATAATGAGACTGCTGAAATTCGTATAGAAACTGATTCTCTGTTGGTTAGTGGCATCGAAACAATATAAATAAAATTACACTCTTGGTGTACCACCAACCGAGTATGCATATACATATAAAACAGAAGATGAGACTTGTCACGCAAAATTAATGGGACATTCTCGAATTACTTTCAGCGTGTTTGTTTTAACATTTCATTATGTCCATACTAGACACGCTGAAAGGAGAATCTCTTTACAAAATGCATGCGAAGTTTTTAATTAAATTTGCCTAGATACGGTGCGCATAAAAGAATGATTTAACTTGTAAAATTAAAATGGTCCATCCCATTAACATCAATCTTGTAAAAATGGCTTTACAGTCGCGTAAGATGAGGTAGATTCATTTTTCACAGTGCGTTGTTTGAGGTCATAACCAGAGTGCGAATATTAAAATTTTCGTACTAAAATTGAGAAATAGGATTCGTTTCTCATCCACGGGATATTATAAAAAACGCGTCAAAAAGAATGGAATTCCATGAAAAATTCGATTTTATTGGCTTTCAGCCTGGTCCATGCAAAACGTGCAATATTCAAACATAGACAATACAGGATTAAGCAAAACACGTTTATTTATACAGGGTGAGGCGCTACTAACAGGCCACCTGAATAACTCGGCTGCTATTGGTGTTAGGAAGAAATGCATCAGATGGAACTGGCATGGTTTCGAGGAGGCATTAATCTGATGTTAAACTTCTAAAAATATTTAAAAAATGTATTATATATCAAGATGCTAGTTATCCATTGAAGAAGGCAATCGAATAAACAAGCGCAAAGAACGACCACGTTAGTTGTCTGAGCCACCAAAAACCAAGCTGGTAATTAAATAATTGCCGGGCGGCGGCAAATGATTTCCCGGCGTTTCCCGAAAATCCAATTTCTAATCTCCAATGCCATCAGGCCGTCCTCTCTCGTCCCTCCAGCATCTCCATTTGAACAGCGTGCGCGCCGTTTCCCGGCCCAGCATTACCATACTAATTGCGAGCAAAGTTCTAACCGGCGATTTATCGGGCCGCCGGTGTATCGCCGATAAAACCTCCGACCAGGCCCGGCCGATTATGTCCATGCGAGCGTCTCGACAGCCGCCCCCGTTTAGGCGAAGCCAGGATTCAATGTTCGCTGGCCTTCGACACCGCGGGAACAGTTCAGTCTAATGGCCGGAAGTTCTAGGCGAGTTATGCGCCGTGTGTTCATTAGTCGATACCGTCGATTACCGAAAATTGAGTGGCCAAGAAGTGGATTTCCCTGACGGATAGTCTGATTGTGAGTAGCTTTTACGACTATCAAGGGGCCATTCAACCCTAACGAGTCAACCTAATTAATTATTCCCACTTTATTCTGTTCTACAGATGATCATTTCTCTCGAAGAATCCGGTTCTCCTTCCGGACCATCTACAATATGGATTTTCATGGTATCTCCATGAAATCCCATCCCCGACTTGGATCGTTATATCTCGAACAGACAAAGTTCCATTAACCCAGAAATCGGATGACGCTACAGGAATAAAATCGCGGATACCACGAAGAAATAGACGAAGCTTCTGTTCAGAATGTTTTCAAATGATCTCGGAGCGTATTATCGTTCGAACGAAACGATAATGGTCCGTTCGGTTACGAACAAGGAAACAGACGTGTAACAAGCCCGGTACGATTGCGAAACAGGTTCCGCAGTCGCCGATGCAGATTTATTAGTCGAAAGCTGAGGAGCCGGCAGAAGCCCCGCTGATAAACGAGCGAAGAAGAACACGCTGTCAGGCCTCGAACTCTTCAATCCATCTATCCCCCCTGTTCCACCCAAGCCCACGACTGGCGAGGTGTCGCCATTAACTTTAATATCGGCCTCATTACACCGGCCGGCCGATATTAAAACGCCGAAGCCCGGCCCCGGTGAATGATTAATCGGCGTAATTGCGTTTACCCGATTCCGCGATCAATCCGACGCGCGCCGCGCCGCTTTAATATTCATTCCGGATCGCATAATCGCGACGGATTCGTCCGTCGGCCGGTTTCGAAGGCGAGCCGAGACTTAATCCCCGCGAATCGCCGCACGATCGAGAATATTTTATGAAAACGCGGTCCGAACGAACACCGATTCCACCAATTCGATTAAAATCATTGCACAAGGTAAACGAAGTACTTTGTTCAGTATGGAAGAAGGCGAATAACCTTCAGACGCTCTTGGCGCCTCCGTCGCCAGCGAGTCTACCCGAAAATTCGAACGACTAATTTGAATTCAAAGTACTTCCGAAGACTTTCCCTGTAAACGGGACGCTCGGTATAAGTAAGTTAGGTCGTTCTCAGGCTTAATAATTCGGATGCGGTAAACCGTGGAAATCCACCGACCACCCCGGCCCCAATTAGTTCTATATTATTTTATGCAGAGCACGTTTAATTCTACGGCTAGATGCGAGTTTAGACCGGAAGGAGGTTAACGCGTGCCGCAGGTTCAAGTTCTTTGGGCTAATTGGACACCGCCCCGGGAGAGAGTAATGTCCAACAGTTTTAAAAAAATATGTGTACGTAGGAGAGGACGAGAAACGGATTGTTTGCTTTATTCCGTCGTCTGTTGGTCGACACACCGCAGGCCCATTTCGTTTTGCCTGTAATTAAGGCTAAATGAGGCTCTCGTTTCCCTTTTTCTCTTCTTTCGGAACGTCCTATTCCAGGATGAGAAAGATGGAGAGGGGTTATATGGTCATCTGAATGTGACGGAAGCTGGTATCGCCAGCTGTGTTACTCTGTCCTGTAACTGCTTCCGTCGTTTACATTTTTTTCTCGAGAAATTATGCTACTCTCTGCGGTCTTGCAGCTTCGCTAATCCACACATTTTGGAAAATTTTATTTTACTATTACAAAGAAACGTGTGTGTGTAAATGTAATTTAGTAAAATGGTACTATAAATTGATCGCAATGCATTTTTAGTGCGCACAGCATTTTCAAATACAAGAATACACGTGCATCAGCTAAAATCAACAGTAAATTCATTCTATCTCCGTCTCAAACGAGATTTTCCGGTTTGGAAAACAAATTTGTTTATTTGTCCTACTATTGATGAGGCAATGTGTGAAAATGCAAATTTCTATATGAAGACGCGCAGCACAGCAATTCCCAGAAGAAGTTCGTAACAGGTACAGGATTGATCAATGATCTTTTGAGCCGCGCAGCTGATCCTTGTACTTGGAGTTCCAGGATTAATCGCATCACGCCGCTCATTAGCAATAACTCAATACGCACAGCTGCCTGTCCCGTTGCATAATTGATTGTTTAAACTACCGTTGCTGATTCCATCAACCGCTACCTACCTACGGCAGTCTAGCAGTCTGTGAACGAGGATGAGGCGATACCGCTGGATACCAGGATGATAAAGAAACACGGACTTGAATACCGAGAAGAACGACTACTACGAATAAACATACGAGAATAATTATAAGCTTGCATTAATTCCCTGGGGCCTGAAGATCAGATTCGAATCGGCAATATTAATAATCCCATCGCTAAAAATAGAGAAGATAAAGGAATCGCTGATGTCAGCGTGCTGAGCATGGCTACCGATGGTTTGGCGATTTTATCTCAGAAGTAATGGGCTTTATGACGAATGTAGAATAATCAATATATTTCGGATAAGATCTCTTTAATAACATTTTTGTCGTCCGTCCATATTTGTCGTTTATCAATCTCCATTCGAGCAAAGCCCGAAGCTTCTGTACAGTTTCGGAACAATAATAATCGAGGATTTGGAGCTGGAATTGAATAGCTATGGAGCGCGGCAGTAGTATCGAATAGCCATGCCAACTATCACGAGAAAATCACGGTCTCGACGGTGGACAAAGGTATCGGAATACATATTAATCAGCGGCGGGAGACAAAAGAGGACCAATGGTAGCCGAGAATGGGAGCGAAGACGGAAGCAGAATTCTGGCGACCAACATTCGAGAGCTGTGGAAGAGATCGGTCACCCAGAACAGACTCAGAAAAACCGTCGCGAACAATGAGCGACAGATCACAATAGCGTGGAGAGATACGTTCCAATCAATATGTCACTAGACGTAGTCACTAGATCAAGTCTCGGCGGAGATACGAGCTGGGAAATAAAGCGACGGGAGAAGAAATAGACAATAGGACTGTTAAGAACCGACGCGACGTGTTCAGTTCGTTACAATCGATGGTGCTAAGTGCGCTGCGGCGATTCGATGTGCCGTTTATTTGCTCGTGTTCGAGCTGGATTATTCGATGTAATCACCCGTGGTTATATTGTCGAGCATGGAGTGAATTGACGAGCTTGTGAGAGAATAAATACGATTATGGTGCTGGGGCTGTTTCTATATACAAAACGTAGTTGCAAAAGAAGAAAGGGAAGAACGTTGTGCCATATGTAATATTCGGAAATGCCTCGAAAAAGCGTAACTCGGTGCTCGCGTTTCACCGCCCACGCATTCTCGCGGACCACCGCGCGAGCGTCGCCAGAGGTGGCGCGACGTTGCAACGCCTTTCGAAATCACTTAAACTGATTAGGCCGAAGCCGGCTCGCTCGCCCAGGGTGGCCCGTGATTTACGACGGCCAGGCAATTTCGCGTTTTCGATAGTCGAATGGTCGCGCTCGTTACGCTGCCCTCGTAAAACAGCACGCGCCACCGCGTGCGTGCTGGGTTAATGGCGAGCCGGTGGAACAGGCGCGATGGAACAAGATGGCTCGAACAGGTACCAACCGCTCTGGATACCATTTACGCGCTCGCTTTCTCCAGTGGCGCGCAAAAGGAACTACCTCGATAGAGACTGCGAATCTATATGCAAAATCAAATACTTGAACGTATAATCCGAAGTATAAACTAGAAAACAGCGCATCGCGGAATCTAGCGTATAAAACGTAAGTGTGTAAAACGAATATTCATTTTTACCAATTGCGAAAAGCAGTCGGTCGCCTCTCCAGCTCCACAAAGACGACGACGTTTCATTACAGCCGGCACTGACAAAGGCCGTCGACGATAAACCGCGGCTATCACTTCTGTAATCGAATAGCCGTGGGCTAGGGTGTGCTCGCGAGAAAAAAAGCAAAACCGAACAACCCCATGTAAAAGAGGCACGGGCGAATATGGTTCGCAACAGGGGGTAGAAAGAATATTCGTAATTTAGACTTGGAGAAATGAAATTGCAGAATCGATCGTTGCACGGGCTCAGGCATTCCTCGAAAGGGAGACTTGCAACCCCCGATGGGCGCACAATGCAAAATTCCCTGGCGAGTCGGAGCTGATCCCCGGGGAGAAGTTGCAGGACTCGCACGCAGCGAATTAGATTAAAAACATTAAACTCGCCCCTTCCTCTGCTATCCCCTCTACGTAATCGTAGTACTGTACTCATCCCCTTGGCTGGACTCGGCGGAGCCGAGGACCAAGTATCTCTGAGCCACTAGTCATCTCGTGATTACCCTCGCCGGACGATTGCTCGCTGGACCGCGAAACGAAATTAGAGCCCGAATAATACGCGGGATTTAAAGTAGGATGAACAACAGATGCGCCGGTTCGACGTCTCGCCGTGGCAATCGCGATTAACTTGGACCGTGGGGCTAGCGGTCGTAAATTAGGCTCGTGGGGTCGTGGTTGCTGCCACGTTTGCTCTACGAGGAAGGTTATGCTATTGTTCTTAAAAGTTGTCTCTTCGATTCCCTGTAAAACAGTGACGATCCACCCCATTTCCTTCGAAAACTTCGAATTAATCTACTGTATCCGCCTCCCTATCGAACAATAGCGTCCCCGAAAACCGCAGGCCTGCTTTCCCAAACCGAAGAATATTAAACCCGACGCGTTCGAATAAATCATAGGAGTGTCATAAACGGAATGGATCGTGGACAGTCCTGAGCAACACCTTGCTCCACGAAAGGCAATTAAATCCCACAGAAAGACAGCTCTCGGTTCCCGCAAAGATACATAAATCCCTCGGCCGTTGCTAACGAGACCCTTTGTTCGATATATTATCCGTCTGCACGCACCTATATCCATACATTAATATCGACAAGGACGGAGTGACGCATCTAACGAGAAACGGTCCACGTGCACGGAGGGATGCTTAATCTTTTTCGATGGCACCCCACCGATCCGAGACATTACCATCGGCCCCCGTAAGAATATTTTCACACTGACGTTTTTCGGGACCCCCTTGACGAAGCCTTTTTCCTTCGACCCCCGAGGACCGCGTCTGTTTTCTAACTATTTTCCGCCACCTCCGTGCCCTTCTACGGCTCCATGACTATGCGAGTCCCGCGAAACAGGGGTTACACTTGCTACCGTGGATCTAGGGAGCCCCCTATGAACATGTCGAAGCACGGGGATTAGCCGGGGCGGCGTGGTTAATGGACGGAGGGGGAATACGCGGCACCGGATCCAATTTCTAATTCCACGCTCCGTAGATTTGACGGGTGCGCCTGGGCACACGCGTTTTGCTCTTTTGTTCGATTCGACACTGTTGCGAATCGTGTTTGTTTTGTTGCTAATCCTCTGGAGATCGCGGATGCTGCTGTGCACTTGCTGCGTCGAGCTTGTCGCTGTTTGACGGCTACCGATCCGGATGAAACACTGTTTCAAACAGTTTGGAGTACAGTAAAAGCTCCGTCGTTGTCCAAAGGCCGGGGGTTTGATCGGACAACGACCGTGCCCGGACACTATTTTTGATTTACGACTGCGTCTTTAGTGAAACGGCTAGTTAAATGACAAAGAGAAGCATTCGCAGTTAAAAGCAGTCAACTGTCTGGCTTTAGAAAACTCCTTTTTTCCTTGCCATATTCCTTTTCTATTGTTCTCCGTTCTGCGCGGAGTCTGGTCAGGCCTGGGACACATCTGGCGACCAGATCCACGCAGGCCTAATCCTCTCGTTGACAGGCAGTGGAGTGGGTGGGCACTGGACAACGATCGTGCCCACGATTCACGACAACGAAGGAGCGATTACTGTAAATCATTCTGTTACAAAAACAACTCAGTCTCCCAGTTCCTCAGAAGCAACTCCGAACACGAACCGAACACGTCCGGTCCGGGGTGCAGTTTGCGTCATCGACCGAATCTCAGCGTGACGCAACGGCGCGCGTAAGAGTCCAGCATCGGACAATGGGGCACGTCGGACGTGTTTTTCCTCGGTTACAATTTCCTCGATAAACGAGCTGGATAATTCACGGGAAGGCCGCTGATTCACGCTTCGTCGTCGCGTAGAAGCCTGCCGATATCCCACGGGATTGAATTAGGAGGACCGATCGCGCCAGTTTACCCTCTCTCCTCGTCCACCCCCGCGTTCCTTCGGATCGTCCTTCGAACGCGACGCTCCTCCGCCGTGAGAAGGGTCAGGTGCCGCTTTTGTCTTTCGCCCCGGAAACGATATTAAGCGTCGTTCGATGTTATCGGGCCCGGGGCGCGTTCGCCCCGGCGAAATCGGCCAATCCTGGACGCCCCATTTGTCGGAGAATTTGATCACTCCCCTCACACCCTTCCTCCTTCATCCTCATCCTCCTGATCGCGGATTTCGCCGCGAAAGACAGAGAGCGGGAGAGCAAGCGAGAGAAAGAGAGAGAGAGAGAGAGAGATTGAACACGCTGCTTAAAATGCGCTACGCCGGATTTCGAGCGGTGAAAGCTCGCACCCCGTCGAGCGACAGCTTGTTCTTCGGGGCTCGGCGGTGCCACTTTCATGGGGTTTACCAGGGGGGTGAGCCACCGTGCCTTTTATTCATGGACAAGCTCCAGCAACGAGCTTCCGCCTGGAAACAAAGGTCTCGCGGAGCGTAAGAATCGACGGAATCGTCCTGGAATAAATCCTGGAAATCTAGGCGCGGGTCCTGGCGCTGAACGAGAGATACTCGAGCTATTGTCAATATTATAAATTATGATTCTACAATTATAAAATTCAATTTCTAAATTTCCCAAGTTTCCGCTTTAATTTTTAATAATTATTATGCCTTTAAACCTGTAGAGAACAGCGAAAAAGTGTTTCCCCATTTTCGGGTGAAACACCACGCTGGTGCGTCGTCCCCGAACGGTTAAAAAGACTCTGAACAGTTTCCGCAGATAGAAACTGGCAGGGAGGGGTCTGGAAAGCAAATTTCTTCCTCAATTTAGCATCGTACGGTGGCAACACGCATAATCCAAGCTTTCATCGCCCCGGCGCGACGCGGCACGAGGAGGTTCACGAGCGACAGCGTTTATTCCATGGATAGGAAACGCGGCGTGAGCAATTAATTAAATAGCACTATTCAGGACGCCTGTCCACCCTTTGCCAGCGAGGCGGAAGAGGGTTCCGGGCTTGGAAAGAATAAAAGGAGGGGCGGTGATGTCATTCTAAAAACACTTGTCCAGGCTGTAACAGGTGCTACTTGGCCTGAGTCGTTGGAGAACGACCCTCGGCGTGGTCCGGGTGTCTGACGACCCGTGAAAGTCGACCTTCTCGCAGACCTAGAGAGAGAGAGAGAGGAAGATGGAATAGTAACCCTACCTTTTGGCCGCGTGTCTGATCGCCGGGGCGTGTCCTGTTCCTGCGGGAACGTAGGTTCCCTCCGGGGGCCAGGATGCAACGACGAGACACGCATATCCCGCAATTATTCAATGAATACATGAATACGAATATTTAGCCGGCTGAACGGCCGACTGAGCCCGACTGCAACGCGACTCACCGCGCAGGCCGGGCCAGATGCATAATGCGCGCGCGCGAGCGCGAGCCCGGACGGGCCCCGCAACTCTTCGCCAACGTGCAATCGAAGTAACTAGAGGTCAAACGATTTCATACTAGCGCGCACGCGTTTCGACAAGCCACCACGACGCTGAATTATGGCCCCGGCCGAGAACCAATCATTTGCATCTGGGACGACGCGATTCTTAACGGATAAACACCGCGACAATGCGCTTTGATTCCCGGGGCGACTCGCCGGGAAAGTTGAACGACAGCATTGGATAGGTTTGGATAGGTTTGTCGCAGTGCGCGCGACCGGTTCTCGCAGTCCGAGCAGCGTGGGCGTCGTCCGGGATTCGTGTCGGAATCATCGCGGGTGTGTTTGAAATATTTAACAAATTTTAATCGAATTTTAAATTAAATCATAATCCGAGAGCGAACGTAACACTAAACACGGGACAGAAAAGCAGGGGACGTGTTTTCAGGCTTGGGCACCGGGCTATTACCAACACAGGATATGAGTTACGAGCTGTGTAATAACAACTCCGGCGAAAAAGAAATCGGGCAGCTTATTACGCATAACGTTGATTTAAGAACGACTGAAATCAGGTATTATGAATATAAATGAACAGGTTCGAACATGACCCTCGGGAGAAAGGACGAAGGAGACCCCGACGCTCCTAGTCGAGGGCGAACATGATGCATTAAATCAGGACCCAGGAAGTTTACCCTTAACTAGGTATCGAGGAGAGAGCGAGGGTAGGTCGGTCCTCTGCTCGGTTCATTTGTTGCGCGGAGAACAAAGGGGAAATACTGACTTGATGACATTCTACTCTAATTAAGAACTTTCTCCGGCTATTAAGATGCTAAAAGTGTGCTCGCCTTAATTCCGATCTAATTAAATTCGCAACTGTAAACTCCGCACGCCATACTCCTCCGTATTAAAACTGATAAATACGGATTTTCTGCATTTCCGACAAAAATGAACAGCTGATTCTTACAGTTTTTATTTTGACATATTAACTGGTACACACAACATGAAAATCGAATACAACGAGACTTCAATTTTCGAAATGTATGGCTCGAAATTGTTTGTCGGTACGAAGTTTGTTCAGCAACAATTTCTGGTTTTTCGGAATTGGTCGTTCGAATTGCTGTTTCGCCCTGTGTTAATTCATTTCCCGGCAAAATAAGTGACGATCAGTTGACAGAAGGTCCGCAGAGAATTTTCTGTTTCCCGACAAAGCCCCGCAAATTTTTTCTGGCTGGCTTTCGTTCCGTGCGGTCTGCGTCGTGTTTCGCGGAAACAATTTTCCGGCGTGTTTTTCAACCAAACATGATACGCTGGAAAACAAACTGTTTAAACCGACCGACGGATTTTGCATTTTTCTAGTACCGCCGCGCGTCGGGGCTATATGAAATAATAAAAGGCAATTTCGGCAATGATCAGGAAAATGATTTCATTTTTCCTAAATATTGATTGGATCATCATTGAGAAAATGTATATAACTCAGGAAAAGTGTAACAAAAGCCTCTGTAAATTCTGAAATTCGTTTCCCGGTTTCATTGAAAAGAAAATTGTGAAAAAGGATCGATATTTTAACTAGAAAAGAGGAATTTCTGGCTCGAATGGAAAAAGAGTGATATGGGGTATTGAAAAAATTCGGAAAATTTCTGGTTGCGATCCAGGAGCGTAACTGACCTATATTCTGGATCGACCTATAATCCCAGGACGGAAAATTGTTGTGGCCGGCATCGATTAGCGAACGATAGACACTGGCCGTGTGTAACCAGGCTCGTCGGTTTCCGATTTGAATTTTCATTCGTCCGCGGATCGCGGAAGTCATATCGTATGCGCGCGGAGCGCCCGGTCGAATGTGTCTCGATCGATTTCGACGGGAGGCCTCGTAACACACCGGCATTAATTTCACCGACGCCGCTTCATTATCATATAGACGAGTGTTTCGTCGAGCGTTATTGGATCTCGCGCGTCACGCTGGAATGACACACGCACGTGCGTGTACGTGCTTAGGGTAAACGGGCTGCCTACCCGTGGCTTCCGGCCAAGGAATAACGATCCCGATGAACACGGAGCCGATCAACTGTATCGATTCGGTTAATCGACGGTGGCAGCGTCTTCTGACGGACATTGTCGTCCCGAATATTCAAGATCGTCCTCACTTCGAAGAAGGCAAGGGCATTTACTGTCGACATTTTTGACAAAAAGCAAGAAGAACTGTTTGATGACAATGTCTTTTCGCGACAGCGACAGTAAATAGTCTCGTTGAAGCATTCTAGCCAAACTAAATAAAATATTTTCGACGTTTTGTAACTGGCAGTGTCAAGCAGAGTGCTCTTTAATCTTTCAAGAGTTGAAGAGGATCGTCTGATCTAACGAGGACTTTGGAGTTTGAAGATTCCGAAGTCTTGAGGGTTTCTAAAAGTTTACTTAGACTCTGAAGTAGAGGAAAATAGTGAGATAGGATAGAGTAGAAGAAATATAGAACCGTGGGTCTAGAAGACAATTACTAGGACACCGAAGGATCCTCTTGGAAACTGGGATTTCACAGTGTTTGACGGATGGAGCTTGAAACTTGAAGACACACTAATCTGGAGGGTCTGAAGAATTTACTTTTAAACTCTGAGGTGACGGACAATAGTCACGGTGGAGTAGAAGACATACAAAATCTCTGGACATAGCGAATGATTACCACTTCCTCTAAAAATCCATTCTCTAAATACTGTGAAAGCTCGTTGCCAGAAACAACAGCCGATAACGGTGCCGTGTCAGGATAAATAGCTTAGGAAGGCACCGGGAGCGAGCACGGAGCTCCAGTTATAGCACTCTAACCCCTTAATCGCTGGAACTAACTGAGCATCTCGCGTTATCGCGGCGAAGTCTGGTAGCATTTGAGTTAGGGCCGTGGAGTTATTGTTACGGAAGTCTAGCGGAACCAAGACCGGAAAGTTATCGTCTCGGGTGACCCAGGGATCAGCCAGATCGGCGACCAGCGGCCATTTTTCCCGATGAAAGCTTGTGATTCCTGATGGAAAATCGAAGGTAAAGATAATTCACCGACCCACCCTTCGCGCAAGTAGAATGCAGTTTTCGGGGGTAGACGCAGGTTTGTGGAAGGGATGCGTCGCTGTGCAAGACGGAAATTTGATCGAAACGCCTGATAACCTATGCCCTTTTCGACAGGTCTCCCTGTCACAGGGAGGGACGCGTTCTAGCTCGATGCTCATCGACCGTTTTTCATAGTCTATGCTGTTTTCAGCAGACCTTTTGCCTACCCCCCACCCCTTTGGAGGGCTGCTTTGAGCTCGTTATCGATAGCTATCCCCGAGTTGATTGATGTCTGGCTGGGCGGGGAATGAAGGAGAATTTTTGAACACCGTAAGTGGCCTATCTTAAACCCAGCCATGATGGAGAGCCTCCAAAGTGCGGCTGATCAAGTAGATCCTGCGGCGAAGGTTGCGGAGCCGTTTTCGGGGACATTTTAAGCTTTGCCGAAGCTGATCATTCTACTACAGAATAATACAGAAAGCGGTTGCAAAGAATATTGCACACTCGACTCCTAGATCCATCATCGCGCTAAATGAAGCGCAGACAACATACTAGTCGTGCACGCACCAGAAAGTTTTCGGGCGAATTCGAAACTATTTCTCGAGGGAGCATCGACCTATTAGAGGCACTTCCCTCGCGAACTTCCGGCGCCGCGGAAACTACCTTGCAAACAGTGCAACCTCGGTGCAGTTCGCGCGCCACGTTCGAGCATTTAGCGGCAAGGTAACAGGTTGTTTAATAGAAATTTACAATCTTTTTCCATTACCGAGACAATGGCGGCAATCACCAAGGAAAGAAGAAAAACCAATTCCCCTCAGCCGATCCGCGGCGAACCGTTCCTCTCGAAAGAGGGACAGAAATTTTCGGGCGAAACGCGAAAACATTTCCCATTTGGGCGACGTTGGAGAAATGCATTTCCGCGGGTGGCGCGGGTCGCAGCAGCTCTGCAATGGTCATTCGCCTAGAGCCCGGTAAGTATAATATCCGATTTTCTGCATGGGAAATTCCATACGGTTTCAAAGGATCCTTCGACCGCCGGCTTCCATTAATGGTCTTCCAGAAACTGCGGCCTCTCGAGCTATATGGTAGTTGCTCCCACTCGTTCGCCCCCACCCGGGGCTGTATATTGAATGCGGCGACGACGGGACCAGGGTGGGGAAAGGGGGGACACGCCCGATATACCATAGCTATGCCAAATGTTAAAGCGCCTCTTACGTCGTGTCCTGCTCCCTCAATTATGCGGCGCGGCCATGAGATCGCGTCAAAGAGCCATGGTGTCCGTCGAGTATTTTGCATGCGATCCACGGACCGCCGCGCCGCGGGCCATGCAAAAGTTCGTTACGTCACGCGCCGCCATTTCTGCGGCCCGTCTTTCGCGATAACCCTCGAAACCATCCCTCGCCGCCGGGCTAACCGGGTTTCATTTTTTGGACGACCCGCGACGATGTCCACGCGGAGGCAGACTCGCTAGATTAAGTTCGCGATTCTAATTTCCAGAGCAGGTTCAGGCCACGAACGATTCGCTTCAGCCTCCCAGCGGAAAGAATCCTCGGGCTCCGGTGCGCAATCAACGGCTTCATTCAGCGTCCGTCCCTATTAGCTCTGTTCACAACAAGCTGACATATTGCCAACCGTGTCTTCCGAGACAGTTTCCGGAAACAGCCCGCAAAGGTCGCCACGGCGATTCGCGGTACAATGAGAGTGCAAATAGCCCGCGAAAGAAGCCGGCATGCACCGGGCGAGCGTTCTCTCCGCGGCACAATGGCTTTCATAATCGGCAGAACGAATGCGACCAGATATACGGGTTCGAGAGTTTTAGGCCTCGATAGAGCTGATAATGCGCGCGGGCAAGGACCTGGACACGAGCCTTTTCAATGGGAATAAGAATAGGGTTAGAGGAAACACGAGCGACGCGTTTACGTAACGCGAAAACGGCGAACCACACCGGCGCGACACAACAACCCGGCCGAATCACTGAGGCCATTGTGTAACCCGTCGTGTAACGTTCGCAGGGCTTACACGGCGATCGCGTAAGGCATTACTTAATTCCCATTAGCGGGCCCCGTATTTCTAATCCGACCGATTCCAGGTCCATTACTCAGATTGGGGGAATCAACGCTGCACCTTCCACGGGGCGCGGGTACCAACACACGGATATAGTTGAATGGAGGAGAACGGTTTCCCGAGGACTGTAAGAATTTAACCTGTGGCTGGATCAGCGATTGATTTTTAAGCTGGCGAAAATATTTAGCCTCGTAGAGTATCGAGGCCGACTCGGAATGAAGATTTTCAAGACAATTTACTAAGTGCAGAGCTCGTTCCTCATTTAAGTCCTTGCCAATCCCATCTTCCTGAAGGAAATTGTTGTATCGTGTTCATTACGTCGCACAACAAATGAAACGGTTATAGTTGTGAAAAAGTTGACGAATAAGATTATGTCTGCTAGTAGTGGAGCCTATGGAACACAGGAGATGTATTTATAGAGTTCTTACCCTAATTAGTTCCACTACTTAATTCAAAGGTACAATGATCGAGTAGCCCCGTATAAGACATATTGCCAGTTAAGACCTGACACAAGCTGCCCCATAAGTAGAAAGACAATTACAGCCTCGTCGACGTCACAATGCAAAGTAATTGGAGATGTAGAAGAAAAATGATGAAACAGGTTGTCATCGGAGATAATTACAGTGACTTCGGACTGTAGATAGATTTGAGTACCCCGCTACAAAACAAGCGGATGTGATGAAAATTAATGACTTGCACCTTCTAGTAGCTCGATTATCGGCAGACCTGTGTGTTTCGTAGTTGGGAGGCTAGCGATGGTAGCTAATGACGGAGGACGTGCCCTTATTTATCCTATGGAAACATTACTGTAATTGGCTCTTATGACCGGGAATTGGACGTGTACAAAAACTTAATTAAAAACGAGAGTATAAGAAAAGATAAAAGACTGAAATGCGTGTGCTATCCGAAGTGAAAATATCAAAGGTGGAGGAAGCTGTTCCAATATTGATCGTTACAACGCGAAGACTGCCAGCGCAGCAGTATCGGTGTTGCTTCCAGCGATTTTTCGTAGAGAAGTTGAAATTTTGAGCAGGCAAACACGATCCCTGAACTTCGGTGCTTGTCATTATCGGCAAGCCCGTGCTCGCAGGAAGGAATCCGACATCGCGAACACGCGGCTCTGTTCAGCAAGTTCAGCTGTCTGGAACTCAAACAAGAGAGGACGGAAGAGCAACTATCCGGCAGCGTCATAAAATAATTCGCTTGCGGAGCTGACGCGTTCCCGCATTCTGATCCCGGTGCCCCGCGCGATTCCCCGGGGACGAGCACGTACATCCGTCAAAACTACTCCCGTCATAATCAAGATTCCGAACGATATACCGGATGGAAATTGTCGGAGGTGAAGTTCGAGCCCGCGGATGGGGACTTGAAATTCAGTTGTGTTAATTCCTGCGGATTTTCGGGCGCCCTCCGGGCCGCAGGCTGGCTCTCGTTCTGCCATTACTATGTATCACGCCGCACCCACGCAACAAACATTGGCCCTGTGATCGTGTGCACTAATACTTGTCTCTCGTCGACCGTGTTCGCGTGTACAGGACGCTTCAAATCACCCGTTAATTGTTCCTTGATTCATTCGCGAACGCTTGCAGAGGTTCTGGGCTAATACTTCATCTGCGGTAGCGCCATCGATATTCTTATCTGAACCAACTCTGAATGAAATATTCGCGAGCATGTTTTCTTTTTTTTAAAAACGAGGGGTCGAGAATAATTGGAAAAACTCGAAGAATGAAATTCCAGAAAAACCAGGAACAGTCTCTCTCTCGCGGACCGGTTATTTGAACCGACCTGTACGCGAACGCGACGCCCCGCGAATCCATTAGCCGTGTTCGCTGGCTCGTTTCCCTTTGGGCGATCGGTGTTGAGAGAACCGAACACTCCGATTCCTATTTCAAAGTGCTCGAACGACAAGCGCGCGATTAGTCGTTAAACACTCGCCGAAAATTCGGGATCGGCCGGTCGGAAGCACGCTTTTCCATCGACACCCTGATACAAGGGGTGCAAACTCCGCTCGCGGCTCAATCATTTGACGCTATTTTGTACCCCGGAACGGCTCGATAATCGTTTAAAGTCTGTTCGCCGGTTTGCTGCAGAATTATTAGCCCATCCATTGACCCTCGATGCACTTTTAACGTTTGCACTATTTTCGGTTCGCGAGGAATGGTCAGTGGAAAGCCCTCGAGGCTTTATCTGTTATGAATAGAATTCAACAGGAGTTCAAATATATAACTTAACAACGAGGTTCTGAATTTTAATCTTTATTATTACGAATTATATCATGCTTCTTGTTCGCAGTAAATTGACTTTAGGTTCGTTAAAACTGTTTAAATAAGACGGGCCGAGTATAAATACATGTCGCGATCCCTCCAGTTTAAATGAAATTAAATTAAATTAAAAATTGCAGTGGTGTTTTAACGGAAGCGGTACTTCAAAGTAATTTCAAGATATAAAAAAGTGTTTCAGGGTGTAGAGTCTCTAGAGGGTTGGAAAAAATGAAGAAATGCACAAAGGGTTACTTAATTTACTAGTATTAGTTCTGATAACCTACAGCCAGAGAATATAGAGATACTACTACGTGCCTCTAACAGATCGAATCGGCTAATTGAATCGCAGCTTCGTTTGTTTATTCCATTTAGGCTCTCAGAAAATGATACGCCGTCGATCACCGGGACGCAGAATCGCCGCGAGTTAACTGTCAGCGATCTCGATTGGCGTTTTAAAACGATCACGATCTGATTTTCCGATTTAACCGGCACGTACACGGACGAGAGACCCGTTTCGATTCGGGTAACTCGTGTTACCGGTGTTTATCGACTCGGCCAACGTTATACGAAGACTGCCGAAAGGGAGGAAATCGCCGATTCTGATCAGCGTAATAATTGACGTGGCTAATACGCCGGATTAACAGTGGCCACGGGGTTCGAGATAGAATTGCTGGTAATTGAAATGAACCAAACGAGCCCCGTTTATGACGGCACTAAACTTTTACTGCGCCAGGGAAAACTCTTATTTATGCGAGCTTCCGGCGACGTTATTCGAACCAATGCCTTTCGGCCCATCCGAAAAATCGTTTCCGGAAAGGTTCTCCAGCATGCTGTCATCGTTTACGTTACCATCGACGAGGGACCATTGGTTTCGATGATCAAAAACTGGCGATCGGGAAACTTACCTGAAACAAGAAGAAATCGTTTAGTTAGAAAACATTTTAGCGATCGTAAACGGGAACGCGTTAAAAATTTTATTGTCGGACCGTAAAGTTTGCTAGTAGTTGTTTCGGTACGTTTCCTATTCTTAATACGAAATTTCTAGGACCTAAATTGTGTTCGTACGCAAGTATATGTATCTAATGTTCCACTGAATCCCGTACGAGATTCGTGGTAAAAAAGAAAAAGTGAAAATGTGTCGGACCAAAAACCGATTCGCGGAGCTGATTAATCGCGAACGCCGGGAGATGAGCGGGCCCGACAATTACATTTTCACCGGGGCCAAACAGAAATTCCCAGCAGTCCGTGAAACATGAACAAACCGGTGTTTACACGCGGTACACGAAAACCTGTTGAATTGCGTTTCGAATACGTTTGTTTCGAAACTCATACAGGTTGACTCTCGGGTTGGCCAATCAATATGTAACAGGGAAGTTTGTTTCGGCATGTTTCGATGCCAGCAACTCGGCCCGGCTTACCGCCATCGAGGCGAATACTTTCCAGCTGATAAATGTAATTACCTCGGTCGGATGTAATATACACCTCGGGTTCGTTCGAGCGCGCTCGAACAATAGGCGTCTGACAAACGCATAAGTCAACTGCGACGCGGTCTGGACGCAAAAGTTGATCGATGGCTTTTACCATGTTCCTAACCTGTGCGTGCACGCTTTCACCGCGGCTGACGCGATTTTGTAATACGCTGTGAAGCTCTTCGTTCAGAATTATCAAAATAGTAGGGGAAGAGGTTGGGTTATGAGACGGGTTTTGTTTTTGGTCTGTAACGTTTTGCTTGACGAAGATATCAAAGAGTTTTATATACCGTTGGAAAGGTGAAGGAAATACGCAACTTTTATATGTAAAAAGTTTCGTGATTTGATCAACAAGTAACATTTTATGGCCAATTTTCCGAGGACATGTTTTTTGGCTTCTTGGAAAAAGTGGTTGGGTTGTGAGGCACTCGGAAAAATCAACTGAAAGTGGTAAAATATAAAGTAAAACCCATGTAACTTTATGCAAAAATGAATTTTTATTTATTTTAATGACATTGAGTGACCCCAAAGGAGTCAAAAAGAATGGCAAATAATGAAAAAAAGCAAAGAATGGCGAAGAAAAGTAAAAAAAAAATATAATGAATGGAAGGATTCAATAATGACAGTTCTATGTAGATCGTTTCTAGTAAAAAAAAAAACTAGTGTCTCACAACCCAACCACTATGGTGTCTCATAACCCAACCATGATGCCATTCCGAATGTGACAGAAAAAAACAATGTTCTTCTCGTATATGCGCAAAGCTCAATATTGCATCGTAAAACGTAAGGAAAACACTACATGTTAATGCATCGCACTCACCTTTTTCAATTGATTCACCCAACAAAATAATGTTTTAAAAAAAAATGAGTAAAAGTTTTACACGATGCGTTTACACACGATGTCCGTATCTAATATAAGCAACACGTCTGTACACCTCGGTGCTAGCACAGAAACTAGCAGACGTCAAAACAAAAATTTGACAACAGACTCACAACCCAACCCGTCTCGCAACCCAACCTCTTGCCCTACTAGTACATATTATCAGCCAGGCAGAAAAGCAAGCGGTACTTATCCTGCGCCAGGAGTTCAAGCTCGAAGGAACCGAGCAGGAAGAAGCATCATCAAGCCAATGGTCTTAGGCTCGTCCCATTTAGCCCGGTGACCCAGTTTCAGGTCTGATCCCTCTTAACCCGGCCCAAATGAGCTGGCATTCGAGCTCATCCGCGTACCTGGGCGCTCGGGATCGTCAGGGAGCTCCGGGAACCAAGAAAATAATAATCCCCCGACTCCTCGGCAAGTGTATAACGTAATCAGCCAGCAGCGGCACGGTGCGGTGGTCGGCCAAGATAAATTTTTTTCTCCTCCGCGTTTCAGTTCACTCGGCCGAGTTGAGAGCTCATGAAACGCAAATGGCCCTCGGTACCGCCGCGATAACTTTGTCCCCGGTGTGTAGGCCTTGAAAAGGAGTCCGCGGTGGAACCGGCAACTGTGTCCAGGGAGAAAGAGCGAGAGAGATCGAGGGGCGAGATTGCCGCCTCATTCAGCGCATAATGCGTGCAGGTTGCTCTTCGCGGAGAATAGTATCGTCGTCGTCGTAGCCTCTCGTCGAGCCGCACTCGTTAACTGCCAGGCAAACAGACCGACAGACTCCGGGCACGGCGCGAATCCTCGTTTCCCCCTTCAGGCTTCGAGATCGAGATCGCCAGATTCTGCCCCGATCCAACCGTCCGATAACCGAGATTGCATTCCGATCGATCGAGCAGAAGCGCGCTCGAGATAACTAGATCTAACCGGCCTTCGGCTTCCAGACCCGGTGTTGCTAATTGCCGTTCGATTATCTTGCCTGTTCCATCGATAGCCACCGAAATGTGGAATCCACCGACTGCAGGAAAAATATGGAACTGGCTGGCCTCCGGCTGATAGCAACTGGTCTTTGATTACCGAACGCCCTTTGAAGTTCCACGATTATTTTAGTTGGATGCGCGGCCACGGCGTTGCTAATTGCCTTTCGATTATCTAAAAACCGTTCTATCGATTTTAATCAAATGTAGAGTCTACGGATTCAGGAAAAATGTGAACTGATTGTGTTTAGATCGATAGCAACTGTTCCTAGACTTTGACGGCTTAGTAGAGTCCCTTTGGAGTCTGAGAGTGATGTGAGCTGGATGTGTAGATACGCTGCTACTAATTACCATTCGATAATCGTGATTGATCTATCAATATCGGCTGAAATGTACAATATTACAGTAGATAGTAGGTACAGCGTACTACAGAAATTACAATGTACAGTGGAAGTTCACGCTGTACGCAATACATCATTAAATTCTCCAGGTTTACATTTTTGAAAATATTGATAGCATATCGCGAAAGTATCAGGATTTCCCGACACGCACCGGGCAGGTTCGAAAGCTCCCGATTCCCCAGACAGATCAGAATTTCGTAGCTCGTAGGCCTCTAACCGGCTGTCAGCGTAATCCACGGGGCACAACCGCGACTAACGAGCGGTGCACGAAGATGATGCACGAGTATTATCTCGTGAATGGGCTGCAATCTCGGGTCCTAGATCTGTTGGTGTAGGCAGCGAGTGCGCAGTCGGCATACCTCGCGAACCTTTTCGGGTAGCGTGACGAACGTAAGCGGATGTGATGCAAGAGATCGTCGTTTCGCGCGAGAGAGCCCCGCTTGAAAAGCTCAAGCTCTGAAAGAACGACCCTCTGTCGCGTCGACGTCGAATAAGAGAATGCTGTTTGTTCTCCAGTTCTATTCCGCCTCCCCGTCAGCCAGGAAGCTGCTCTATTGATTCCGTGCCGTCGCGACGACCCGTCATTATTTTAATAAACACCGCTGCCTCTCGAACCACTACGCCAGGACCCACGAATCACCACCATTTGCGTTCAGTATCGACGCAATTTGTTCATCTTAACTTGTGTAACAGTTGCAGTACAATCCCAAAGACTCTGCTCTTTGCTTATCGAGAACAATTCCAGCCCCACTGATCCAATCAGCCCAACTAAATCGAACAACAGCCACGCTGCGGAAAAAATGCTACTTGCGGCGAAAGTTCCACCGAACTTCGTGTATCCTTTCCCAGGAAGTTGTGGCCTGAAACTCCGAAAGTTTGCCTCCTCGGCCCGTTAGGAATAGCTGCAATTTTCGTTGAATCGGGTACAACCCGATCGCAGTTGATGCGGGCGTGGATTGAAAACTTTGCCACCCGGCTCGGTGGTATTAGAATCACATTTTCACGTTGTGCCGGATCAGAGAGAGAGAGAGAGACGGAGAAATAAAATTGACGCCGAAGTTCGTTACGTGTCACAGATTTCTGTGCTTGGAAATTTAAATTTCCGAATCTCCCGCGGTTCCGTAGATTAAAAGTCAGTAACGCAGGGAGTATCGCGGAGACAGGCTG
The DNA here is from genome assembly GCA_028455605.1 of Lasioglossum malachurum. NCBI lineage: Eukaryota > Metazoa > Arthropoda > Insecta > Hymenoptera > Halictidae > Lasioglossum > Lasioglossum malachurum. The sequence goes on along the minus strand of CM052317.1, from coordinate 10,253,061 downwards.
GAAACCGCGGTTTTCGAAGCGCACGATGAAATTGCGAGGCCGACATCCGACGTTTACTTAATTTTTCCCTAATAAATCAGCCGAACGATTACCGGCGCGTTTAGTTCACGAGGGTGAGCCGGTTCCCCTCGTCCATTTGCAACGGTAACGAGCGCAATTCCATTCCGCGGTGCACGTTCACGGATTATAATTCGCGGGGAGGGGATCCTCTCTGCTCTCGCTTTGTTCCTTCCCCCTTCCCCGAGTTATCTTTTTTCCGTGGAACGACGACGGCGACGAGTCCTGGATGAATCTCGATTTTCTACGTATTAAACGGAGTCGGTGAAACGGGAAACGTTAAATATTGGTGCTTGACGAGTGAAAGGAGCAGCCTGGCTGATGCAGAGGACTCCGCAACGAGCGTCGTTCAACATCAATTACGCGGTCAGGTGTTAAACTGGCCGCGGTAATTACTCGCGGAGTAATGTGCATGCATTGAATGTAAATTGGCCGATTAAGGTTGCCACGAGTTCTGCCGACGCGCTCGCCGCTACTAACATTCTCTCTGCTTTGCTGCTTTCTTCGCGACGCATCTGGGTCAGCGCAATCTCTCTACGCCAACGACGAGATTGCTCCTTCGGGAACGGTGACGCGTTTACGGTTCACGCTCGATAAGTGCCCGCTGCGTAACTGGCCGCTGGGAACTGGCCCGCGCCCGCTCTGATCAACGCTGAACGCTTATTCGCCTCTCGCTCGTTCATCTAAATCTAAAGTTCTGCGAGCTGCATATTCAACATTTTCATGATTCTAGTGCTTTTGGAATGTAGTATGCTACAGTCTCGAGGACCAAAGGTTACATTTCGAACCTGCAGCGCTGTGGGAGCGGATCGGAAAGACAAAGGCTTCTCGCGAGATGAACGAACCCCGAAAGCCCACCGTCACTCTGGAACCCGGAGGAAGGCTCCGGCTGAAGTTTACCCGAAACCGGTGCCTCATAGGCTCTCCCCGAGGCTCCATTGCCGGAGTCTCGAGAGTCACGCTGACATTTCGAAACCGACGACCCCGGAGGAAGAGGTCTCCGATATTATCTCGGGGCTCGCCTCCGAAGAGACCTGTCTCGGCGAGGAGCAGGCTGACACGCGTTCGCCTCTCCTGCGAACCTACTCGACAAATGGCCGAGCCTCGTCCCGGACACCTTCACAATGGACCGGCTACTGGGATAATTACCCAAAAACCGGTACCGCGGGAGGTTATTGTCGTCGGGCTCGTTGATATTGTTGACGGTGCGGCGGATGTGGAGATGCCGTGGTGCGGAGGAGCATTCCACGATCTCGTTCGGACGATCTCTTAAACGAGAAATAGATAGCGTTTCGACGGGGTTCCTTTTGGAAGGAAGAGGCACTCTTAACGCTGAAGAAGCAAGCTGCCTGATAACGGAGCGAGAAGAAGACCAAACAGTCTGCTCGCAGTTTAAGCTTGGCCGTCGCGCAGTCAATTAACGATTATAATCCGAACCGACGGAGCATCGCCGTAACCGATAAGGGAAAACGCGTAATATCTATATCGAAGCGGCGCGGGCCAATTATAAAATCAACACCGGCAATTAGAGATTTTTCCGGGGCAAATCGAGCGAACGATTACGGGGGCGTCTAATGAGCTCTGCCTCCGATATATCAGGGTGTCCATTTAGCGGCGCTAACGAGTGCAGCGTCGGAAGCGGCTGCACACTGTACGGCTGCACCAGTCCATGGTTACACACTGTGCACACGTATATACGCGTTCTCCCATGAATGGGTCGCAATCTCGCTCCAGGATCTCCTGCGCCGCGCCGTCGGCCGGCAGGCCGGCCAAGTGAACAGTTGGCGAACGAGAGCCTGCTCCACTCGCGGCAATGCGAGCTACCGTTTCAGATTAGCATCTTTTATGCATATACATGGCGGAGACCTGCGGCCGGCTCGCACGGACCCACACCCGAGGGAGGATTCGCGTCTGATCCCCCCGGTGTGTGGCTTCCGTGGACACTTCGCCTCGTTTACTTTATTCCCATACTTTCCGCCAACTTGCTCTTTCTGCCTCTCTTGTGGTCCCTTTTGCTGCCACTTAACCGTAGCTGACCGAGCATTTTGCGCAATCAAATGATCACAAAACAGAATCAGCCGAAAGTTCGCGGATCCCCCGCTCACTGCCAGCCCACATAATCTTAATACCAATAACTATGCAGGTAATACCAATATTAAGGATGCAGCCCCTAAATTACAATCCGAGCCGCGCCATAAAGTATAATCTGCGCTACCAGTGTACCCGGCATCACGTCCCATAGCTTCACGAAAATGATTGCGCTCGGAACGATAAGATACCCATTGAACACGCCCGAAATACCCTAAATTATCATCCGCGTCGGCTTGTCCACCCCACCGGCCATAGAATCCGTAAAACCTGTGTAATGTCCGCGGCATCGATCATAAACCGCATAACCGATATACCGTAGCGCGCCTTGAATCATGTTCTCATTACCCACATAACTTAGCGCGTTCGCTTAGATAATAGCGGACGGGACACCCACGCAACCTTCAAAACGTGATTTAGAGGCTGTGTAACTGGCGTTGTGTCGCCCGACTATAAAATCGCGCGGGGCGAAAATTCCACGCGTTTAAACAGCAATACCGGGCATAAAACCGCGTCCACAATGAAACTGTCCCGGCTGAGTTACGCGGCATCTGCCCGGAATTAACGAAGGAAAATTTAATGCGCGTTATCAAAGCCGAAGTCGTTCGGGTCCTTTTCCCGAGACTCTGTTCAATCGAGCAGGAAAACTATGAATGGAGCAACGATCCAGAACGAGCCAGCTGCTACCGGCGGCGGCGTCAGGTTCGCACGTACACCGAAGAGATTTCCCTTGTGTTCTGCGCAATTACCTCGCAGGCAAGCGTGGCGGTCGCTTAGGCTCTTTTCGCCTCTTCCGAGGAAATAACGCCTCGAACGGAATGAATCCCGAGACGGGCGCGCACCCAGGGCCTCGACACTTCTACCGAGTCGTATAACTGGCCACCGTGCCCGGTTATTCATGCCGGCGACACCATTCTATTGTTTCATCGCGGATGATTCAATTACGACCATTCAATATTCATCGCCGCGCTATAACTCGCCAGCGTTCTTTTCTTATTTACATTTTAATACCTCGCGTGGGCGGGTCTCGCATGTTTCTCCGCGATAAGTGCCGCGCGTAATTCTGTATGGTTTGAATAAAATTGTGCGAAGCGGTTTGCTCTTCCCGTATAATAAACTAGAATGGCATTGGCGGATATTCCTGTTCCCGACACGTGGTCCACGTAAAACAGCATAAATAGATGGATCGATCGGGTCTGTCACGTGAAAAATAGACGCGATTGTTACATACTCAGACAGATCTGTCGCGATCCTCGGCCGAATAATTCTCCCGAATCGCTTTGATCTATCTCTCAATTAGATGACCATTGCTTTCGGACTCAATGGATAATTCGTCGCTTTGTCTGCGCCTTTGATTCCGACAACGTGGAAATAGTTGTGACGTTC